>SJYW01043703.1:366796-389109 GCA_006410735.1 Raphicerus campestris
GCCCCCCCCAGGGGTTTTGCTCCGTGAGTCCTCATGATCGATGGGCCTCAGAGGCCTCAGTGTGGCCAGACTGCCCCGGTACAGGTCATGCGTTTGCTACTGAGATGCTGCCCAAAGGGTCTGATCGAGGCAGTCTAGCAAAACTTTCCTCTCCAGCAAAGCAACATTTTGTCCCCACTGAAAGTATTAGTTGTTGAGTTGTGTCTGACTGCGACCCATGGACTGTAGCCCACTAGGCTCCTCTGTCCATGGGATTTCTCAGGCAAGAATACTGGAGTGGGTAGTCATTCCCTTCTCCAGGGGATCTTCCCGACCCAGGGATCGAACCCACGTCTCCTGCATTGCAGACAGATTCTTTACCATCTGGGCCACCCAGGGAAGCCCCTGTCCCCACTGGCATGTTGTAAAATCTGAGCTGAGGACTGTGAGGCAGTGGGCAGTGCAGGCTAAGAGAGCAGGGAAAAGGCTCAGCGTCCTCTCTCACCATGTTCCCTGCGGCCTCACCCCGATGCCTGCCTGCACCTCAAGATGGAGCAGGAAAGCGTCAAAGGCACAGATTTTATGTCAGCGTGTTGATTAATTTCATTGCCTTCTCAGTCCCTTATGGATGGCAATTCAGGGGAATCTGATGGAAATCCTAACTCAGATTCAGATTCAGACTTTTCAGCACACACCAAATGCAGACAACTGCCAGAAAAAGCAGTCTGGGCGGGGCCTGGGGGCATCGCTGCAGGCGCTGCTCAGCAGTGTGTTACCTCTTCCCGCAGAGATTGACGCAGAGATGACCAGCTTTATCTGCGCTAACCTAGAAGGTTCTGACTAAACAAGACTAAAAGGTAACTTTTAAAAGCAATCAGAAGGAAATGACAATCTCCTCTAGAATTCTTGCCTGGAAAGTTCCATGGATAGAGGAGCCTGGCAGACTACAGCTCATGGGGTCTCAAAGAGCTGGACACGACTGAGCGACTAACACTGTCACTTTTCTGTCAACTCTTACATCAGTGTAAAATGAACATTTAACACGTGTCCATTTTATTTAACTCTTAAGGGAATGCTATACTGGTTCAAAGGAGAACCAGATAACACATATACAGATGAGAAATACTGAAGTGAAGTTGCAAACAGGCCAAAAAAATTGGCTGTCCCATGGGAGAGAGGGACAGAATTCACACCAAGCCCACAGACAGGAACAGTGTGCGTGATACGAACAGGTCGCGTTTACGGCCTAGAGCTGTGGAACAGCTCGGAGGGAATGACAGCTGGGATCAGATTACTCGGGTGCACAGTCAGGAAGGACAATTCTCCAGCGAAGGACAGTTTTTCCCTTACAGAACCCAGGAGGTTGGTTTAGAAGAAATCATGGAAGAAAAGGGGATTATGTGGAGTTTGCTGACAGCTCTGGACGAAAGGAGCCTCTAGAACAAGAAGACAGGCTGGTAGTCAGGGTGAACTTGGGCCGGAGTTCGGCAGCATTCCTGTTTTCCTCTGTGAACGGCGACCTAAAAGGATCACTATGCACGCGGATACACACAAGGCTGCTTGTGTACATAGGTGATGTGAGGGCAGCGTCATGAGGGGGAGCCTATCTCTGTCACAAACTCTTTGTTTGATCCCTGGATTGTAAAAGAGCAGGGCCATTACTGAAAAACACCCTATGTAAGGTTTTCATTTTATATGAAAGTGAAAGCCACTCAGTTGTGTCCGACTCTTTGTGACCCCATGGCCTACACAGTCCACGGAATTCTCCAGGCCAGAATACTGGAGTAGGTAGCCTTTCCCTTCTCCAGGGGATCTTCCCAACCCAGGGAACGAACCCAGGTCTCCCGTATTGCAGGAGGATTCTTTACCAGCTGAGCCACAAGAGAAGCCCAAAAACACTGGAGTGGGTAGCCTACCCTTTCGCCAGGGCATCTTCCCAACCCAGGAATCAAATGCGGGTCTCCTGCATTGCAGGTGGATTCTTTACCAGCTGAGTTACTAGGGGAAGACACCCTAGCTCTGCTTCAAAAAATGTTGCCTTTGCATCTGGGTCTTCATGAAAAAAGCTATACTGATTTAATAGCTCAGAACCTTCCAGTCTGTTCATGCAGAAGTGAGTAAAGGCAGGCATACAGTTTAGAGAGCAAGGCTGAGCGGAGCCCCCCCTCGTCCTCGGCTTCTGGCTTCAGGGACCCCTGCCATGCATTCCACACCCTGAGCACATGAGGGAGGGGGATGATGGTTCATTTACTCCAGATGTGGGTGATGNAATGACAATCTCCTCTAGAATTCTTGCCTGGAAAGTTCCATGGATAGAGGAGCCTGGCAGACTACAGCTCATGGGGTCTCAAAGAGCTGGACACGACTGAGCGACTAACACTGTCACTTTTCTGTCAACTCTTACATCAGTGTAAAATGAACATTTAACACGTGTCCATTTTATTTAACTCTTAAGGGAATGCTATACTGGTTCAAAGGAGAACCAGATAACACATATACAGATGAGAAATACTGAAGTGAAGTTGCAAACAGGCCAAAAAAATTGGCTGTCCCATGGGAGAGAGGGACAGAATTCACACCAAGCCCACAGACAGGAACAGTGTGCGTGATACGAACAGGTCGCGTTTACGGCCTAGAGCTGTGGAACAGCTCGGAGGGAATGACAGCTGGGATCAGATTACTCGGGTGCACAGTCAGGAAGGACAATTCTCCAGCGAAGGACAGTTTTTCCCTTACAGAACCCAGGAGGTTGGTTTAGAAGAAATCATGGAAGAAAAGGGGATTATGTGGAGTTTGCTGACAGCTCTGGACGAAAGGAGCCTCTAGAACAAGAAGACAGGCTGGTAGTCAGGGTGAACTTGGGCCGGAGTTCGGCAGCATTCCTGTTTTCCTCTGTGAACGGCGACCTAAAAGGATCACTATGCACGCGGATACACACAAGGCTGCTTGTGTACATAGGTGATGTGAGGGCAGCGTCATGAGGGGGAGCCTATCTCTGTCACAAACTCTTTGTTTGATCCCTGGATTGTAAAAGAGCAGGGCCATTACTGAAAAACACCCTATGTAAGGTTTTCATTTTATATGAAAGTGAAAGCCACTCAGTTGTGTCCGACTCTTTGTGACCCCATGGCCTACACAGTCCACGGAATTCTCCAGGCCAGAATACTGGAGTAGGTAGCCTTTCCCTTCTCCAGGGGATCTTCCCAACCCAGGGAACGAACCCAGGTCTCCCGTATTGCAGGAGGATTCTTTACCAGCTGAGCCACAAGAGAGGCCCCAAAACACTGGAGTGGGTAGCCTACCCTTTCGCCAGGGCATCTTCCCAACCCAGGAATCAAATGCGGGTCTCCTGCATTGCAGGTGGATTCTTTACCAGCTGAGTTACTAGGGGAAGACACCCTAGCTCTGCTTCAAAAAATGTTGCCTTTGCATCTGGGTCTTCATGAAAAAAGCTATACTGATTTAATAGCTCAGAACCTTCCAGTCTGTTCATGCAGAAGTGAGTAAAGGCAGGCATACAGTTTAGAGAGCAAGGCTGAGCGGAGCCCCCCCTCGTCCTCGGCTTCTGGCTTCAGGGACCCCTGCCATGCATTCCACACCCTGAGCACATGAGGGAGGGGGATGATGGTTCATTTACTCCAGATGTGGGTGATGGAGCTCATTAGCAATCCTGCTTTTCTCTGCAGGTAGGGCTCACTCTGGACGTCAGTGTCCACAGGCACTTCTGAACCACGCACGGAAAAGGAGGCACAGACCCTTTAACCTGGCACTCTCACGGGAAGCTCAGGGCGGTGGGCTTTTCCTGCTTTGCCTGAGATCGCACACCACCGCAGTGAGGAGTCAGGCCCCAAAGTCCTTGCCGCGCCCTCCCCACCATTCATGCGGCATCTGCTCCTCACAGCCACAGAGGGCCTGGGACCCCCATCTGTGCGGTGAGTTATACCTGCCCAGACAGAGGACCCACTTGCCCATTTTAGTTAACAATAACGTAACCACAGGGCTGACATCGCACTGTGGAGTGTAGTTCTGATTGGCCAGATATTAATAGACTACAGAATTCCTAATTTCTGCCTCCCCGGCCCCCCACCCCGAATTCCCTGTGCTTCCAGTGGTTATGCAAATCTATGTATGTTAAAACGCACAGACCTAGACATTTTCAGGGTTAATATGAAAGATTGAATAACAGTGAAAAAACACACCTTTTCAGCATTACATCTGTCTCTGTGTTGTTTTTCCTCTAAGGACAAAAGTGCGCCTTCTCCCTCGGGCCTTTTCTGAAGGCGGCCTGTAGCGTGCTGCCAGTCACAGGCCCGCACCCCTGGGACTTGCCTGCACCAGTGGGCTCACACGGCAGCTGGGGGAAGGGGGCGCTGCAGAGGCTTCCAAGGAGAGCACCTCAGTGTGATGGCTCATTCTGTGCATCCTGGTGGGGCGGGGGATGCCCAGAGGGCTGATGGACGTGACTTCTGGGTGTGTCTGGGAGGGTGTCCCTGGACCTTCTGATCCTTTGGGGGCCTAAGTAGAACAAACAGGCAAAGGGATGGCGTGGCTGCTCCCTGCGCTGTGCTGGGCCGTCCATGCTCCTGGGTCCAGTGTGGGACTGGGTTGGACCTCCTGACCCTCCATCTGTCTGCTCTGTGTATCGACATGTGCGTCTGTCTGTCCTGCTGGTTCTGCCTCCACAGGACCTGTGGACACGGCTGAATGGCGGAGGAGGAGCGGGGTGGGCCGGGCAGAGAAGGGACGTCCGCCAGAGAGACCCGTCAGGTGGCAGGGAGAGCCGGTGGGCTCTGCCTCTATACTGTCAACAGTAAGAAGGTGAAATCACAGTTGAAGTAGCTGAGGATGCCCACCACAGAAGGGGCGGCTCCAGGGGGCACACACGGTGCCAGGCCCCGTGTCAGGGTCCAGGAAGGGGCTGAGCCGGCGAGGGTCCCTAGGTGGGGCGGCCGGGCTGAGGACAGGTGACTGGGTGCTGAGCCCAGAGCTGCTCAGGGCTGGGGATGGCAAAGCACGACAGTGGGCGCTTCTGCTCCGCGCTGTGCCCTCTGGCTGGTGGCACCAAATCGGGGGATGGCAGAACTGGGCACCAGAAAGGATCCTGGAGACCCTCTCAGCCATGGCTTGCCTTGCCTCCTGCAGGCGAGGAAACTGAGGCCCCAGGGACCCAGGTCCTCATCTGAAGTCAGGGCAGAGCCTTCCCGTGCGCTGAGGTGCAGAGCTCGCTGGCTGCCCACCCCAACCCACGGTGAGCTCACCTGCCCAGGCTGGGGGCCCGGTGCCCACCCCTCTCCTCCCCCGCTGATCTGTTCACAAGTCCATCTGACAATTTGCGGGACTGTCAGGCTAGTGAACAAAGACACACACATGGAAGGACACGGTGTTTGCTTCCACAGGATTTCCTATAAACTCTAGCAGGACATGGCACGCCAGCTTGTGGGATGGGACGAGAGCCGGGCAGGCTTCACGGCGGCGGCGTGAAGGTGGTCTCGGAGGTGGTGGGACGGCAGGCGCTGGTGCATGGATCACGGGGGTGATGTGTGTGGGGGAAGGCGTCCGCAGCAACAGAAGCTGCCTTTTAAAAGTCTGTCTGAAGGCAGTGAGGGTGGATAAGCAGGCACAGACAGGTCAGGATTCTACAGCATGACATCAAGTTAGGGGGAGCTATGAGAGCTGCGAGCAGAGAGGTCATGGACTCCAGATGTCAGAAGACCATGCTGCAGACAGTGTGCAGGGGCTGAGATCAGGACAGGAGGTAGCGAGGAGAGAAACACACGAATTTCAGCAGGAAACGAAGGAGGTGGGGGCGGAGGGGGACCTGGACTCCAGAGGCGAAGGCGAGGGCACAACCCAACGGGTGTCCTCTCCCGTCACCAGCTGCCTGGTCCAGGGCGGAGCTAAGAGACCACGGGGGACTGTAGGAAAGGCGGGCTGCTGAGGTTTCACAGGTTCCAGGACAGTGCCTCTCCCCAGGCTGCAGTAACAGCTGTCCAATGGAGGAGAGCAAGACCACTTCCACCGTGCATCCAGCCGCCAGGACGCAGACCTGCGGTCCCGTGAATTTCCAGTCCTGCACCGTGACAGGGGAGGAGGCACCCGCAAGGCCACAGCTGCCCGGAGCCTGGGAGGGCGTCCCACAACCCGCTAGACACCCCCAGTGTGCCCGGCTCTCTCTGGGAGGGGCGGGCATGTGTCTCCAGCTGGGGCCTCGGTGGCTCCTCATGTCCTGCAGGCCGATGGCCTGGGTGACACCCCACTCTGGAGGAGCCAGCTCAGGAACAGACCCCCATGCTGCCTCAGAGGAGAGACAGGGGGGCCCAAGGTGACTGTGGAAATGAGGCAGAGTTAGAAGGGCCACCTTCTACAACTGTCAGAGCCTATACCTGACCACAAGAGATGTGCCAACCCGATCCCAGGTGAAGCGAGCTGGCTGGAGAGAGGGAACAAACCGTGTCTGCAGTCCCGAGGGTTTCTTAAAGAGCTAAAGAAACAAACAGGACACACACACCTTAAACAATTCTGATATCTGCCTGAAAACTGTAGGAAAACATAATGACGCCTCAAACTCTGAAAATCCCCACAGTTTTAAATGGAGAAACTGTCCTTGCTTCTCTCTGCAGCTTCTGGACCCTGTCCCGAGGTTAGCACTTCCTGTCAGTTCTGAGCATTGAATTTTCAGGCTCCCTGTTCATGACCTCTCCTGTGCCCTCGGCTCCTGGGACCCCTTTTCTTGGTGCACGTGTCCACTCCCGGCCACGGACCCTGCTCCGTCCACGCTCACGCTGCCCACCCACCTGTTCTGGCGCCTTCGGCTTCTCACTCACAGTCACCCTGCGGCGCCCTCTGCCCTCCAGGACGGCCTTACCGTTCACGGGCAGTGGCTGTGCTTATCCCGAGGTAACCCGGCCCTGTCTCTACCTGGCCAGCCCCCCGGGAACTGGCCCCTGGGGGCAGCGGCCCGCCGACGTGCCCCTCCCTCTCTCCCCTCTCTGCTCTCACGCTCGGTCCTGTGGCCCAGACGTGCTGCCATGAAGGACCCCGTGTGCCCCCAGCGCCTGGCACCTGCTCCCGGGGTCTGCTCGCCGCACCTGCCCTCCCTGGCCTCCATCTCGCCGCGTTTCTCGGCGTCCCCCGCACAAGCCCGGCTGTGTCCACACTGGTGCCTCCGTTCTCACGAGCGCACGAGTGCCCGCTCCCTGCTGCTTCTCCTCTCTGAGCAGCCTCGTCAGGGCCAAGAGGACCCTGCCCTGTGGAGGCCTGCGGTTTAGACGGACCCTGAGCTAGCAGGCTTGTAAACAGCAGCCAACCACACGCCGTGTGCCCTGATCCCAGATGCCAGGGAACACTGGGGCACAGAAGACTTACTGTGCGTGATCAGAGAGGGCTCCACCCGACACTGAGAACACCATCTGAAAGGCTGAAGGAAAAGTGGAGTCATGGACAAAGATGCCTAAGTGTAAGGAGCACTTTCTTTGTCTCGGTTGTCTTAGCTGCTACTGCTGCTCCTAAGTCGCTTCAGTCGTGTCCAACTCTGTGTGACCCCACAGGCAGCAGCCCATCAGGCTCCCCCGTCCCTGGGATTAGTGGTCCCCAAACGCTGATGGCAGACCGCAGAGCCGCCCCTGTCAGAGGGAGTCTCCTGCAGGGTCTCCTATCTAGTTATTCTACCCTGTAATACATCTGCTTGGTTTGCTGTTAACATGTTTTAAATTACTTCTGAGTAAACACAACACATATGGGACAGTCCGGGCTCAGAGCTCTGTGTAAGAAGCACAGCTGCATGGACATCTAAAAGAAGTGCATTTCTTAAAGCTGCTCGTGTTTACAGGGGAACACTCCTGCGCGGAAACGCTGATTGGAGGCCAGCTTCTCCATCTTACTGGTAAGCAGGGCAAGGCAGGCGCACGAGGCCACACGCGAGGAGAGCGGATGGGTGAAGAACAGAGCCCAGGACTCCGGCTGCCAGGTCCCCACTGGGTGATGTCGGGCTGGGCTGGACGAAGGCGACGGTGGTTAAAACCAGGATGTGCACCCCTGAGCGGGGGCTTGTGCCAAGCAGGTGATTCCCAGGGGTGAGGGTGCACAGGAGCCCATAGCCATGGGGTAAATGGCTCAGAACAGCGTCTGAGAGAGGACACCTCCTCCTTCTGGGTTCTCAGCGCCTCTCCACATGTGGCAGCGCCCCTCCCTGCTCTGAACACCATGGCGTGGCCCGGGCTCCGTCACCCACAGGGCTCTCCCTCGGTTTGGCCCCTTCCCTCCAGGACCAAGGTCCTGAGCACAGCTAGCGGCCCAGGTGCCCAGCAGCTCCCCGCTGCCCTCCCTGCGCGCCTGCCCTGGGCTCTGGGACCAGCGCCATCCCGCTGGCTCCGCTTGGGTGCGCGGGGCGCTCAGCACGTCTAAACTCTGCTCTTCACCCCGGCCGCGTCCCACTAAATAACAGCTTACTCAGAGCCTACTGTGAGTGGCCCTTCTGAACCCGGGAGGTGAATTACCTCGTTGCATCCTTGAAATGAGCTTATGGAAGAGAGACTGTCACTGTTTCCAGCTCAGAGCAGAAAATAAAGCAGAGAGAGGGAACAGGCCACAGAATGAGGATGTGAAGGGACCCTGGAGTCTGACCCAGGGCACTCATACCCCGCTGCTTTCAGAGTCTCTTTCCTCCCCTCCCCTTCACGCCGCCTGGGGGCCGCATCTCACTCTCAGCCTCATCGCTGCCCCAGCATGGCTTCAGGAGGCTCAGTTCCAGGGACTCAAGTGTTCTCATCACTCACAGTTTTCTTTTTTTAAATGGAGGTACTAAATGTTAAGTCCCAGCCCAGGCTTTGACACACTCATTCACCTGTGTAACCACGGCCACCGAGGTGGTGATGGTCTCCAGGCGCCGGGACGGCTCGCTTGTCTGTCGCCCCCACCCCAGAGACCCACTACCACCCTCAGCACTGACACGACCACTGTCCTGAGCTTTATCATCCCCCTCACCTCCTGTCTGCACCTCAAGCACAACGACAGAGGCGCATACTCTGGTTTCTGGCTCCTTTTGCTCACCATGCTGCCTACACATACCCTCACCCATCCACACCCACAGCCCTTCAGTGGCTTCCCATTACTTGGAACAAAACCAGAACTCTGCAAATTCTTTCCATGGATCAGCCGCTACTCCTAAGTGCAGCCAAATCTCCCCTACCCCTCACCCCCCACCTCTGGTTCACCACACCAGTCTCCTGCCAGCCTCCCTCTGCCCGCAGGGCCTTTAACATGCTGCTGTGGTCTAAGTGTTCTATAAATGCTAACTTTTAGTAGATATACAGATGACCAACAGTCACATGACAAGATGCTCAACACTGATAATTATTAGAAAAATGCAAAGTAAAAATACAATGAGGTATCACCTCACACTGGTCAGAACAGCCATCATTGAAAAGTCTAATGAATCATAAATGCTGGAGAGGGTGTGAAGCAAAGGAAACCCTCCTACAGTGTTGGTGGGAAGGTAAATTGGTGCAACCACTATAGAGAACAGTATGGAGACAGTTCCTTAAAAAGCTAAAAATAGAATTACCATATGATCCTGCAATCCCACTCCTGGCCATATATCCGGAGAAGACCATACTTTGAAAGGACACACGTATCTCAATGTTCCTTGCAGCACTATTTACAGTAGCCAAGACATGGAAGGAACCTAAACGTTCATCAACAGATGAATGGATAGAGATGTGGTATACACACACAACGGAATATTACTCAGCCATGAAAAGAATGATGTAATGCCATTTGCACCGACATGGGTGGGCTCAGAGATCACACTAGTGAAGTCAGAAAGAGGAAGACAAATATTGCGTGGCAGCACTCCCATGCAGAATCACGGGGCTCTCCAGCAAGAATACTGGAGTGGGCTGCCAGGCCCTCCTCCAGGGGATCCTCTCGCCCCAGACTAAACCTGCGTCTCTTATGTCTCCTGCACTGGAAGGGGGGCTCTTTACCACTAGCACAACCTGAGAAGCAACCCCTCACCACCCACAAATGATGCAAAAGCATTTACAAAACAGAAGAAGACCCACAAACACAGAAAACAAACTTACGGTTATCAAAGGGGACAGCAGGGGTGGGAGGGTTCTAAATCAGGAGTTTGGAATTAACATATATGCACTGCTCTCTGTAAAGCAAACAACAAGGACCTACTGTGCAGCACAGGGCGCTACACTTGATACAATAACCTACGATAAGAGACGAGTCTGAAAAAGAATGGACAGATGTCCATGCGCAACTGAATCACTCTGCTATACACCTGGAACTGACACTACATTGTAAACCAACTGTAGTGAACAGTAATACTCTCAATCCTCATGAAAACTGAGCGAGGCAGGTGCTATATTACTCTCCCGTTTGATATGAGAGACTGATGGCGGGGAAAGGAACTAGGCTGCAAAGCTCACGGGTACGGGGTTGGGGGGAGCTTCGCCGGCCCTGGGGCTGCCTGCTTCCCGAGCTCCCACAGGGGCAGGCACCTGCCCCCCCAGGCAAGAAGCCTGGCCAGAAGGCGCTCAGCACAGCTACAGGGGNCTGGGGGCACGTCACCCCAACCCCTGCACAGATTTAGGAGTGGAAGCAGGCGGCTTTTAACGGTCTGACAATGGGGAGATCAGAGCATAACCAGGCAAGGAGACTGCAGACCAGTGAAAAGGGTGTGAATGATTTCAGAGATCCTTACGGTTCTTGGCAGAAAAAGCCTCAGGCAGAAACATGTGTTGTCAGGCACAGGGTATGGTTTCCATAACCTCCACTGGTTTAAAAAATGTTTTAAAATTATTTTCTATGCTTTTCCAGCTTTATTGGGAGATAATTGATATGCAATCAGCATTGGTTTTATCACTATAATGACTTAAAATGCATCAGAAATTCACATTGAAAGAGATTCCAAAGAATGTATCCAAAAAAAAGAAAAAGAGAGAGACTGATGGGGTAGAGGTGGCGCATGTAAAGCAAGCCTCGGCGTGGCACGCCTGGCCCTGAACCTCCGGTGACAGCTCTCCATAACGAAACTTTCAGGAAACAGAAAATGTGCAAAGACGAAGTGAAGGCCGAGTCCAGGGTGAAGGGTCCACTTGCCTAAGACATTTCCCTCAAATCCTTTTATGCAGACAGTGCCTGAGGAGAATCACCTGGCTTAGCTTTCCCCAAAGTCACCCATGAACGTGCCTTCCTGTCTTCTCCTCACGGCAAACCACAGTGTGAGCAAAGGCAGAAGGTGTTTTCCCTTTACTTTCGCTGAATTAAGACGACAGACATTGGAGCTTGGCGTGCGCCAAACTTGGATTTTTTGAAAGTGTCGTTTGAGTTTTAAAAGCTACATAAGTGATGGGAACAGAATTGTCTAGGGAATCCACAAATAACTTTTTAAAAAGTCATAAATCTGGATTTCATGCCTCATAGTTTTCAACAACTGCAAGAAATAGGTCAAAGCCTGGGACACGGTGGGTTCTTTTCCTCCCGTGTCTGAGGGCTGGCTCCGCAGGCTCCAGTGGGAACCACGTCAGCGTTCTGGCCACACTTGGTCCTGAATCACTTTTCATTGCTTCTAGCACTCACTTTCCCCGCCCCCTCCCCCCAAATCGTGATCAAATACACATGGAAATAACTTCTTGGCTTTATAGAACTGTTTTATTTGATCCTTTAAAAACTGTCAGGTAGTTGGCAAGAAATTTGCAAACGTATAAAAACACTAGAGCAAATCCATAGTGTAATTTAAAGTTGGGGGTTCTTGGCAAAATTTTGGAAAGGGCTGAAAAACCAAGCCCCAGACAGGGCTCTGTACTCCTGATTCTCCGGAGCCGGTCTTCCTCAGGCTGTGGGTTGGCTTCACCTGGGAAGCTTTAAAATAATGCTGCCAGGACCCACCTCATGGCGGGCAGGTCGGAGCCTCTGGGGGTTGGAGGTCTTCGTGTTAGGAGTTTTAGAGGGTGACTCTGGTGGGCTGCTTGGCTGAGAAAGGATTGCAACCCTGGTTCTTGAACTGGCCAGAATCCTGAGGCCATCTGGGTGAGTTTTACAGTTTTAAAAATACCAGTGCCAGGATCCCCATCCAGACAATCTGATTTAATTAAAGGGCTGTGACCCGGGTACGTGCATGCTAAGTCACTTCAGTCGTGTCTGACTCTGTGTGACCCCAAGGACTTGTAGCCCGACAGGCTCCTCTATTCATGGGATTCTCCAGGCAAGAACACTGGAATGGGCTGCCATGGCCTACTCCTGGGAACCTTCCCGACCAGGGATCAAACCCATGTATTTTAATGCCTCCTGCGCTGGCAGGCACGTTCTTTACCAACAGCGTCACCTGGGTGGCCTGGGGAGCAGAAGTTAAAAGTCAGAACGTCCCCCCAGGTGATCCTAAAGAGAACCACGGGATTAATAATCCAAGAGGCTCTGAAGGGAGAATCGGACAGGTTTCATGCTGGACAGGCCCGTATGCAGCTGCAGCGACCTCGGGCTGAAAAGATCTGTAGGAAGTGCTGGGCAAATGGGCACTGGTTGCCCTGCCCCCATCCAGCACCCAGAGAAGAATAAAATGTGGTCCATGACTCAAAAAGCTTGAAGGGGGAAAAACCCTACCATTACATCAGTTCAGCCGATACAACTACAATTCTGAAGCAAATCTGTGCCCACTCGAGGATGAGTCTCCTGGTGCGGGCCTCTGTCCTCTGTTCTCTGGGTGGTCCTCAGGGTGTCCCCAACCCTCCTCTCCCACGCATCCACTGCAGCTCCGGAGTCGGGCTCGCTCTCTGCCAGCAGCAGTGATGGTGAGGGTCCGGGTGCGTCCCAAACTGGCAGGCGGGCCAGCCCACACCTCCCGGGGTGACCTGACCAGCATCCGCCTGGCTGGCCATCCTCACCCTGCCCGGCCCCCCCGGTCTCCACCAGCCTCTCCTGGGTGGACAGTTGCTCCTCTGCCAAGCGCACCCTGGACAGGACCCAGCCTGGGGATGCGGGCCTCCTGGTCTCCCATGGCTGAGATCCTTTTTTGGGTTTTGTTTTGGTCTTCACGTTTTCTACCCCCAAGGTGGCTCCTTCCAGACTGCAGCTCAGCGCTGGGGGAGAAGAGGCGTCTCCCTCTGCCTCCTCCCTGGGGTTGACCATCACTGGCCATCTGACTAGGGGCGGCCCCTGACTAGGGTATAATTGCATTTAACAAAGGATGGCCATGACTCCTAACGTAGGTCTGCTGTTTTCATGAAGCTTTTATTCAAAGCCATATTTGGACTGAGACTTACAAAAATGACCTATTATGAATTTTATTTTTAGGTCAGTTTATACCCCACTATTCATTTTGAGTTCACTTGAAAATCCACTACTGTGAATTTTCAGGTTTGAGTTGAGACTGATTATATCTGCTTCCTCAAAGGTCCTCTCCGCCTCTTTGAGGGCTGCTAGATGTTTTATTTTATTCTATACAGAGATAAATGAAACAACTTTGTTGCCTGTAGGTTTCAAAATTTTATCTTTCCTTATGCTTCCCAGGTGGCTCTGTGTTAAAGAATCCGTTTGCCAACGCAGGAGACTCGGGTTCAATCCCTGGCTTGGGAAGATCCCCTGGAGAAGGGCATGGCAACCCACTCCAGTATTCTTGCCTGGAGAATCCCATGGACAGAGGAGCCTGGTGGGCGACAGTCCACGGGATCACAGAGTCAGATGTGACTGAGCAGCTAAGCAACAACAAGCCACACTGTGCCTTCAATCAGGCACGTTCTGCAAGGATGAGGGGAAACAGCTGTCTCCGAGATCTTGTCGCGCTACTGGATTTAGCAATTTGTGGGCTCCCTACAGGCGCCACTGAACTTACCAAATGTTTAAAACCATGTTTATACATTTTTTTTCTATGAAAATAAAATTTACCAAACTGATGTTTTGTTTTTACAAAGCAAATTAACATTTTTTTATTGCATGAAAAAAAAAACTTTCCAAAGCTGAAAAGTGAAGTGCAACTTCTCTGCATCTTTTGAATGAAGGCACCAGCCAGTGGCCATGGACCCCATCCCTTCCCAGACTCGACCCAGAGGGCAGAGTGTCCCTTCAGAGGCCGGCACGTGTGGTCCCGCTGCTCAAAGCGCATGAAGCGTGTCTCAGAAGACACTGGTGGTTTGCAGCATCATGTCGGGGTTTCAGCATTGTTCACATCCATGATTTATTTGCTGCTGAGTCTTTGCTCAGAAATGCAGCCCTGGCCGTAATGTCTTCCTGATGATCCGCCCCACGTGGTTTCTGGGAACAAGAGTCACAGAGAGGGGCCAGGGACCCCCGTGCCCTTAAGTTTCAAAACCATTATGCCTGAGCAAAACCAGTTCTCCTTCAATGGACGTGATGCCCCAAGGGAGGAGCAGCCCAGGGCGGGGGCAGAGAAGGGCATCTGACAAGCTCACAGCAAGGGAAGATCCCTTTAGGATGTCAGCGGCAGGAAAAGGGGATAAAAAATGTCCCGAATGTGATGACTGTTGTAGATTTTAGGAGCCCAGGAAGAACAGGGTGCTGGGCTCCGGGATTCCTGCTGGTTCTCTGCTCATAGCTGGCAGTGGGCTCAAGATCCCTGATGCCCACCCCACTTATGGAGCAAGTGTAGGTTTGAGAAGGAGCGGTTGGTTCTCAGGAAACAGCAGAAGGGGTGCAGGGAGGCTGACTTCAAGTCTCCAGGCCGAGTCGTCACCTTTGAAGAGGAGCAGTGGTGCTGGATAACGTCCGACTGCTCTTTCTGCCTGGATGGTTTTGATTCGACTGTTCCTTCTGATTAACTTCTTTGCTGTTACACTTTTGTAGTTAGCAACCCAATTTTCCCCCAGCTAATTTCAAAAGATTCTATTGCATTTAAATTTATAATTCTCAAAAGTTTTGCCTGTATTACAAAAATATACTGGGGAATTTAGACCCACACTGGAACATTTCCATCATATTATAAAACCCACTTAGACAGTCCTGGAGGTTTATTAGGGAGTTTTTTTTTTTTTTTTCTCTCCGCTTACATTCATCATTTGGGTATTGGAGTCTCAACACAGACCAGATCTGAATGGTCCTGCTTCTGTTCCTCTTTCAAAGGCTTTGCTTTTGGCTGAAACATCACGGGACGGTGGGTGCACAGGTCCACTGGCCACGGAAGAATGGTCCTGGAAAGGGGGTGATGTGGGAGCCGCACAGAGCCCGCAGCGCTGGGGAGCCAGCCTGCAGTGGTGGGGGGCGATGGTGGCTGAGGAAGGGGCTCCAGGGACCTGGCCCCTCTGGTCTCCACTTCCACCATTATGTTAGTAACTAGACCACCAACTGGTGGAGATCAAACAAAATACCTTACTAGACCTGCTTTTTACTGCTGCAGAGAATCACCACATGCATGACAGTGACTGTGCAAACTCAGGAATGAGCGTGACAGCAACAGTTTCAGAGCTGTGACCTCCTTCTGTAACCTTGCATGGCTACTTCCCAGTCACTGGTGGGAAACCCAGCTCAGCCTTATAAATAATTCGTGCCTATGTAACTAACTCAAAGTGGGGAGATGTTCCCACCTATCCTCCCATGCACCCCCTGCCAATGTCTACAGCTTCAGTTAAATCTTACAATGCAAATGTCCTTGGCATGGGCCACACACTATGTTAGATTCACGTGCATGAGGAAGCCACCGACAGTCTCATTTTCTGGCAATACGTTTGTGCTTAACTTATTCTTCTGCGATCTATCATCTGCCTGCCTGTCTGTCTATCTGCCATGCTTCATGGCATGTGGGATCTTAGTTCCCCAACCAGGATGGAACCCCACCCCTTGTAGTGGAAGTACGAAGCCTTAGCCACTAGGCTGCCAGGGAGGCTGCCAAAATGTTCCCATTTTAAATATCATCATCTGATGATTTTGAGAAATGCACACACCCCGTGACCACACGCCCATCACCCCCAGGCTCCCCCTGTCCCCTGCACTCAATGCAGCCCCCAGCCCTGGACTGCTGTGGCCTGCCCCGGGGGCTCACATGAAGGGAAGGACATGCACACACACTGTCCACGCACACACACACACACACGTGCTGTGAACACCTTCCGTGGCTCACGCGCCGTGCCTGAAGCTCAGCTCCGTTGCTTTGCTTCGGCCACCCAATGTGAACAGTTGACTCACTGGAAAAGACCCTGATGCTGGCAAAGATGGAAGGCAGAAGACAGCAAGAGGACGAGGCGGTTGGATGGCATCATCAACTCAACGGACATGAGTTTGAGGAAACTCGAGGAGACAGTGAAGGACAGGGAAGCCTGGCACGCTGCAGTCCATAGGGTCAAAGGAAGCCGGACACGACTGAGCGACTGAACAACGGGCATATTTATTATTGTGCTACTGGAAGAATATGCCACAGTTCTCATCCATTCACCTGTTGATGGACATTTGGGTTTTTCCAGCTATTAGATATAGACAGTTATAGGTCTTTTCGTTGATGGCGGCTTTCCTTTTTCTCTGGTAAATACCTAGAAGTGGAATTCCTGGATCATTTTTGAGGTATACATTAAACTTTAGCAGGAAACTGCCGAACAGTTCTCTACAGCGTTTGTGCTGTTTTATACTCCTGTCAGCAAACTGCGAGTTCCAGTTGCTCTACGTCTTTGTCAGAAGTTAGCATTTTAGTTTTGGCATTAATTTGACCATAGTGGGTGAGTGGCTGCAAGCTCACTGTGATTTTATTTTGCATTTCCTAGATGACTAATAAAGTAAAGAATCTGCCTGCAATGTGGGAGACCTGGGTTCAATCTCCAGGTCGGGAAGATCCCCTGGAGAAGGGAATGGCTGCTCACTGCAGAATTCTTGCCTGGAGAATTCCATGGACAGAAGAGCCTGGTGGGCTACAGTCCATCAGGTCCAAAGAGTCGCACACGACTGAGCAACTAACACTTTCACAGATGACTAATAATGTTTGACATAACTTCTTTTGTGAGGTTCTGTTCTTAAATCGTGCCCTGGGTAGGGTTTAAGAATTCTTTATATATTCTGAATATAAGTTCTTTGTCAAATGTATAATAAGACTATTTCCTTCCTGTCTGGGGCTTGCCTTTTCATTTTCTTAATGGTGTCTTTCAAATATAACTTTCACTGCAACGAGGCTCAGTTTACCAATGGTTAGTGCTTGTGCTTGGGTTTATGTCCTAAGAAATCTTTGCTCCCTGCCCCAAGGGTCATGAAGATTTTCTCCTACACTTTTTTCTAGAAGTGTTTTCAACCAGGGTTTTCTGACAAGGTGCAAGGCATGGAACGCTCACTAGACATGGGACATGGAATGGGGAAGAGGAAGGAAAAACTAAGAAGAAAAAAGATGAGAGATTTGATGACAAAAGAGAGCAGGCCCTCTTGAGAAGCATATATATTCATAGGATCACGAAAATAAGCACAGTCCTATAGACCCCAGGATTCACACAGATGTGTTCTCAAGGACAACCAGACACTACGCAGCTGTCACTTTCTGATTTTTCTTCCTAAAAAAAAGAAAACTTAGAGTGGACTCCTTCCTGGGGAAACGGGGAGAACGCAAGCTGCCTTCTAAGACTTGGGGGACGGCACAGACGCCGGGGCTTCTGACCCCGCGCTGCACGCAAACGCTCATGCATACGGGTGTGACTTTTATTTCCTTCAAGACCGTACTTGCTGGCCCTATTTAATTTACTGCATCTCAAACTAATCAAGATGGAATAAAATCCAACAGCACAAACAAACACCCCTGCGAGAGTGGCAAGAGGTCAGACGCAGGGGCAGAGGTGAAAAGAATGAACTAGGAGAGCCGGGCCAAGAGGTGACTAAGCGGGAAGGAGATAAGATCTGTCTACACATACCTGAGGCTGTAAACAGCGGGGTGACACACGGACCAGGCCACAACAAAGGCTGCCCAGGAGTCCAGCAGGAGAGGAAGCGGAAGAGGCGCGAGAGGCCTGCCCATGGGCATGCTCCGGGCCTCCCACTTCCGCCCCCTGCCCCCCAGCGCAGGGCTGCAGGCCAGCCACCAGGTTCTGTGGCACGTGGAGGTCGGGACGCCTCCTGCCGGGGCTCTCAGGTCCAGCTTCCTCTGCCTTCACCCTGCTGCCCAGAAAGCCTCACAGCAGTCAGAGAATGCGTCTCTCTCGGGCTCCAAACGACCTGGGTCATGACCTTGGTTTGGACTTCAGCCCTCTACCACGTGGTCCCTAAAGACCTTCCATCCTCCCAACAAGCACTATCCTGAATCTTTCTGCTCAAGGACACAGGCCTTTCAGACCTGACTTGTATGGTGCTGTTAGGTAGTTAGAATAGGAGACAGGAGTCCAGAATGGCGATGGCTAAAAGATAGAAGGGTAAAGCCCGTGAAAATAGAGCAACGGGAAGTCCAAGGACCGGAGTGAAGACCTCAGGTAGAACAAACACTCCTGGCTAGCCCAATTTACACAGGGCAGGCCCAGGGAGAGGAAAAAACATGTAAAAAGAGGAGCCAAAGGGCCAGATCTCTCTCTCTCTCTGGCCCCCAGTTGCGTGCTGGGGCACTCTTCGCATCTTTGGGTTGGCATGCCCTCACGCCTCGAGGATGGATTTTCCTATTTTCTAAATAAAACAGAGCTGTAAGACGGAGCTGTAACACTGATCTAAGAGCTATTAACATGGTCTGTTTGAGACCTGAGAGCTATAACATGGTCTGTCCAAGACCCGAGAGCTGTGGCACCTGAGGGGTTTAATGTCCGTCACTCCAAACCTTTGTTGTGGTGAGACAGAACCGAGGAGCATACACTCGCCTGACAGTGCCCACTGCCGTCTCACCCCTCCAGTCAGAGCCTGACGGCGCCCACTGCCGTCTCACCCCCCAGTCAGATTCTGACGGCGCCCACTGCCGTCTCACTCCCTCCAGTCAGAGCCTGACGGCGCCCACTGCCGTCTCAACCCCCTCCAGTCAGAGCCTGACGGCGCCCACTGACGGCGCCCACTGCCGTCTCAACCCCCTCCAGTCAGAGCCTGACGGCGCTCACTGCCGTCTCACCCCCTCCAGTCAGAATCTGTTTCAACCCAAGAGATGGGTATCTTCAGTGTATGATGCAGGCAATTAAAAAAGAAAAATAAATAAATAAAAGCAAAAATGTCGACCGTGCCCCCCAAGAAGTTCATAATCTAGCAGAAACGATCTACATACACAATTTACTAAACTAAGTTACATAAGTGATCCTTTTTATACTGTAGTATTTACACTGGTGGGCTTTCCTGGTGGCCCAGCAGTAAAAGAATCCACCTGCCAATTCAGGGGACCTAGGTTTGATCCCTGGATCAGGAAGATCCCCTGGAGAAGGAAATGGCAACCTGTTCCAGCATTCCTGTCTGGGAAATCCCATGGACGGGAGGAGCCTGGCAGGCTACAGTCATGGGTTCACAAAGAGTTGGACGTGACTGATCAACAACAACAATTTATACTGGTGATACGAAAACAATACTGTAAAACCATAACAAAAGGTGAAATTAATTTTTCCTGGAAAGTCTGGGGAATGCTTCCCAGAAAAGCTTGTCCCTAGGATAATGAGGAAAAGGATGTGTGTGGGGTAGGGGCATGGGGGGAATGATGGGGAGCCCTGGCAGGGGACAGACGGCCACACACAGCTGGGTTTCGGGCACCGTGGGCAGCCCTGTGTCTGGCATTTCGGGACAGTGGGAAGGTGGGCTGAGAACAAGTTTTGGACAAGGTAATGAATGTCTCCCTACAGAGTATGAACTTGATCTTGCAGGCAAAGGGAAGTCAAAAATGGATGTAAAAGCAGATGATAACAGGATGAGGTCTGTGTTTTCCAAAGACACATCTCTGAGGCGAGCTGAAGGCAGTGGAAGTGGAAGGAAGAGACCCCTGGGAGACACAGCTGGGGGCTTCGAGGCCCTGGAGGCAGAGGCGAAGACGACTCCAGGGTTCGCTGTGAAGGGCTGCAGGCCCGGCGATGCTGATCAGGGGCCTCAAGCTACCTCTGCAGGGCCGTTCTCTCTCTACGTGGGCGCAGGCAGCGTTCCTGGACAGGTGCGCCCGCTTTTTACTTGCCTCAAGGTTTGCTCATCAAACCGTGTTCAACAGGCAGCAGGCTGCACTTCCTCCAGGCGCTGCATTGCTTGGGCAGCGCAACCTCTAAGTGAGGGTGTCTGCAGCTCGAAAAGCCACCCAGCATGTCTGGGGGCAGAGTGGGCTTCTAGACCTTTCCCCACTGCCTCACGGTGTTTCTAGGGTTAGTGACCTTCATCACTGACCGATCCAAAGATGACAAAAAGTAAACACCCAAAGCCTCGCATTTCCACAGATGCGTGCAGGTTCCTCTTTCATTTCGTGGTAATATTGTTTTGCTCCATGTTACTTAGGTAATGAAAAGGAAATCTAACTAGAAGAAATCTTTCATCACAGAGCCGTAACTTCCCGCCTTGTCACATTTATAGTCTTGGGTGAGCCTCAAAGCAGGAGAGGGGCATGGCAAGCCCAGACCTTCCTTCAAGATGGGCGTGTGTTGCAGGACCTGCATAGTGTGAGCACAGAATAAGCCCGCGAGGAGCCCCAAGGGGCAGCCCCAGAGCAGAACCACACCCCAAGTTTATACCGATGATGCGGGGGCACCATAAATGTGCTGAAAGGGGCAGGCTTGCAGACCGCAAAAGGAGGCACCTCCTGGGCTAGAAAGTGAGCCACGGACCTTAACAGACAACTCACCAAAGATGGTCCACAGCTGGCAGAGGGGCTTATCTGCACGTGTTCCACACGGCATGTCATCAGAAAAACACGAACACTGCATGCTCGCTCGCTGCTTGTTCTTTAGTCGCGAAGCCGTGTCCAGCTCTTTGTCACCCCATGGACCGGAGCCCGCCCCAGCCCCTCTGTCCATGGAATTCTCCAGGCATGAATCCTGGGGTGGGCTGCCATCTCCTTCTCCAGGGGACTGAACCCCAGTCTCCTGCATTAGCAGGAGGATTCTTTGCCACTGAGCCACCAGGGAAGCCTGGTGCACGCCCATTATAATGACCAAAATCTAGACACTGACAACACCAAATGCTGACGAGGCATGGGGCCACTGGAACTCTTGTTCACTGCCGATGCAAATATGAAATGGTGCAGTCACTTCGAGAGACAGTTTGCTGGTTTCTTAGAAAACTAAACACATTCTTACTATACAGTCCAGCAATCACACCCCTCAGGGCTGATCCATGTCCACACAAAAACCTGCACACAAGTGCTTATGACACTTGTATTCATAATTGTTAACACTTGCAAACAACTAATATCCTTCAGTAGTGAATGGCTAAATAAAACGGGGGTACGTCCAGACAGTGGTATATTATTCAGCACTAAAAATAAAAGAACCATCAAGCCATGAAAGACAAGCAAGAACCTTAAATGCGTATTTCTGTGTGAAGGAAGGCAATTTGAAAAGATCAGAGTTTCCAGGGGTCGGTAGAAGAACGAATGGGGGAAAAACAAAACTTTTAGGGCAGTGAAACTCTTCCACACGACACTGTAAGGATGGACACGTTATTATACACTTGTCCAAACGCACAGGATGGACAACACCGAGCGTGAACCGGAATGTGAACTATGCCGGAATGTGGGTGATGAGATGTCTATGCAGTTTCATCAGTTGTAACAAAGACACTGTCTGGCGGTCGGGGTTGAGGGGGTGCGGTTGATAACTGGGGAGGCTGTGTGAGCGTAGGTCTGGGAGTTCATGGGAAACCTCTGTACCTTCCCCTCAATTTTGCTTTGAACCTCAAGTTGCTCTTTTTTTTTTTTAAGTCTTAGTTTGCAAAGAGACAGGCACTGCTGCTTCTGGAAAGAGCAGGCCTTGGTTAGCATCTGCCCCTTTCCAAGGTTCCTGAACAGCGTGTGCCTGCAGCTCTCCAGGCATCTCTGCACGGAAGGCACTCTGTAACTATGACACAGCAGGGGGTGGAAGCCCAGGCCGCCTAAGCGAAAGGCGCACTGGAGCTCGCTGGCTGGTACCCTGACTCCCAGGCGCTCGCTGGGGACCCCGCCCCAGAAGCAGTGCCTGCCTTGCTAGTGCACCAGTGAGTTTCCACAAAGCTGTTACAGCACCGGCCCAGCCTGGTCTTTCAGAAAAGGATAGGACACGGTGGGTAAGGAGAGGCCGGGATGAATGGAGAGAGCGACACTGAAACATATAGGCCACCACGCAAGCAGAGAGCCAGCGGGAACTGGCTTGAAGCCTTGGGGAGCCTGACTTGCCCTCTGCGACAGCCCAGAGGGGTGGGGTGGGGTGGGATGGAGGCAGGAAGCGGGCTGAAGAGGGAGGGGACATACGTATACCTGTGGCTAATTCATGCTGATGCATGGCAGAAAA
>SJYW01043703.1:390663-401931 GCA_006410735.1 Raphicerus campestris
CCCAGAGGGGTGGGGTGGGGTGGGATGGAGGCAGGAAGCGGGCTGAAGAGGGAGGGGACATACGTATACCTGTGGCTAATTCATGCTGATGCATGGCAGAAAATAGCACAACACTGTAAAGCAACCCATCCTCCAATTAAAAAAAAAAAAAAAAGAATCAGCACGAGAAAAAAAGGATGGGAAATTAAATCTGAAGATTTCTGATTCAACATGAACTCAGTTCAATCATGTCTGTAAGTTTTTAACACTGGCAAGCAAAATGTTTCTAGTTTCTGCTGTGAAATGTTTACTTTACTAAACAACAGTAAATAGAGAACATGGATCCACAAAGTTTTTCTTTTCTTTTTTTTTTTACCTTTACAGTTCAACTTACTATATAGAAATCATTTGGGTTTTATCTTTTCAGTTAAATTCTGAATTTATAATATAGATTAAAAAAAAAGACTTACATTAATTCAGTACTTTTTTTAGCATACCAAATTGAAATTTGTATTAACCTCAAATCCATTCCTCTCACCAATGACTGCTTTTGAAATAGCAACAGAATTGAGGTAAATGCTCGTTTCCCTTTGTTTTTCCTTATTTTGTGCATAGGTAGCTACCCAAACTGCATGTACACATATGGAAAAGGAGATAATTGCCTACTTTATTTAAACTTCATAGCAGATATTTAAAAATATGTAACCAAGTTCTCACTGAATCTCTCTGCAATTTCCTATATCCATCCACTCCCACTGCTTAAAAAAAAAACAAACAAAAAAACCCCCAAAAAACCCAAAATGAAGATAAAAAAGTAAATCCAGGGGAAAACTACCAGGAGACTATTTCCAACAACAGATGACTCAACGAGCACCTGAGAATTTGTTGTACTTGTGTGTGCCGAGGTTCTGAACTTCCTGTTTCAATAAAATACCAAACAAGTTGTGTTTCCTTTACAAATAAGCTATTACATCAAGCCCTGTTCCTATAATTTCAGGGTTTTGTCTCCATTCCAACATTTTCTTTGGCAAATGTAGAAACATTCTAATTAAAGTGGAGAGGAAAACAAGCATCATTCATCACGGCAAGAATAACGCACAAAGGCACATCCTTGCTTTCTCACTCTTTCACGAAGCTATGCTCCACTTTAAACAGTGTGGGGACTGGCGTCATGCAGTCCCTGAACCATTCCCAGGTAATGACCCAGTCACCGGAGAGGAGAATTCCAAAGGTATCGATAATTCCTGTCACAAGCTTCGCATTCTCTTAAAAATATCCTTCCGGCCCAAAGAGGAAGACATTCCTTTAGGTAATCACGTAATAACATCAAGGTTTCTTTTTAAGATTCTGAGATTAGAGGAGGCCTTTCTATTTATAACCACGCAAGCCTGAGTTGAAAGGAATATTCTCACTTCCCAGGACTGTTTAAATGCTCACGTTTATCAGAACTTTTAAAAGCCATGTATTTGGTTGAGAAGTACCACGTAAATAGGTGTAAGGCTTCTGAAAATGCACAGTTGAGATGCAGAGATCAGGACCTTCTCCCTGCTCCTCCCTAGTTAGGCACGGTGTGTGTGAAAGCGTGTGCACACACATGTGCCTGCAGGCATGTACCAGATGCAACTGAGGCCAAAGCTCGTTTTCTTGTGCTTTGTGTGCACAGTCGCTCAGGAAGTCCAACTCTGTGACCCCTTGGACTGCAGCCCGCCAGGCTCCTCTGTCCATGGGATGTTCCAGGCAAGGATACTGGAGTGGGTTGCCATTTCCTCCTTCAGGGGATCTTCCCGACCTAGGGATTGAACCTGGGTCTCCTGAATTGCAGGTGGATTCTTGATCACCTGAGCCACCAGGGAAGCCCTTCTTTTACTTTAAAAGCATTGTATTTTGGCAAGTCAAGATTGGAACTACACAGGGGTAAGCTACAGTGTGACTGCAGGAGAAACTGAAAAAATTCGAGGCGATTACAGTCGCAATGTTGCTAACAGCTTCAGATTTCAGCTCGCTGTTCTTCAGTTATAACAGGCGAGAGAGCGCCCACCTGTTCACCCCACACCCACTCTGCAATCCTCCTTTCCCGGGGGTGCACAGAGGCAGCGGCACAAGAGGCAGGGGTCCCTCTGCCTGCACTCACAGAGGCGCCGCTAAACGCGGTGCGGACGGGAGTGGTCTGCCCGGAGAACCCTGGAGACAGGGCAGCCTGGGGTCGCCAGCACGGCCCCCGTCCACCAAGCTTCTTGAGCCTCAAGGAAGCCCGCTCTGCCCTGAGGCGGTGAGAACACCACTGCTACAGGCGGTCTGGGGGGACTGCCCTCCAGGCCTCCGCTTGCTTGGACAGGCGAGGGGCGAGGGGCTTCGGGGGCTGGGCGNACAGAGGCAGCGGCACACGAGGCAGGGGTCCCTCTGCCTGCACCCACAGAGGCGCCGCTAAACGCGGTGCGGACGGGAGTGGTCTGCCCGGAGAACCCTGGAGACGGGGCAGCCTGGAGTCGCCAGCACGGCCCCCGTCCACCAAGCTTCTTGAGCCTCAAGGAAGCCCGCTCTGCCCTGAGGCGGTGAGACCACCACCGCTAGAGGCGGTCTGGGGGGACTGCCCTCCAGGCCTCCGCTTGCTTGGACAGGCGAGGGGCGAGGGACGAGGGGGCTGGGTGAGGGCGTTCACTCCTGATCTTGAGACGCTCCAGAGGTCGGGGCGGGGGCTGGGCTGTCTTCCAGGTTGGGCTCCCGCTTGTGAGCTCTGGCCCAGCCTCTGCTCCCTTTCTCAGCTGCCCCAGGGATGGTGGATGTTACAGGATGGCCAACTCTGATGCTCGGCTGGCTGGGAACCCGCCGTCTCTCCTGCCAGAGCCTTCGAGGAGCCCCTCTTCCCTTCCCCTCTGCAAGCTCTGTGCCTGGGGGACATTCTCCATGTGGGGTCTTCAGAGCACATACAGGCATACCAACCCAGGCCTCCTGCATGGCAGAAGTCCATACCTCATGATACCTAACACCAAAGATCACCGTAAAAAATAGAGTAAAAATTTGAAATATGGAGAGAATTAGTGAAATGTGGCACGGGGGTTTTAAGCTCAACCCTGAGGTGAGGGACGGGTCAGATAGAGACCGGGCTGAGACCGGAGCAAAACTATCAAAGGACCACACGGCCTCCTCTGCACTCAGATGGAAAGTGTGGCACTCCTGGCTTCCTCCCTTCAGTGTCAAACAGCAAAAGTGCACGCAGGAACGTACGCTAACAGTATGTGGAAAACTGTCTAGAAGGACACAAAAAAGGTTTTTTGTTGATTAAAAAAAGGAGGGGGTAGGAAAAAAGAAACTTTCCTATTTGACCGCTTTCAAAATTGATTAGCTATGAGCAGGAGCTCTCGTTTCTTGGTAGGAGTTCCGGGGAGGGGTCCTGAGTGAGTCCTGAGGCAGGGTCCGCAGGGTCCCTGGCCGCGGGGTTCTGTCTCAGGCTGGACTGTGGTGAGAATGGCAGGGCTCTGAGCCTGCAGCTCCCATCACAGGCTCATGCTCTGGGTAGATGCTCTCCTGTGCTGTCACCTGGCTCTCGGCGCTCTGCTGATTTGCTTCAGCAAATTTTCTTAAGACAGGCTGTCCTTTACAATAAACTCTCCCCAGGATCCTGCCCAGGAACACCCAACTGGGCCTGCCGGAGCGCGCAGCAGGGAGGCCGTGGGGCAGGCCTGGCTCGGGGGGCCCCCAGCCTCACTGGCTCCCCTCACAGCCCACGGAGCGCAGTGCGGCCCGCCGGCACCCCCACAGGGAACCTGGGCCGGGGGAGTGGGCGCTGCGGCTGGTGGGGCCCTCGCCTCCTCCTCTGCAGAGCTTGTCTGCCTGTGGGCTGACTGCAGGGCACCGGGGCACTCCTGCCCAGGAACCGCATGTGCAGGGGAGAGGAGGCAAGATACGGAGTTCAGTCTTAGAGAAAAACCTCTGCAAGGGAAAGGAGATTGTCTCTGCTGAGGATTCCCTCACCAGCAATCCTGCAGTACCTCACAGCTCTGTAAACAAAACACCGACAGCCTGCCCCAAGCCTGGGTTCATAAAGCTGCCCGAGCTCTCCTCTCGGTCTGAGCAAAGACAGAAATCCTCAGTGAAAGAGAGTCTGAACCGCAGCCTCGAGGCAGCAGCTTGAGAAAAATAAAGCACACACACACACACACACACCACACACACACACGACAAAAGAAAAACAAGGGCCCAGATCACTTTAAAAATAAGTAAGTACGGTCTGAATTGTTAGAGCAACTTTGATTTAAAAAGCAGAAAGAAGCTATTGCAGGGAAACTGTTCTGTGTTTGAATGAAAAGCAAATGAGAACATAGCAAACCTTTACACCCACGGTCTGGAGCCCAGAGTCCAGAAGCCCAGCGGGGAGGAGATTCCCGGAAGGGGTCTGCTCGAGGGGCTGCTGGGGGCGGGGCAGGGCAGGCAGGTGGTCAGTCAGTCACTTTCTGATGTCATGGCCCCGAGGGTGGTGGCCGTGGGGTCGGAAGGCCGGGTCTGAGGCCGTCTCCACTGCCTGGGGAGGGTCAGAGGGCCCACGGCAGCCCCGGCTTCCTCCTCCACTAAGCACAGCTCAACCAGATACCACCTCACAGAACTACTGCAGGGCTTGTCTCGGGGAATGGACGGGAATGAACCAGAAACGCCACACTGCTTCTCGGGGACCCCTGCTTGTCCAGTGGGTATGTCTTGGTGCTTTCTCTGCACAGGGCCTGGGTTCAGTCCCCGGTCGGAGAACTAAGATCCCAGAAGCTGAGTGGTGTCGCCAAACAAAACAAAAGAAAAAACTGCCCTTCAAAGCTTATGTTTCTAAAGTGTATGATTTTTAAACCTTTCCCCCTCAACAGCTATCTGCTTATGCGGCCATTCACAGAAGACAGTGGTGAGAGACGCTTTCGCTGCCTTTACGAGGCTGAGGCCTGCTCACTGGAACGTCACAGCTGACACCAGACCCCTTCCTCAGCCTCCTCGGTTCACTCCGGCATGTCTCCGTGAGAAGTTATTGCTTGTGACAACGTCTCCACACGGATTGGCACCAGACGTGCCACACGAGGAAAACTGGTTTCAGAGCCGTGTTCCAGATTAAGCCCCTTGTCAATCTGAACCCAGAAACCAACCTAGTCTCCAGCAGCCCAGGGCCAAGTGGACTCAAGGGGGCCAACTCGTCCACTCCCCACCCAGGACGCGGGGCTCACCGCTTTGTCCTTGGCTGCACAGGCCTACGAAACATTCCAGAAAACACAGACCGAATGTTTCTCTCTTTCCCTGCCCGAGAGGATCGCAGGCTGACACACATGGAAGGGAACGTCAGTCCCTCCCTGCCTCCACCACCGTCCTGCTTGCTTTACGCATTACTCTCCTTTCTTTGTATCACGATGACGCAGTTGGAACCTTAAGTCTTTCACTTGCTGTCATAACAGACTCCACACTATCGAAAACCCTTGCAGAAATAACTTTTCAACGCTGCAAAATTTACAGTCATTCTTCTGGTACTGAATGGTTGTTCCTCACTGCCTTTTTGCTGTTCTAAAGAACTTTCTGATGCAAAGTTAAAATGAGGGTACCATTTGGAAATATAGTGGAACAAGATAATTTACGGGGACACATGTGTCTTTTTTATGCGTGTCTTTCAGGTATTTTAAAGAAAAGGTATTTATGAATGGAAACTTCTCTTGTGTTATTTTCATTTCAGCAAACACAGACATGGAGACTTGTCCACCATATACTGCTGTATCACCACATCCTGTTTTTTTGACAAATAAGTCATAAACGCATTCAAATGCTGCATTCTGACTGAAGAGTCAATAAATCCTTGATACTTGACACGCAGTTTATTTAGTGACAACAAACACTGCAGCAGCATTTGAAAATCAGAGGAAAGCTAGGTCAGTTTCGGCTGACTGGGTTTTCACCTGTTCTGATCATGTCCACCTTAGAAGAGCATCACCACCAGAAGACAGGTGGGGTGCTCGGCACACAGTAGGTACTCACAGGAAGCTTCCTTTCCTTTCCCTCCCCCATGAACGCCTCTTCCTGAAAACAAGACTTTGTTGTTCAGGATTTCATCATTTCCAGATGCCTGCTCTTCAAATGACACCCCAAGCAGGACACACTGATGTCACAAAGCCTGGAATGTCTGGGGGGAAACCAGCAGCAGGTGAGCTCACTGGGTACTAAGATCCTGTTTTCAAGTCAATATCCTTAGTGATAGAATATGAGGAAAAGAGAGGAAGCATAGCACATAAATAAGTGTTCCCCACTCGCCATCCCAGCCTCGATTTACACCAAAAAAGGGTCGCAAGAAGTGAAATGTCAGTGGTTTAAGGAAAAAAAAAAAGTAGTCCTTAATAAGTGAAAAAGCATCACTCAATCTATTTCTGTGTCACTAACATTGCTCTAATGTCGGTCATTATAGAACAAACCTGCCTTCCACAGGCTTTGGCAGGAGGAGAGATACTGGGGAAGAGTCTTGAAAATCTACCTAGGTAGTTGGATGACTCTGATACTCCAGTGTTCACACATTGACTGTTTCAGAAGAATCTACATGAACAGCAGAAGTTCGTTTCCAGTGGCTGCCCCTCCATTCTTTCACTGCTGTAACTTCTGCCCCTTCAGCCTTCTGACCATAGTCTCTGATGCCCTATAAGCCAATTACAAGCCAGGTGCCATCTCCCCCTAGAGTCTCTTCCACGAGTACTGGGATTGCAGCCCACCGAGCAGGATGGTGCAGGTGGGTGGTGCTTGGATCTGGATGGAAAACAGCTGGGGAGATGGGCAGAAAGAGCAGCTGTGAGCCCAGGTCCTGGCCGAGACTCACCAGTGTCCTGGCAGAGCCAGTGACTAGAAGTGTCTCAAGCATGTGGACCAATGGTTGACTCTGCTCTGCGTCCATCTAGGGGACAGTGAGAGGCCAGCTGACGCGGGGCGTTTCAAATGTCCCAAGCAAACCAGTGCTGGCCCAAACCGATGGGTCCCCCCAGCAAACGACAGACTCTCTCCTGTAATTCCAGCGTGCCCCGCCCTAGGGGTGTCCTCCTGCTCTGGGGGTACCCTGCTCTCTGGGAGCTGACCAGACTGCTCCTTCCAACCACAAGGCCTGTCTTCCCAGGGACGGCCCCATGAAAGCAACTTTCTTTCCAGAGCTTTCCTTTTTTAAAACTGGTTTTTCCTTTCTTTCTTTCTTTGTTAAAGTTTAACTGAATTCAGTTCTTGCTCCAATAAAGGCTGGTGCCCTTGACGGCCTGACAGCTTCGAGCTTGGCCCACACCTCCCCCTGGCTCCCAAGTACACGGTGTTTGCTCTGCAGCCACGCCGCCTCCCTGTGGAGGAGAAGGTGCGTGGCCCATGTGCCTCCCTGGCTGGAGGCCGGTCTGCTCAGCGGCAGACTGGGGCCGGGTCGCCACCCCCACTTGCCACTGCCATGGACACAGCTCTCCCTCCGTCCCTTCCCAGCCTCCGTCGGCAAAGTGGAAATTCTTCTTTCACCTCTGTTTCCCCAGAATGGCCCCTTGAGAAGCATGAGACGGAATGGTCCAGAGATGCTGCAGATGGCAGGAAGCCTGGGCTCTGGGTGCCTCTGTCCCTGGGAGGTCTTTGTCAAGTGGGCTGGACACTCATCAGTCAGAGGATGCTCACCTGCTCAGGCTTGGCACAGATGACACGGTCAGCTTAGGTGACCAAGAGACACACCCCACCATGTGCTTCTGGGGACGGTGAGTTCATGGCCCTCTGCCTTGAATGTGTCTGGGGACTTCCGACAGGTCTCCACAAGCATTCGCTTCTTTCTCACGAACAAAGCTCCCTTACATTCTTATATTCAAGTAGAAACGCATTCTTACAGAGCAGCCCTGGGCTCAGCCTTATCTCTGTGGGCTTTTTAAGACCACAGTAAACCAACCAAGACTGCTATCCCCCTGAAAAACTACCAAGAGATACGGACCGTACACAAATGTACGCCAAAAGCGGTAATCAGAGTCCCAACAATCAAAAACTGGAAGTGGCTCAAAAGCCTGCCAATCAGCAAATGGGAAACAACATTCTGGATCCTGGGTGCAGCGGCTGTCACACGAGAGTGAGGCTGCCAGGGGTCATCGGGCGAGGCCCTGGAAACGGCGGATGGGATCGCAGGGAAGTCAAAGCTCGATAGAGTGGGCAGATGAGCCATCGTGAGCGGAAACAAACAGCCTACAAAATCTGTAAACCAGAGGAAATCCTGCAATAGCAGCGCTGGAGCCCAAATAGATAGAGCCGAACGAGGCCAAGGTGGTCAGCTAGGAGGGCCTGGCATCCGCGGACCCAGGGAGTCCCTGTGCTGCTTCAAATGGCTTTATAAAAGGGGCATCCTGCAGTCTTCTGGGCTCTGAAACTCAGACCCCCAGAGACGCTCCAGCCTGCTCACACCACGCCCCCACACGGTGCCACAACCCAAACCAGGGGGAACCTGCATGGGCATGCGGGCTCCCGGCCGATGGAAAGCGCTGGGTGCAGGTCGGGGGCATCGCTGGTCTCTGGTGCTCCCTCCCAAAGCCCACACTCTGGGGGTGTTTCCTGCAGATGGGGGTCGTCACGAGGGGCTTCAGGCCAGGATGCCCGGGTTACGGGAGGCTGAGGGACCGAGAAGGTGCGCCAAGGCAGGTGGAGCCGGCTATGGGGCCTGGAGGCCTGTTTCCCACCCTGCCGCCCCCAGCCCATCCAACAGCATGGCCAGATGAGCCTCCCACACCTGCTCACAGGCTCTCCATGGCCACCCAGCCCTCCTCCTCCCTTTCCAGAAGCAGCTCTGTCCCCAGGTCTGTCCTGGGGAGCTCACGGTATCTGCGTGAACTCAGACACAGAATGAATTACACACTTATTTCCAATCCCAATGACTGGAGCAGAGCAGACGCTCAGTAACTTTGCTCAGAAACTGAAGATTATACATGTATTTTCATTTGCCCTGCAACCCCCTGGCATAACTGAACTGAACTGGTCATAAAGAATAAAACGGAGACCAAGGTTTTCAGTCACTGGGCTTCATTTTATAAAGAGGAGAAAACAGCAGTGACCTGTAGTTTCCCTCTTTTTATACACAAGAGGGACCTGTAAGTGTGTGGAGGAACTCATGCTGAGCGACGGTGGTGAAGGTGACACCTAAGCTCACAAACGCGTTTCAGTAAAAGAAGAGAAAAATGCAGTGCTCTCCTGTTCTGTGACGCTGAGAAGGGAACCCTGAGGCAGAGGGGGACAGCGTCCACGGACTGCAGGGTAAGGCCCTGCCGGAAGCAGCAGCAGGTGGAAGCGTGGGCTCGCGACGCCCCGTCAGAGGGGCTGGGGTCCCTGGCGGGCGCAGCTCCAACAGTGGGGACCACAGACAGATGCGACTGCCCCAAAGGCTCACCCAAACAGCCTCATTTAAACAGGAGGCTCACGGGCTGCCGCCGGCCACCTGCAGGGGGCGGGCACAGCCCTGTCACACACGCTGTGCCCACCCGAGTCTGAGTGGTTAAACCCACACTTCCTTCCCTGTGGAGTCCCAGGCAGGCAGAAGACCCTCCTTTGTGTTGGCCGTAAGTCATTTGTTTGCTACAGGAAAAATGCAGAACACAAGAGATGCTGTGTACTGGTCCGAAAAGACCAGAAAAAATAGTCTCACCCCCGCAACTCCTGAAAACTGAATTGCTGGAGGGCAGCTTATATTTATAAAATATGACTCTCTGGTGCTGCCAAGAGTGCTGGAAATGGGGTAGGGTGAGGAGGGGTTATCTACTGATTCATGTGGCCTATTCATCAAATTTGCCAATTAGACTCAACAGGAAGCTTTCGATGTTTTATTTGGGCTTTTAGACTCTCAGATTGTATCCATTTTGCTACTTGTTCATCCAGAGTGGGGCAACAGTGTAACTAGGGGATGCAGTTTGAGCCAACTTGTTTAGTGCAAGGCCAGTGTTTGCTGGCAAGGGGTTGCCCTGAAAGCGCCATCTCATCAGAATACGCCTGTATTCGGGAAAATGCGAGCAGGACAGGGCCATTTGTACTGTAAAGTCACTGTAAACTGCTTCGCGCGTTGTCAAACTTTGGAAGAGATTAAGTGAAGCCATAGCCAACACTGAGAAATGCTTTGTAAGATAACCCTTAAAAAAATTTCCTCCCCCAGTCATAATGGGCTGGAAGGAACTGCATCCTAGCAATAAGTTTGTGGTAGATTTGGATGTATCAGTACATGCAGGCACAAAGGTCTGGGATAAGCAGAGATTAAAATAAAAAAGCATTAGTTGGGTAAAAGTTCTTTTAACAACAATCTCCATCTGCTATGTCTCCTTTTAAATCAGTTGAGATATTTTTGTGGGCGACTTTGTTTGCACTAACTTCTAACTTTTTATGGTTCACTAAACCCTGGATTGTGATAGGAATACAAACATTTAGGAAGATGAGGAATTCACATCTCAGATGAACGAGAGTTTCTTTCTCCTGGAGGTTTCAGACCTGTAGCATTGTTTTTAAAGGGAGTACTGATTATGAATTCCATTTGTAATTTTAACAACAAATTCAACATACAGATCTGAGGGTTTCAATTACAGGCAAGCCTGGGAAGTGGCAAGAATTTCGGAGAAGTAACCGAGGCAGGAAGGCTAGGAGGGTTTGAAGGTGATCAAGGACAATGTACAGACTGCACATCTTCCAGGAAGACCAGTGCATCCGCGGGACTGGTGAGAATTTCCAAGGCTAAATAAGCTAATACGGCGAACCTTGAGAGAGCCACTGAAACCAAGTGCATCCTCACAGCGGTTAGAAACGCAGAATCCAGGGCAACAGAAGGTACATACGGGGACCTCCCTGGTGGTTCAGTGGTTAAGAATCTGCCTGCCAACGCAGGGGACACAGGTTCGATCCCCAGTCCGGAAAGAGTCTCCATTTCGAAGGTGGGGGTGTGGAAACTAAGCCCATGCGTCAACTACTGTAGCCCACCAGGCTCCTCTGTCCATGGGATTTGCCAGGCAAGATTGCTGCACTGGGCCATCATTTCCTTCTCCAGCGGATCTCTCCGACCCAGGGATTAAACCTGTGTCTTCTTCATTGGAAGGTGGATTCTTTACCACCGAGCCACTAGGAAAGCCCTTGACTATTCAGTCCAGTTCAGTTGCTCAGTCGGGTCCGACTCTTTGCGACCCCATGAATCGCAGCACAACAGGCCTCCCTGTCCATCACCAACTCCTGGAGTTTACGCAAACTCATGTCCATGGAGTCGGTGATGCCATCCAGCCATCTCATCCTCTGTTGTCCCCTTTTCCTCCTGCCCCCAATCCCTCC
>SJYW01043703.1:405723-425530 GCA_006410735.1 Raphicerus campestris
CTCTTTGCGACCCCATGAATCGCAGCACGCCAGGCCTCCCTGTCCATCACCAACTCCTGGAGTTTACGCAAACTCATGTCCATGGAGTCGGTGATGCCATCCAGCCATCTCATCCTCTGTTGTCCCCTTTTCCTCCTGCCCCCAATCCCTCCCAGCATCAGAGTCTTTTCCAATGAGTCAGCTCTTCTCATGAGGTGGCCAAAGTATTGGAGTTTCAGCTTCAGCATCTGTCCTTCCAGTGAACAACCAGGACTGATCTCCTCTAGAATGGACTGGTTGGATCTCCTTACAGTCCAAGGGACTCTCAAGAGTCTTCTCCAACACCACAGTTCAAAAGCATCAATTCTTCGGTGCTCAGCTTTCTTTACAGTCCAACTCTTACATCCATACATGACCAGAGGAAAAACCATAGCCTTGACTAGACAGACTTTTGTTGGCAAAGTAATGTTTCTGCTCTTGAATATGCTGGCTAGGATGGTCATAACTTTCCTTCCAAGGAGTAAGCGCCTTTTAATTTCATGGCTGCAATCACCATCTGCAGTGATTTTGGAGCCCCCCAAAATAAAGTCTGACACTGTTTCCACTGTTTCCCTATCTATTTCCCATGAAGGGATGGGACCAGATGCCATGATCTTTGTTTTCTGAATGTTGAGCTTTAAGCCAACTTTTTCACTCTCCTCTTTCATGTTCATCAAGAGGCTTTTTAGTTCCTCTTCACTTTTTGCCATAAGGGTGGTGTCATCTGCATATCTGAGGTGAATGATATTTCTCCCAGCAGTCTTGATTCCAGCTTGTGCTTCTTCCAGCCCAGCATTTCTCATGATGTACTCTGCATAGAAGTTAAATAAGCAGGGAGACAATATACAGCCTTGATGCACTCCTTTTCCTATTTGAACCAGTCTGTTGTTCCATGTCCAGTTCTAACTGTTGCTTCCTGACCTGCATAGAGATTTCTCAAGAAGCAGGTCAGGTGGTCTGGTATTCCCAATCTCTTTCAGAATCTTCCATAGTTTATTGTGATCCACACAGTCAAAGGCTTTGGCATAGTCAATGAAGTAGAAATAGATGTTTTTCTGGAACTCTCTTACTTCTTCATGAACAGTATGGAAAGGCAAAATGATAGGATAGTGAAAGAGGAACTCCCCAGGTTGGTAGGTGCCCAATATGCTACTGGAGATAAGTGGAGAAATAACTCCAGAAAGAATGAAAGGATGGAGCCAAAGCAAAAACTACCCAGTTCTGGATGTGACCGGTGATTGAAGCAAGGTCCGATGCTGTAAAGAGCAATATTGCATAGGAACCTGGAACGTCAGGTCCATGAATCAAGGCAAATTGAAAGTGGTCAAACAGGAGATGGCAAGAGTGAACGTCGACATTCTAGGAATTAGCAAACTAAAATGGACTGGAATGGGTGAATTTAACTCAGATGACCATTATATCTACTACTGTGGGCAAGAATCCCTCAGAAGAAATGGAGTAGCCATCATGGTCAACAAAAGAGTCTGAAATGCAATACTTGGATGCCATCTCAAAAACAACAGAATGATTGCTGTTTGTTTCCAAGGCGAACCATTCAATATCACGGTAATCCAAGCCTATGTCCCAACCAGTAATGCTGAGGAAGCTGAAGTTGAATGGTTCTATGAAGACCTACAATACCTTTTAGAACTAACACCCAAAAAACATGTCCTTTTCATTATAGGGGACTGGAATGCAAAAGTAGGAAGCCAAAAAACACCTGGAGTAACAGGCAAATTTGGCCTTGGAGTAAGGAATGAAGCAGGGCAAAGGTTAATACAGTTTTGCCAAGAGAGTACACTGGTCATAGCAAACACCTTCTTCCAACAACACTAGAGAAGACTCTACACATGGACATCACCAGATGGTCAACAACGAAAACAGACTGGTTATATCCTTTGCAGCCAAAGATGGCGACGATCTATACAGTCAGCAAAAACAAGACTGGGAGCTGACTGGCTCAGATCGTGAACTCTTTATTGCCAAATTAAGACTTAAATTGAAGAAAGTAGGGAAAACCACCAGACCATTCAGGTATCATCTAAATCAAATCCCTTATGATTATACAGTGGGAATGAGAAATAGATTTAAGGGACTAGATCTGATAGAGTGCCTGATGAACTATGGACAGAAGTTCGTGACATTGTACAGGAGACAGGGATCAAGACCACCCCCATGGAAAAGACATGAAAAAAAGCAAAATGGCTGTTGGAGGAGGCCTTACAAACAGCTGTGAAAAGAAGAGAAGCGAAAAGCAAAGGAGAAAAGGAAAGATATTCCTCTTTGAATGCAGAGTTCCAAAGAAAAGTGAGGAGAGATAAGAAAGCCTTCCTCAGCGATCAATGCAAAGAAATAGAGGAAGACAACAGAATGGGAAAGACTAGAGATCTCTTCAAGAAAATTAGAGATACCAAGGGAACATTTCATGCAAAGATGGGTTCAATAAAGGACAGAAATGGTCTGGACCTAACAGAAGCAGAAGATATTAAGAAGAGGTGGCAAGAATACACAGAAGAACTGTATAAAAAAGATCTTCACGACCCAGATAATCATGATGGTGTGATCACTCCCCTAGAGCCAGACATCCTGGAAAGTGAAGTCAAGTGAGCTTTAGAAAGCATCACTACGAACAAAGCTGGTGGAGGTGATGGCATTCCAGTTGAGCTATTTCAAATCCTGAAAGATGATGCTGTGAAAGTGCTGCATTCAATATGTCAGCAAATTTTACTCTACTAGCCATACAAAAACAAAGACCTCGTAGAATACAGAAATAAATACAAAGGTACTAACAAAATCTTAGAATCTTTGTTTTGTTAGGTAAATTACAAATCTGAAAAGCTGCTTTCAAGGTTTTAAANAAGATGATGCTGTGAAAGTGCTGCATTCAATATGTCAGCAAATTTTACTCTACTAGCCATACAAAAACAAAGACCTCGTAGAATACAGAAATAAATACAAAGGTACTAACAAAATCTTAGAATCTTTGTTTTGTTAGGTAAATTACAAATCTGAAAAGCTGCTTTCAAGATTTTAAAAGCAGTTTGAATAAAATAATTAAGTCTCAGGGATTCTAGCTCACACAGCATCTGATATCTAGTTGGAACAAATTTAGCTGATATGTGCATAAGTTTGTGATAATTTATCACAAAAATGACATTTAAGTTGGTGCTTTAACATGGTTTTGATTTTAATTTCACAACATTTTGAGAATAAAGTATTCTCTGGAAGTGTTTATGATGAAAGCTAATGGGAAGGAGAACAGGCTTCAAGAGAGAAGACGCTTCTCTGCTGAAGGAGCGGGAGTGACTCTCCCCCGTGCCGGTGAGTCTGGGCCCCGCGGCCCTGGACACTGTCCCCTGCGGAGGGAGGGAGTCTGCACGCCTGCGCTATCTTCTCCCATCACTCTGTTCATTACTCTGTCAGGTACAGAAGTGACTAAACCAGGTCCAGAGAGAACCAGGTGACGTGCTACCTGGTCAGAGAACAAAGAATCAGCCTACAATGCAGGAGACCCAGGTCTGATCTCTGGCTCGGGAAGATGCCCTGGAGGAGGAAATGACAACCCACTCATGTATTCTCGTCTGGGGAATCCCATGGACAGAGGAGTCCGGCGGGTACAGTGAATGGGTTCACAAAGGGTCGGACACGAGTAACACACACAGCAGAGGTGATTGTACCTGAAACTGATACAACATTGTTAATCAACTACACTCCAATATAAAAGAAAAAAAAAAGAAGGCGGCCCTGCATGGAGCAACCAAGCCAAGGACTGTGACGAACCCAGCTCAGTGTTCAAGGGTTAAGTGAGTGAATGCCACACAGACTGGTTCTTTACTTTGGAGACAGACTTGGATTTGAACTGAGCTCTGGAAGGTCACTGCACTTCACTAGGCTTCGGCTTCCTCAGCTGGAACATGGCGCTGCCGACCTTGGGGAGTTGCTAGAGGACTGACAGAGAGACGGTGGGAATTCGTGGCCAGTGAACAAGCACAGGAACAGCATCTAGGCAACACTGTTCCACGTGACGCATCGTTCCAAGGGCTTTGCACACGCAGGAAAGCCACCACTGCCACCTGTGTCTGCCAGCCTGCTGACACAGACGGGATGCTGGGGTGTCTGCAAGCCCCCGCACCCCCCCAAGGCAACCACTGAGCCCAGGGCTGGAGGCTACCCCAAGGCAAGTGGAGTGATATCAGAGCCAGTGCTGACCAGCTTAGGTTCCAACGTAATTTACCGTTTCTCCAGAACTGTGGAAAATCAGGTACTCAACACTCAAACCACATGCAGTGAGTTTCTTCACAGACCTCCTCTCTTAGAAGAACATCTCTCGAGAACTGTCAGAAGACACTGCTTTGCTTTCACGTTTGTTACAAGCTGATGACCAAAACGAAAACCACAGGAAGGGCCACGAGTGGCGCGTCTCTCCCTGAATTGCGCGCTTCCGGGCTCTAGTCACGTGTCCTGCACCGCTGCCCTTCCTGCCCACAGCTACAAACAGAACTGGGGCAGGAGACTTCAGGACGGCAAGGAGGTGTGAGCAGCGGCTGCATCCTCCATTGAGAAAGTGAGAAAGTGACGGCGAGTGAATGCCTGTATTTATTGAGACACAGCACAGGCACGTCACACGCACAGTTGTCTACAAGAGCCGGGACGAGAAGACCGAGTTCACACGATGCTGGGCAGCGTCCTGGCCTCTGGGGAAGCCACCTGCCTTCCGGCATCTGTTTTCCGTCTGTAAATGGGGGTTCTCTCTGAGTCTCTCTCGAATGAGGACATCCTTTGGGTTTAACATGGTAAAGGGCCACAGGCTGAAGTAAGAGAGTGCGCACTGGACACCAGTTAGCGTGTGCACTAGAGTGCACCTAATGAAGTGCAGTGTTGGTGGGCGTCGCATCATTTCAGGACAGGGGGCCCCCTCTCTGTGGTTGGTTGGCATCTGAGCGCCCGTGTTTGCTGGGACAGACCCTGCCTCGTGAGTCTTTGTGGGATGCTGGGCTGCCTGCCCACCACGGAGTCTAGAAATGCCAGAGTCTCACTCTCCCAGCTCACTCAGCTGCTAGGGCTCAAGTAACCTACCTGGAGACCCACACACCCAGGGACTGGAACCGACACCAGTGACCTGAAGAAGCAGAGACGGGGTGATGCTCTCAGAGGGGGAGAGCTGGCAGTGCCTGGGTGCTGGCTGCAGACCCACGGCACCTGCTGCGGCAACAGGGGAGGGATGCCTCCCCAGGCAGGTCTTGGAGGGCGCTGACTCTGGCTTCAGCCCACCCCCCAGCCTCATTATTACTGATATACTCTCAGAACTACCCAGTATCTTTCCCAAAGACACTTCATTTTTATATAAATCAGAAGGCACTGGTTTCCCTCACCTGTAACCAAGAACCCTTTCTGTGACTGTTGGTAACATCTGCTTTCAGGACATAAAGAGCTGTTGGGTGCCCTTTGCTTATTTGTCTTATTTTGCTAAAACCATCTCATTACACTCAGTCAAGATAACACACAAACCACTTGGCATTAAGCCTTCCGTTTAGGGGTGAATTTCATGCTCACAATAACAATGAAAGTATGAAAAAGTATCCAGAATCTGCCTGTTAATTACACACACAGAAGTTTTCACAAGAGGAGCATTTTACTGACTGACGGGCGTGACTTGGTGAAAGGTTGACGGTTCAGCTCCCTCCTGTGGGGACAGGGTGTTTCTGATGCCTCGCGTCTGCCCCTGGGCAGGCTGAGTGCCACCCGTCTCAGGGGAAGAATCAGGATGTCAGTCACATCCATTCCAGTAAGTTCTCTCCAGTAACCAGGTGGGGACCAGACCCAGGGAGGGCTCTAATCTAGGGCCCAGTGTTTGCTGACCTCCCTGAATTCTCCAGATTGCCTGCTGCTTACTCCCGTGGAAGAGGCGGAGGGTGGGGGCTGCAGGTGGGTAAGGCTGAGATGGAGGGGGTTAGAGGGAGGGAGAGAGGTCCTCCCAGCCTTGGAGGCAGCTCCAGCTAGGGCAGGTCCCAGAGTCGAGGCCTCCCTGGCCCCTGAGACCCTGCAGCCCCGGCCTGTCATCCACCTCCCATGACAGCTCTGTAAGGGCTGGCCCTCTGCTCATCTTTCTGCTTAAAATCTCCTGCGAAGTGGCTCCAGGGATAATCAAGTCTATGGGCCAGAGAAGCCAAACCCCACTCCCAACACCTAACCTAGCTCGCATGATTAGAGTTTGAACCAAACAAGGTATCATGTTCCTTTTCTGTTAACCTGCCTGGCTTCCTGAGAACCCACACATCTGCTCAGGCTCTGAAACGAGCCCGAGTCGGTCACCAAGATGGGTCTGTTTACCCTAAACTCTTTTTGTGGATGATGGAGGTTTTGAAATTGTTGGCATTCCCGAGTTACAGATGTCCAAAGTATGCATCTTGCGTGCAGAGCTTTGGCTGCTGACTGAATTACATTTAATCCTAATTTCATTCTCTCCCAGCTATATTGGCATTTTGGCAGTAATGAAATAATCTATTCTGGAAAAGAAGGGGAAAAGCTCCAATTAAATAGTGAGATTTAGATTATGTTTGTAAAACAATCAAGAAGTATTTTTCATGTTCAATCATTAAAACACTTACTTAAAAAAAAAAAAGAACACCAAAACCCAAAAAACAGGCCCAGAAAAGTTGGAAAACAGCTCTTATGTCCTGAAAACAGGAAAATTGTAAGCCCTAAACACGCACATTATGGAGAGGGGTTTCCCAAAGTTTCAGGCTCAGGCCGCATTGTTCTCTCACTTTTCTTTCTGCCAACTCAAATGCTGTTCAGAGCTGATACTGGAGAGTGAACAGCTGCAGGTTCTGGCTGCGTATTTTCCTAGAAACACCACTTGGGGAAAGAATTTCCACTCGTTTCCCTCTCCCAGGAGACTTCACAGGGGCTCCAGCTTATTCTACTCCAAAATCAGGGCCCCAGAGTTGACCAGGACAGTGCAGCCCCTGAGAAGCAAAGCCAGGTGACTGGTGAAAGCAGGGGCCACTTCTTTTTTTTTTTTGGCTGCACTGACTGGGTCTTGGTTGCTGCACGAGGGCTTCCTCTACTTGCCGAGAACAGGGGCCACTCTTCGTTGCAGGGGGCAGGCTTCTCATTGTGGTGGCTTCTCTTGCTGCAGAGCATGGGCTCTGGGGCGTGTGGGGTTCAGCAGTCGGGGTGCATGGGCTTAGCTGCGCTATGGCACGTGGGATCTTCCTGGACCAGGGATTGAACCTGTGTCCCCGGCACTGGCAGGCGGATTCTTATCCACTGAGCCACCAGGGAAGTCCCATAGGAGCCACTTCTGATGTACCCAGAAGGCAAATGAGGCTCTCCTAAACATAGCGGGAAAACCCTCATGTCCAGTTCAGAAACAGGAGATGTTCTGATGCCTGAAAGGGGTTCTCACGCAAAGCAGACCTTGGTCTCCATGACACCCACTCTAAGCTGGTCTGACTTTTTTTAGAGCTACTTTGGCAGCAGGTGGAGTCACAGATTCTGGATTCATTAGGTTCCAGATCACATGAAGGAAATGGATAAGACTCATCTCAGGCTCTTTCTAGACTGTATGATTATTGAGAATTCCTTAATTTGCCTTTTTTTTTTTGGTACAAGCTCCAATACTTTGGCCACCTGATGCTAAGAGCTGACTCACTGGAAAAGACCCTGATGCTGGGAAAGATTGAAGGTAGGAGGAGAAGGGGATGACAGAGGACGAGATGGCTGGATGGCTTCACTGACTCAATGGACAAGAGTTTGGGTGAACTCCGGGAGTTGGTGATGGACAGGGAGGCCTGGAGTGCTGCAGTCCATGGGGTCACAAAGAGTCGGACAGGAGCGATAAACTGAGGTGGACATGGCTTAGTGAGTGAACAACAACAAAGTATATAGTCTTTCACACATGTTGAATTGAATAAAAGAGAAAACACTGAAAACCCATAGGATTGATAATACTATTATGTTTTTAGTCACCTACTAAACAGCTATTCTTGGAGAAGGGAATGGCAACCCACTCCAGTTTTCTTGCCTGGAGAATCCCCATGGACAGAGGAGCTTGGTGGGCTATAGTCCATGGGGCAGCAAAGAGTTGGACACAACTGAGTGACTAACACGTTGCTAAGCGGCTATTCTATAGCAGCTGTTGAAAAGACGCTCTAGACACGTTTTGAACCAGGGCAGCAAGGTAAGCATATATTGCTTCAAAAATTACCCTGAAGGACAACACATTCCTTTAGATGAAAGTTCAAGCATGTTCATGAGATACTCAGTCATGCTCCGTGTATTCAGAATCTGTGGGCGCGCTTACTGGCGTCGCTTAACTATCAGTGGCTGTGCATTTGATAATTTAACTCCATTTGGAACTTACCTACCTTTCAGATTTTGGTGTGTGCATGCTCAGTCATGTCCAATTCTTTCGAGCCATGGACTGTAGCCCGTCAGGCTCCTCTCTCCGTGGGATTTCCCAGCGGGAATACTGTAGTAGATTGCCATTTCCTCCTCCAGGGGATCTTCCTGACCCAGGGATCGAACCTGCGTCTCCAGCGTCTTTTCCATCAGTGAGGGGGCTCTTTTGCTCTGAGCTACCCAGCTTCATTCAAATACAACAGGCTCCAGAGAAAACGAGGTGATAGGAGAGAGGCCCGATGAAAAAACCCCAGCAGGACCTTCACGCTGAAGAACAGAAGCCTGGGCTTCCTTGCTGGTTCAAGGATTAGGAATCTGCCTTGCAATGCAGGGGACGCTGGTTCTATCCCTGGTCTGGGAAGATTCCACCTGCTGTGGGGCAACTAAGCCCATGAGCCACAACTACTGAGCCCAAGCTCTAGAGCCTGTGCTGCACAACAAGAGAAGCCTGCACAACGAGAAATCTGCTCACCGCAGTTCTAACTGCAAAAGCTCATGCAGCAAAGAAGACCGGACAGAGCCACCCCCCCGCCAAAACCCCAAAAAGCTGAACAACAGAAGCTTGCAGATATGGCAGCTATGGCGCAAACACTGCAGACAGTCTGAGGAAAAGGCATCCGACTACTGAGAAAAGACCAAGGACTTGCAACAACCTGCCAGCCCCTGGGCCACCTTCATAAGGTAGAGGGGAGATGAATGGGAGAATCTCGCAACTGGTCCAGGGTGGGATCTGCTGGCAGGACCTCGGCTCATCAGGGAAGGAGGCCCGTCACAGCATGCGACTGAGACAGAGAATCTGCAGAAGGGGAGCCCTGCGTGACATCGCCCAGCCTGCATCTTTATATGCTGTTGTCTTTGAGCAGGTTGCGGTGGATGCCCAGATGTCATCTGGAAACACAGTAGAGGTGACCTAAGGAGGCATGGCCTCGGGCCTCGATGAGCTCACGATTAGTGGGAATAATGAACCATTGTCCCTTCATCAAGGAGCCTCACTGCACCCCCACTGGTGGGGACAGATGAGGGGTCTCCGTGAGGGTGGCGTCCGGCATTCTCCCTGTAGACACGAGGGAGAAGGCCTAAAGGAAGTGGCACTGGAGCTGGGCCTCCAGGAAGGAGGAGCCTTACACAGGGCAGATGTAATTAAAGAGGTCTGGGATTTCTAAGAGATAGTTCTACTGCTGCAAAATGAAGTTTTGCATGGTTATCATCACCTTAGTGGGCTTCCCTGGTGGCTCAGACAGTAAATAATCTGCTTGCAATGCGGGAGACCCAGGTTTGATCCCTGGGTCAGAAGATCCCCTGGAGAAGGGGATAGCTACCCACTCCAGAATTCTTGACTGGGAAATCCCATGGACAGAGGAGCCTGGCAAGCTACGGTCCACAGGGTTCCAAAGAGTCAGACACGACTGAGTGACTAACACATACCACCTAAAAATATCTGAGCTATCTGGACTTCTCCAGTCTTAAATAGTAAGCACAACCACCAGTCACAGTGTTTGGTGGGGGCTGCAAGACAGCAACATTTTAAAAACTATTACTTATTTGGGAGGCTTCCCTGGTGGCTCAGATGATAAAGAATTTGTCTGCAGTGCAGGAGACAGGGGTTTGATCTCTGGGCTGGGAAGATCCTTTGGAGAAAGGAATGGCAACCCATTCCAGTATTCCTGCCTGGGAAATTCCATGGACAGAGGAGCGTGGTAGGCTAAAATTCATGGTGTCTCAAAAGAGTCAGACACGGCTTAAGGACTAAACAGCACCAGGGCAGCTGTAACTAAGAACCACAAACTGAGTGGCTTAAACAACCAAAATCTATTCTCTCACGGGTCTGGAGGCTGGAAGTCCAAGCTCAGAGTGTTTGCAGGACCAGTTCCTTCTGACGGCTGGGAGGGAGAATGTGAGCAAGCCTCTCTCCAGCCTCTGGGGGTTGTAGGCAACCTTTGGGGGTCCTTGGTGGCAGAAGCCTCACCCTGACCTCTGCCTTCATCTTCACAGGGTGTTCTCCTGTGGATGAGTCTGCCTCCACACTTCCCCTTATCATAAGGTCACCGGTCATCTAGATCAGTCCTCACCCTGCTCTGGTGTGACCCATTTTATCTAATTACATTTCTGATGATTCGATTTTTAAATAGTGCCAGACCCAGACGGACTGGGAGTTGGAACGTCAATGGATGAATACTTAGGGATACAATTCAGTCATAATAAAGACCCTCAAAGCAATGACAGATTTATAACAAGTTACTATGCCGACTGGTCTTCAATTCCTGGGTCAGGAAGATCTGCTGGAGAAGGGATAGGCTACCCACTCCAGCATTCTTGGGCTTCCCTGGTGGCTCAGCTGGTAAAGAATTCACATTCAGTGTGGGAGACCTGGGTCAGATCCCCAGGTTGGGAAGATCCCCTGGAAAAGGGAAAGGCTACCCACTCCAGTATTCTGGCCTGAAGAATTCCATGGATTGTATAGTCCATGGAGTCATAAAGAGTCGGACACTTTAACTTTCACTTTTTACTTTCATCATGCCGACTAAACCATATCTTGCAGATTTTTACTTCAATCACTTGTAACATCTCAGTGACACTCTGGACTACCTGTTTACTGACCAGACTGGGATTTCTTTATTTACTGTCATTATCAGTCTCTTCCAGAGCAGAAATCCACAGAACAGGCACCACTGGACCATCAAGGGTCAAGAAGAATGGAGCTATTTACTTTTATCTAAAAAAACCTAGATTTAAGATTTATGCCATGTACAAAGTAGTGGTCTACCTCATAAGACTAACAAACTTGCTAATAGCAAGATCAGGTCTCTAAACTTGTCCTCTATGGAGCCGGACAGCAAGGACTTCTCCCTTTTCTACTGTTACGATCGCATGACTTCACTCACTTGGGTAGCAACCTGATCATCCGATGACGAGAGAAACAGATTCTGGCTCTCTATGTGTTAAACAAATGCTTGAAAGCGTTTTTCACTGTGTGTGTCTGTGTGTCTACACTGAAGGTGTCTAACATCTGTTGTGGTATCATTTTGCACTAAAATTATAATGAAAGCGTTCTGGGTAGTGTATTAGTTGCTGCTACTGCTTTAGGTTCTAAATTGCGTGTCATTTCTCTTAATGACTTTAATGAGAACACGGAGAGTTTTGCCTGCTCCCTGTTATCAGCCAGCAGAGGGAGCAGGTGAGTATTACAGGCAGCATTTTCCTATAGGTATCATCCACAGCAGATTTTTGTTTTGCTTTAATTTCTAGTATAGACAAGCAAGACTTTTCGACCTATAAACTAACAATGTCCCTGAAACACACAACAAGATTTTGGGGATAGGTCAGTCAATAATATACTTTTTCCTGTAAATATTCTACTAGAATCGTTTCAAGGCTTTAAAAAACTATTGTTGAGATTTTTTTTTTTCCTCTTGAGGGAAACAGATGCCAGGAACTAGGTATCTTAATACTGCTATAAATGTCCTCTCTTCACAGGCTTTGTACAACTTACTTCCTTTAATTTTTTCTTTTGTATTAGTCTTTCTTTGAATTTAGGCCCTTTCCTTAAAATGGAACACTTTGGGAAGTACAGTTCATTATTAATGGAGTACAAAAGACATTGCTTGAGATGGGATTAAGAGGAAAAGTAGGGCATATACACATGAGATTATCAGGAAGGACATAAATCACCGGCAGACCCAGTACTTAGATTCCTGAAGGAACAGGAATGGCATGGAGTATTTTTATACACTTGGATGCAAACATCATTTCCTTTTATGCATAACTATTTAATATACTTATAATTCTTCAAAAACTATATATAATTCTTCAAAAATGACTTTTAGTACATGTAACTCCACAATCAAGCCTAATTTCCCACAGGAAGATTTTTGAATATCAAGTCAGTTAGACAGACAGGAATACCAAAAGGGGGTCACGTGCTTTTATTATTATTTTTTTTACTTCTTTGACATAAGCAATTTTATTTATGCTAACCTATAACCAAGAAAGATAATATATCTTCATGGAAATAACACACATGACATTTTTATCTCTCTTATTTTAAAAGGTTTCTCAATAATTAAGATAAAAATTTTATAAATTTAGATTAAACAGAGATTTATCTAGATGGCATTAGGCCACTCTCAAGAGAAAACTCATTCTGAGAGGAATTTGGACAGTTCTTCAGTAGAATGGTTATGACAGAGAGACTAGACACATTTTTCACAGGCAACAGGATCTTACTTCTCAATAGCTTTGCTGAAATTAGGAACATTTAGTATAAAATTACAACTCATAAGCCCACTTCAAAATCTTTTCTGTTTTGAAGCCCACTTCAAAACACTCTAACAACAGTGTTAGTCAAAGGAAAGATTTTATTGACTTTTCATTGGTCATAAGCAAAACAGTAATCATTGACATCAATCCACTGAAAGAGAATGTTTAGCCTTTTTTTTTTCTACATACGGGCAGAAAACAGGACACAGAATTACCGGCAGAAATATTATCAGGCTAATGCACTCATCTATTGTTTTAGAATTTCATCCACTGCCTTTTTAAAGTTATGACTTGTATCTTGACCTTTTAGGCACTTTTTTTGATGGAAAGATAAAACAAAAATATTGGAGGATGAAAATATTTAAAAATCAAACAGCATTTGAGATAACTTCATGCAACAGGAGAATTACATAAACTAACATATTCCTAAAAATTCAGGGAATTCATCATGAAATCTTAGAAAAATAGTTACTTGGATATGTCCCAAGTTTCTAGTAAATAAAAAGCTTTTTCTTTCAGCTCTTCAGGTTCCATATTATACACAATGTGGCCTTACAAAGCAAACTGTCTTGAGTTGATGTTCTGCTAGTTCATGGCAGTAGAAAACTGTCAAAGATTCAGGAATCTTCTAAGTTTCCTTAAAAAAAAAAACAAAAAAACAAAACAAAAAAACCACCAAAAACTGTCTTCTCTAAAAGTCTTTCAGACGTAATGCCATAGTAAACACTTAGATAAGTTAGAATGAGTGAGGACTTGGTACCTCTTTGACTGAACTAACTTAAATAAGAATGGCAACCAATAACCTAAATAAGAATGAGAAATATTTTTCTCACTATTAACTCTGATCCTTCCATCAGTGCTAACCTTCTGACACACAGATGCCTACAGCTCCTTGTCAAACAGAAGTCACACAGCTGCAAGAAGGAAGATCATCGTCTCAGATAAGGCGATGCTATCGAGGCCTCTGCCCTTTAACGCCCGGCACTTAAGTCTATCTGCTCTGAGAATGAAAACATGAGGGGCATGCAGGGAAAATGGTTCTTTCCCAGGAAAGGAAATTGCCTGAAAACACATCTGGCAAAGGCTTTCTCTCCTCCTCTGGCAGGCAGACACTTATTTTAACAAAATATACATTTCCTCATCTTCTGCAAAGGTGAATTTGATGGAGCCAGTACCTGATTCTAAGTAGATGCCACTTAGCTTTCCCCTATATGGAACGGGCCAGCTCTTTTATGGCAAATGCTATGTATGTTTAATTGCAGCTAGGACAGAAAAACATGCTAAACTGGGCAGCATACTTCGTTTTAGAAACTGTACGTATTCTTAAAGGTACATCACCCTATTTCAGCCAGCGACAGGGCTTGAAATTAAAGAGGCAAAGAAAGGAGGAAAAAAAAATGTTGACACCAGAAAATTGGAAAGATGGCAAGGACGGACATAGACAGCGTAACTGATGCAGGCAGACAAAAGGCTGGACCTCCGCAGAGTCCCTCGTTGGTGAGAACGACCAGGATGAGTCTGCACCGCTCTATGCGCCTGTGAGCAGACAGACCCCACGTCCAGCTGGGCACATGGTGGCCCCGTCCATGACAGGCTGCCCCGCTTGAGTGACCAAAGGCCACAGAAGGTGGCTCCACCAGTGTCACGGGCTACATCTCTGGGGTGTGCTGCTTGTGTGGCACAGAGGGGACAGCCCTGTGACAGGGAGATTCCCCACAGTTCTCCAAGGGTGGCTGAGCTTTGCCATGTTAAAATCGGGATTAAAAAAAGTCATGGCTTTGGACTTCCTGGCGGTCCAGTGGTTAATAAGACTCTGCACTTCCAACTTGGGGGGCGTGGGTACTTTCCCTGGGAGGGAGCAAAGATCCTACTCGCTATGCTAAGACTCCACATGCCATGGCAGCCAAAATGAAACAAACAGATACCAAAAAAACAAGAAACAAAAGCACTGCTTTCACTTCCACTTAAATCCATGTGTAAGAGAAAGGCCTGTGATGCGCTGGGCTGGGGGAGGCCTGTCGCCTCGCCCTGCCGAGCCTCGGTCTCCGGGTTCGTCACAGGCAAGGCCGGCCTCCCACAGCACCACGTGTGTGGACTGGCATCTACAGGTCCTCTCTTTCCTCTGTCTTTCTAACTGTAAGAGGCTTTCTCCTTGCTACCGTCCTCAGACCCCGCGGCTGGAGACTGTCCCCCACAGCCTACTGTCTCGGCGTACAACACTGGCTCAACTTGGCCAGCACCTACAGGGAGGGGCCGGCCACGGCTTCTGCAAGACGGCTCTGGACCCCACGCGAGGCCCTTCAGGTCTGTTCCACGGACGAGATGCAGAATGGAGACAGCTCTTCTGTGACTCACCATGAGGGGGCCTGGTTCCAGAAGCCGAAATACTCACTTTCTGTTTCCTTCCCCTCTTCTTGCCCTTTCTTTCCTTTTTCCTTGTGGCTTCTTCAGCTCTCATTTATTGTTGCATACAATTTCGGGGGAAAAAAATAGTAACTTTTTCTCTTGTAACAATTTGATGTCCAGTGAGCTTCTTAATGGCGTCCCCTGTACACTGCACACTAAGCTGTAAACATGTTGGCCGATTTAACTGATTTAAAAAGGTGAGGACAGAGGGAGGTGGGAGAGGGAGGTGGGTGAGAGGCCCCACGCCCTGGGTCCTGAGGAGCCTGCTGTCTGTGAACGGCTGAGAGCCAAGAATGTCTTCAGCATCACCTAGCAGGGGTATTTCAGTATCCGGAGGTCCTCTCACACCAGCACAGCACTTTTGAAAAACTAAGCCCATGCCAGCCCAGCCACCGAGGCCTGCAGACATCAGTGCCACGGTGATGGCCACTTTGCTGCATGACGGTGACCACCGGGTGCAAGACTGACTCTGGGGATCTGCCCAGATGCGATGAAAAGAGACTGGCACAAAACGTCAGTTGATGCGGGAGATCAATGTGCCCCCAAGTATGTCTGCATGGTTTCTTATTACTCCCCATTAGCCATGGGCTTTTGGAGTGGACACTTGCCACATACGCTTGCTGCTCAGACAGCAATGACCACCCCCTCAACCCCCCGGAACAGCTGACCCACTTCTGTCCCTCTTTAGTCCAACAGTATAACTAACCCGTTAGATATGATTATCAAGCAGGCTCCCTGGAAAGAGCAGAAGTCACGCAGGTTTCCCTGAAACCCTGTCTGGTGATCCATGCCTCGGGGACTGCCCCGCACTGCACTGAGTTCAAGCTGGCACCGTTTCTTGGCTTCTGGCCTCCAGAACCAGCAATCCGGCACCTCACGGGTGGTCCTGGGAAGGCTGGGGTCAATCAGATCCCAGATCTGACAGAAGCGAATCCCACATCGACTCTGGACCTACGTTTCTGGAGCCATGACCAGGCTTTTCCCACTCGTCCGGCACGTCTGCTCTGCAGGGCGGCCTGGAGCAGAGGCACCCTTGTCAGAGCTCCGCAGCGTTCCTCTCTACCAGGGAAGACGGCCACGTGGTCCTGCCGGTGCCATCAAATGAGGGTTTACTCCCTGATGGCAAAGTGCAAAAGGGGAACCTGATACAGCGTTACAGCGAATAAATGGGAGTCTCCGGAATTTCAGCTGATGACATACAGTACAGGGGAGAAAACAAACATTATTAAGAAAACNGTACACTGCACACTAAGCTGTAAACATGTTGGCCGATTTAACTGATTTAAAAAGGTGAGGACAGAGGGAGGTGGGAGAGGGAGGTGGGTGAGAGGCCCCACGCCCTGGGTCCTGAGGAGCCTGCTGTCTGTGAACGGCTGAGAGCCAAGAATGTCTTCAGCATCACCTAGCAGGGGTATTTCAGTATCCGGAGGTCCTCTCACACCAGCACAGCACTTTTTAAAAACTAAGCCCATGCCAGCCCAGCCACCGAGGCCTGCAGACATCAGTGCCACGGTGATGGCCACTTTGCTGCATGACGGTGACCACCGGGTGCAAGACTGACTCTGGGGATGTGCCCAGATGCGATGAAAAGAGACTGGCACAAAACGTCAGTTGATGCGGGAGATCAATGTGCCCCCAAGTATGTCTGCATGGTTTCTTATTACTCCCCATTAGCCACGGGCTTTTGGAGTGGACACTTGCCACATACGCTTGCTGCTCAGACAGCAATGACCACCCCCTCAACCCCCCGGAACAGCTGACCCACTTCTGTCCCTCTTTAGTCCAACAGTATAACTAACCCGTTAGATATGATTATCAAGCAGGCTCCCTGGAAAGAGCAGAAGTCACGCAGGTTTCCCTGAAACCCTGTCTGGTGATCCATGCCTCGGGGACTGCCCCGCACTGCACTGAGTTCAAGCTGGCACCGTTTCTTGGCTTCTGGCCTCCAGAACCAGCAATCCGGCACCTCACGGGTGGTCCTGGGAAGGCTGGGGTCAATCAGATCCCAGATCTGACAGAAGCGAATCCCACATCGACTCTGGACCTACGTTTCTGGAGCCATGACCAGGCTTTTCCCACTCGTCCGGCACGTCTGCTCTGCAGGGCGGCCTGGAGCAGAGGCACCCTTGTCAGAGCTCCGCAGCGTTCCTCTCTACCAGGGAAGACGGCCACGTGGTCCTGCCGGTGCCATCAAATGAGGGTTCACTCCCTGATGGCAAAGTGCAAAAGGGGAACCTGATACAGCGTTACAGCGAATAAATGGGAGTCTCCGGAATTTCAGCTGATGACATACAGTACAGGGGAGAAAACAAACATTATTAAGAAAACAAATAGCACCACACACAGCTGTTCGGCAGAACTGTTACGACAAAAAAAAAAAAAAAAAAAAAAAAGGCTGGGCAGGAAGGCAGCTTTTGGGAAGGCTGTAATAATATTTCTCGTTTTATAGCCCCATCTGCCTTTAGCGAGCCTGTCAGCAAGTCATTGACGGAAACTCAAGACTCTCTTTGAAACTGAACAGCTCTGAGAAGCAGTCAAGGCTGCATCCAGCCTCCATCCCCAGGCTGGGGTGCAAGTAGCGACTGCTGCCTGCTGCCCGATGCTCAGGAAACAAGCGTGTGCTGGGGAAGAGTCTGCACCCAGGGCAGGGCCTCCCGCCTGATGGCCCGGGGGAGCCCCCGCTCGGCCCTGCTGGCCCCTCTGGGGTCTCCAGCTGCTGCTCCCGTGCGGGCCGTGGTGGGCGCGCCTGTCTTCCGCTGCTCCCTCGTGGTGCAACATCCAGCCCGTCGTCCAGCCCCGAATGCAGGAGGCGCTGTTCTGCTTTCACACGGGGGGTTCTTCCAGGGCCTCTTCCCTGCTGGAGTTTAGGTCCAGCTGCTAAGCGGCACTTCTCTTTCGGGCCGAATGTTCCCGTCCCTTCAGTGAGCCCTTTCCCCTGGCCTGTCTCACGGTTCTCATGCTTGGGAGAACGGGCGCTGCTCTGAGGCACAGAAGGCTCCCCGAGGTTCCCTCTTACACTGCCTGCAGCCGGAGAGGCCTGGAGACCGTGTCACACCCCGCCCCCGCAACCCCTCCAGCCCACAGGCCAGGGCCTGCGGTCTCCGCGGAACAGCCAGTAAGCTAAGAATGGTTCCTACATTTTTAAAAGACTAAAAAAAATCCAGAGAATATTTCATGACGTGGAAATTATGATAAGTTCAAATTTCAGTGTCAACGAATAATGCTTCGTTGGCACACAGCCACCTCCCATCCTCAAGGGTTTTCTCTGATGGCTTCCACGCTACAACGGCAGAGCTGAGCAGCTGTGACAGAGCCCGTGTGGCCCAGGAACCTGAAATACTCACTCCAGGACACTTTACAGGGCACGCCTGCCAACCCCCACTCCCCTCCAAGCCTCAGGGAAGGATTCCCACGCACCTACAGGCTGCTCACTGCACGCCTGGGCCAGAAGGCCTGGACCAAGGAACACCCCTTCCCACCAGCAGCAGAACCGGTGCCCTGGAGGCAACACACGCTGCTCCTGGGTGTTCTCTCTCAGGGCCAGGGTCTCCCCGCCTCACTCTCTTTGCTTCTCTATGTCCGACACGCCATCATGCTCTCCAGTACCCAGCAGACAAGGACTACTTGTGGCGCCCGCTTTTCCTGTGGCTTCTTTTTAAACCACCCTGTTTGCCTGAGAAGCAGACAGATGGTCTTGCAAACCACATGTGCGACATTATTACCTTATAATAAACACTTGCAAATGGGGAAGCAATTTGGATGAAAAAAGTGCTCCCTGTGTTTCTGCTTCATGGTCAGCCAGAGGATAACACAGTGACAATATCTGACAGTGGAAAATTTAATGGGAAGTGCTGGAGAAGGAAAGTAATATTTCTTGAGTTACATGCATTATTTCGTATCATTTTAACTCTAAAAGTGCTGCTGCGAAAGAACCATCCTATTTTTCAGGTAGGGAAACTGAGGCTTAGAGGAGTTAAGCATTTGCTGCAGATCTCCGAGAATCAGGGTTCTAACACAAGTCCCGTCTTCAAATCCTACACGTGTCCCTCTGCAGTTAGTAATCTGAATAGGTGTATCTTTAACTTGTCCCCTTAGTGGAGACCTTGCACCAAAATCAAGTTCTAGCTTCCTGAGCCGTCAAGCCCTTTGAGAATCTGGGGGCATCTACAAACCCCTTCTTAGAAAAATGACACGACCTATTTTATCCAAACATTCAATAACAGGACCCTGGGTGTGGATTAAGTGACAGTGCTGTGCTGAGGGCAAGTAACAGCTTGACATATTGTAATAAAAATATCTGTAATTGCTATTCGTGAGAAGCCAGAGACACTGACAACTGTTGTTTGTGACCTACTCAAAGCTAAAAGAAAGGCTGCATTTCAGTTAGACTTTGGCAAAAAAGAAAGACATCTTTTCCTGTCGAAGTCTGTGGACCCCATGAGTTCTGTCTGTGGACTCTGGGTTAAGAACCTCTGCTCTGGAGGTAAGCTGGGGGCCAGCCCGTGCACAGCAGGGATGTCTTTAAAGGTCTAATCAGGTCTCTTGAAACAATTCACTTGCATGATAACATGGACACTGGCTTTATAGGTGGACGAGGTCCACTGGGTCAGTGCTGAACTGGCCACTGCTGCCTGGGAGGAATCTCGTGCCCGGGCATGGACAGACCCTCTCAGAGGCTCCATATCGCGCCCCCATCCCCCAGTCCCCCAACCCCCCCCTG
>SJYW01043703.1:430066-460850 GCA_006410735.1 Raphicerus campestris
TTAAGTTTTAGCTACTGAAGGAAGTACCCTGGAAGATTTCTGGAGCCACAGAATTGAAACCGAAAAACCTTGAGAGTTAACGCAGCCCTTGAATCTGGCAGACAAGGACTTTGGGGTTAATGAAAAAGAAGTGACTTGCCGGAGTCCAGCACTGAGTGGGACTGATTCAACTGATCCTGGATAATATGTTACAAAATGATAAGATATGAGCAAATTCTGACCTAATAAAGGAGAAGTTTATATATGCCACTCTCAACTCCCTCTTAAATTCTGATTTTTCTATGGCTTCTAATTTAGTGGACAATTAATCAGACTAGTTATATATTAAGTTTATGTTAAGTACTGGAGTGGATATTTTGCTTAAAAGATGAAATGTCAGTGCTCAGAAACTGACTTTCCTAACACAAATTAAATAAAGCGTGATGTTCCTATCCAGCTGTTTTAAGATGAAAGTTTTGCATACTTGGCTAAATGGTTCAAAAATCAAGTAATACCAACGAAACTATTTTCCCTATGAAAAGGCACAGAGTTTACAAGAGCGAGACTTCTTCCTCTTTGTTTGTAATAACAAAAATAAACCGAAGTCCTGACATATTTGCAGTATTTTTATTCCTAAAGGAAAAAACAGGAACTTTCATTGTACTTTAAAGCTATTGCCCTAGATATTTACCAGCTTCGCGCTGTGAAATCAGTTTCAGACACAGGAGACCTCCAAGCTCTCTCGAGGAAACAGTCAATTAGGGTGGTGCCTCTGAAATACCCAGGGGTCCTGTAACTGATCGGTTTTTTCCCAGAGGGCTTCTGCAGCATATAGTCCCGGTTGGACAGTACACATCAAGCCCGGATTTTTCCTGTGGCCTGGCTGGTGACCCCCCTACAGGAAGATAACGGGCAAGCCGGGAGGGCGGAGCCGCCGGCTGCACATGTCTGCCTGCTCTTATCAACTTATCATATAAGGAAAGGAAAGTGATTGATTCGGACCCTGACACTGCAGAATCTGGGGAAGAGAGACAAAGCAGCGCTGACGCGGGTCTGGAAGGCAAATGCAGCCCTCACGGGGAGCAGGGTTCTTCTCCCCACTGTGATCTGACAGTCTGCTGCGAGGCCAGAGAGGAGACGGCAGCAGAGACCAAGGCTGGGAAAGAACAGGAGGCTTCCCTTGATGGACCTTGAGCCTCTGCCCCTGAGCTCCACATCTGAGAGGGCAGCTTAGCGCCGGGACTCTCATGAGCCTGGAAGTTTGCTGAGCGGGTGGTTTATTACCGACAGACAGAAAGAATGTGGCAGCTTGTTTTCTTGACTCTGAGCTGTGATCTGGCCGTAGCCACAGCCCACAGCGGCTCTCGGAAGGGCATGGACATCGCCGCTGGGAAGAAACAGTATCAGGTTCAGCACGGAGCCTGTAGCTACACGTTCCTCCTGCCGGAGACGGACCACTGCCGCTCGCCCTCCAGCGCCTACGTGCCCAACGCCGTGCAGAGGGACGCACCCCTTGACTATGACGACTCGGTGCAGAGGCTGCAGGTGCTGGAGAACATCATGGAGAACAACACACAGTGGCTCATGAAGGTAAGGAGGCGCCGCTCCCGGCTCAGGTTTCACTGCCAGCCCAGCGGGTGGGCAGCAGGGGGTGGCCAGGGCAGGGAGGTGGTGGCTGACACCTCTGAGTGAACGGCCACTTGCTGTCTCCTGTGCTGCCCTGCAAAGGAGCCGGGGCTGAACAGGGACACGCTTTACTGGGAGACAGTGCTGGGATCAGTGGAGAGACGTCTCTAAGGTCAGGAATCTTTATGAACAGAGGAAGTGCCCTTCTCTGCACAATGTATGGGCTGTGTTGTTTGTGCCAGTGGTTAAAACTCTGTGACACCCCTTAACAGGGACCTTATAAACCAGTCGCAGGCGCGGGAGGGAAGCTGTGAGCAACATAGCACCGGAGCCAGGAAAAACGTGACAATCGCCTTAATTACGGATACATAACGGATGGAGTAAAGTGCTTTACCAATTTCCTGAATTTATTTACTAAAATAGAGCGGGGCTCTGGGTAAACGAGAGGAAATTAAATAAAGCAGACCGTCCATTTCTCAGAACCTCGGGGGTTTTATGCTGAGCGTTTGTCAACTGTCGGTGGGGGTGAGTTTTGCCAGCGTGCCAGCAGAGTTAGTGGCGCAGCCCCTTTAGTTCCTCCAGCGGCTCTGAAGGTGACCCCACGCGGGGTGGGCGTGCAGGGCACCTGGCCGCAGTGATGCTGTGACAAGGCGGTTGCGTTCTTGGGGCTCCCACGAGCCCATTGCTTCAGGCTTTTCACAGAGAACTGGACTCAGGATACTGAAAGCTCAGTTTTGCTTTCACACGCTATCAATTCCATACGTGAAGCTGTCTATACAAACCCCAAACCACCCTAAGTGCTTCTTGTTGTGGGCTGTGTATATTCTAAAGGGGGTTCAGACAAACTGCGCACAGAGATTCCTCACTGACTATCACAGCGACATCACATCACGGCGCTTGCACAGCAGAGGACAACGGTTTCAAGCCAGATGGGAACTTTAACAACAAGCCGCTTTCCCCATTCAACACTCTGCCCGAGTCTTTCATTTCGCTGTAAACCTTCTGTTAGGACACCTTATCTTCATCTCAGAATAGATCTTGGCTCCTAATCTGTGTTTCTCATTAGCTCTCCTACCTTCAGAGAGGAAATGACCACGTTACTGCTTTGGTCCTGAGCCGAGATGAATGAAAGCCCTGTCGGCACTGCATTCAGTGTAACAAGAGGGGTCGCTTCAAATCAAAGAACAGAAAACAACAGAAACTATCAGAAAGACTTGTCCTGTAATATGAGACTCATTAGTCCTGTCTGTGAGCATGATCCCTTCTGGGCAAATTCTCTTTCCTAAGAAGTTCCCTGTGGTGCTTCAAAAAAAAAAACAAAAACAAAACTCCTAAAATTCACAGATGTGCAAATAGTGATGTTAAACTCAGAAAGTATGCAGCTATACAGGTTCGCATGCTTGCGGGCTTCCCGTTTCTTCCCGGGTCGCCCTGCAGCCTGCCGATCGCTTAGCGCCAGGGCTGCTGGACGCGGAGCGGGATGGGAGACGAGCTGTTCACAGTGAACAGTCTGCCAGACCGGCGAGTCGTCTCTTAGGATACACAGTCAAACATAAAAGAGTGTCTTGCCAAATTCAGGACGGCTAAATCATGTTTGCTTAACGAAGTCCACGTTAGGTATACCTGGAACTCTATACACAGAGCTCGTATTTCTCTCTTAGATAAACAACCCCCTGCTCCTCCATCTCTGAGACGCTGTTTAGAGAAGGAGGACCAGGAATCTGACACGAGGTGACCAACGTTTTTTCTTTCCTGGTTCAATGAGCAAATATTTGAACAGTAGCATAATGGTGTTTCTAAATTCTTCAGCCGGCGAGCTCAGTGTCGCCGAGAGTGACTTCATGTTGATCTTTTCAGGGCTCACACCTGCTCGCTCAGCCTCTCTAGGTTATGTGCATGTGAGAAAGTCAGGGTGTGCTCGCGCCTGCTTTCCTGGCTCCTGGTTTCGGAATGACAGCAAGAATGCCAACACGAAACCCGCTTACAGTGATTGAATGTAACCTCTCTGCTTGTTTTTTACTTCGGTGTTTTGCCACCTGTAAAAATAAACACTGCATTTCTCATAAGGGAGAAAATAACATGTAATGGGATGATAGATAAGCCACAATGATCAACAATCGAACCCCTATATAGATAGATTATGACAGAAAGAAAAGCACCATGCTGTGTTCTGCATATTTCCTTTTCTTCAGGACAGTTTTTTTTTTCTTTTTATGATTCCATGCTTCCTTTCTTTCCCTGAATAACACTAAGAAGGAGAGAGAGAGGAAGATGGGGGAAATAACCTTTTAAGGTTTTAAGAAAACTTGCTGAAAGGAAAATAAGACAACTGCCTGGTGAATCTCAGGGTAGACGAACGCCATTTCTCCTTCTCTGTGGCTAGTACCCCTTGGGAGCTTGTACTAATAAAGCAGTTTTGCACCTCATCGAGAGATGCCACTCTGCCCCTTGAGCTGGCCAGGCAGAGGAAGCGGCGGACTTCTCAATGAGCGCAGGGGAGCATGAATGAACAGCGCAGGGAAGGCGCGCTTGCTGGCCAGCTGGGAAGCAAGGACAAGATCAATCGTGATGGTCAGGGACCAAACACACCCAGAGATCTGGAGAGCACCGCATGGTGTCACATCCCCTTGCTAATCCTGCGTGCGGCTATTCTAACCCTCTGCCCCAGGGACAGTAAACGCACTTTATAAAATCTGACAAACAACTTAGCAGAGTGCATTGTATCTTGCTAGGAGACCAAAAAAAAAATTTTTTTTTTGTCCTCAATCAGAAGAAACAGGGAAAGGAAACAAACAGTTTTTTCATACTGATGAATACTTTAAAAGCTATAAACAACTGCAAAGCCTATTGTGCCTGCAAACAATGTTTTGAAAAATAAAGCTAATGCCTCTTAAGTTGATGCAAACATTTCCCTATAATCTTATTATTTTTTTAAATGATAGAAGCACAGGCTGGGAACTGTAAGCCTGAATGGAGATTATTTTCTTTCTTTACAACCAAGTATGCTATATCCTTTCAACACATTATGAGAACTATTCGTTAGCTGAAATACAGGGAGCAATAGTTGTGCTACTAAGAACAAAACTTAAAGGAAAAATTGATGGTGAGAGGCTGACGTATGTGTGTTCTTGTGTGGCTACAAAACCTGCCAGGGACTGACTGTGTATGTGTGTGTGTGTGTGAGTATGAGTGATCTTGTGTGCCTACAAAACACTCCTGTATATCTAAACAAACAAACAAGCAAAAAAATGAGAGCTAGGTTCATTAAAGGAAAGCAAGCAAACCCCATGCAGCCTTAGCCAAGGCTCTGGTGCTGCGGGGACAGACCCGCCGTTCCCACCGCCTGCACTGCCCTCGTCCCTGAGCCACGACACGTGACTGTTCACTGCTGGAAGCAACCGCCGTGCCTTCATCAAGCTGACTGAACCTTCTAGGCAAGACTGTGAGGAGGTGACTACCATCACTATTCAGTCACACATTAGTATCATCATAATAAGGAAGGAAGAGATGATGAAAGTTTCACTGTGGCAGGAGAAGCACAGAAGATTTAAGGCAGGAAAAGGCCAGCTTAGTATAGTGTTTACTGTATGATGCAGAGCACAATGTGTGCCTACTCACATATATTACAAAAAAATAAGCGCTTACTATGCGGATAGCTTGCCTTACATACAGTATAGACATAACGTCCACTTTCCATGGGCAGGTGGCCTCCATGTATCGAGGGGGGCTGTCTGACATCCTGGATTAACGATGCCAGTGTCCTCCGGGTGAAGATGCAGACTTGCCCACAGAGTCTCCAAGCAGGAAGTGGACCTGTGCACACACCTTCTATCATATCTGACTTCTCTGTTAGACACTAGACAACCAGCTAGTCTCCATACTGTGTTTTGAAAACTGGTTGATTTTAACCAATATGGTCCTTTACAGTTTATAAACAGGTTGTAACTCAGGAGTCTATCCTGTAAGCCAGTTACTGCACTGTATGCAACTTGAAGAGGATGCAGGTCACCTTATAAATGGTGATCAGATGCTCAAGCTGGTCCACAGGACTTACTTCATTTCATAAAGTAACTGAAACTTTGTATGTGTGTAATTCAAGAAAAACAGTGTCTATCAACCCTCTCGCCATATGTATCTCTTAAGAATAAAACAAAAATGTGAGAGTAATATATGGGCCATGTAAAATTACAAAGTCAAACAGTAGAAAGTAGGATGCAAATTCTGCTTCCCCTTAAAGTACAGTGCCCTTCCATAAGATGAACAATGACGATGTATTTTTGTTGTTTACATGCCCACTCAGCCGTGTCCGACTCTTTGCACCCCCATGGATTGCAGCCTGCCAGGCTCCTCTGTCCATGGACTTCTCCATGGACACTGGAGTGGGTTTCTGTGTCCTCTTCCAGGGGGTCTTCTCAACCCAGGGATTGAAACCAGGTCTCCTGCATTGCAGGAGGATTTCCCTCCTCCCACCCCGCCCCCGTGAGTGTAAGCCACAAGGGAAGCTAGCCCTTTATTGTGACAATTTGATGTCAAAACGAATACATTTCCTTCTTAAAACATGAATGGTGGTATTATACAGTGATCAGAATCTTTTCTTCTCCTTTGGGGGGTTCACAGTGACATAAAAAGAGGCTGAAAGATTTTACCTAGGGGAAAATTCGGAAGACGAAGGTAAAGGAGAACCTGGACTAAAGGGGTGTGTGCAATATATAAGGGAGGAAGGACAGTTGGGGGCTGGAGAGGGAAGAGGAGAGGAGAATAGGGTGACGGGGCCTGTCAGCACTGGGAGGGGCCGTCAGTGGGACGGCTGCTGTGACAGAGGAGGCGGCTCACACGGTTCCATATCCTGGACCCCAAAGGACCCCAGGCCCAGGCAGTTTCGGAGGTCCTGGGCTGAGATGAAGAGGGCGATGCAATGAGTCATGGACATGCACAGACTGCTTCCAGATCAGATGCTCATAATTTGCAGAGCATCTCTATTACTTACTGATAATGAAGACTCACCAAACTAGCCTTTGTCTCCTCTAAATATATAATTATAGTTATACAAACATGTGCACTTGGTGTAAATATGTATGTGTGTATTAGTACCTTAGTCATGTCAGACTCTTTGCCACCTCATGGACTGTAGCCTGCCAGGTTCCTCTGTCCATGGGATTCTCCAGGCAAGAATACTGCTGTGGGTTGCCATTCCCTTCTCCAGAGGATCTTCCTGACCCAGGGATCAATCCCGGCTCTCCCACACTGCAGGCAGATTCTTTACTGTCTGAGCCATCCATATAATTGTGTATAAAAAGTATATATTATATAACACATATCTAAACCTATATGATAACTTACATTTTAAATTACAAAATAAAACACAAGCCATATATATGTACTAAATACTGTGAATTGTGTAGTACTTTACTATGTATTTATGGCGAATAAAATCTTGCGTGTAAGTGGACCAGCTCCCTGGTTGATACCAGTGGTAGAGAATCTGCCTGTCAATGCAGGAGACGCAAGAGACATGGGTTCCATTCCTGGGTAGGAACGATCTCTTGGAGGAGGAAATGGCAACCCACTCCAGGATCCTTGCTGGAAAATTCCATTGACAGAGGACCCTGGCAGGCTACAGTTCATGGGGTCACAAAGAGTTGGACACAACTGAGTGACTAAGCACGCACACAACAGGGAGTTCAAATTCACGTTGTTCAAGGGTCCAATGGAAGTGTGTGTGTGTGGAGACATATGTTTTCCCTCTATTTTCATTACATCTTTCTTTGACTTGAAGGAATCTGATAAGATTTTTCTTCTCAATTATTCTAGAACTCTTCTGATATAAAGAGAGCCACTCAACTTTCCTCTTTTACCACTTTTACCACTGAAGCAGTGGTTGTAATACAGTAACAGAGATGGCACTGAATAAATTCAAAGCAGTTTGCACACCTTACCTCAACGTGTCCCAGAGATACCTCTCGGACACAGATGTAGTAGACACAACCTCACCTATTTTTAACCACTCATAAACACAGTCAGGGAATATCAGCGTGGGCTGCAGTGCAGAAGTCTCGCCTGGGTCACCCGGAGAGGAAAAGCAAACAAGGAAAAGCACGCACATCCCTCCTCTGACAAAAAGCAGACTTTTCCGTGGGGCTGCAAAGAGCAGAAAATCGCTGGGAGGGCAAGTGTGGGTGAGTATGAATGCAGGGCCGTTTCTCAGCTCATTAACACAGATGTGCCTCCTTTCGGGGTGTTTCAGGATCTGGTGTTTAGGGCAGGTGTCACTAAAGTCCATTTATTTGATCAGCACATAAGCACTGAAGGCCCATGTGTGCCCAGGCAGCACTTGCAATGGGGTGAAGAGAAGGACTAGGGTCTGCCCTGCTGGGGACACGGGGCCTGACACCCCCACGCTCTTGCTGGAACTCGCAGTCAGAAGGTGGTAAGTACCACGCCTCCGAGTGAAGGGAGACAGTCTAGGTGCATGAGGGGAGGGAGGGGAGCCGAGGTATGCTGGGGGGGTGGCAGGGGGCAGGGAACAGTGCAGACAGGGTGGTCACCCCACTGGAGCCTCTTTAAACTAAAACCAATAGAAACTGCTTCTGAATGGTCGCTTCTGATCACCAAACAGGTGGCTGTGGGAATTAACACACACACAAAGCATGCGCTAGACACATGGTATGTAGCACTCAAAACAAGCACCTTCCTACTGAGCATATACATGCCTATATGATGATGGTGACCTAAAAACATGCTGTACACACTGCAGTATAATGTACCTATACCTATCAGATAACTTGTAATTCTTTTTTATTAAAAATAAAAAAGGAAGTGGGTCTGAGAGGCTAAGTAAGTTGCTTGACATGCCAGGTCAGTAAGAGAGGCAAGTCCCACCACNCATCTTACACACTGCAGTATAATGTACCTATACCTATCAGATAACTTGTAATTCTTTTTTATTAAAAATAAAAAAGGAAGTGGGTCTGAGAGGCTAAGTAAGTTGCTTGACATGCCAGGTCAGTAAGAGAGGCAAGTCCCACCACCTGTGAGTCCTGTCTTAGGACAAGCACAGGCGTTCCAGAGCACACCCTGGCACCCCAATACCAGGGCACGCCAGCAGTCTTGCAACAGGAAGGCTACGGTGGGGGCAACCTGGTTAACAGGCAACGTTTGTGATCTGTCCTGTGTGGGGACGGTACCAAAGCTGCTAAGAAGAGGAAAAAAAAAGCAAATGGGAATGTCGTGTGTCTACAGGACTCACATGAAATTCCACCCTTGAGTTCAGAAGAGTGAAAACAAACTATATGATAACCAAGAGAAAGTATGAACATTCTTACAGAGCATGCATAAAATAACCCTCTTCTGGATGCTTAGTGAGCGTGACAGCTTGAATTTCACAGTACCACTCCAAAGTCCAGGCAAATAAAATTCAGCCCCAGAAGAGTAACATGTGACCCGCCCTGTCCTCCACTGATTTTAATAAATGACTGGGGTGTATCTCCCATCTGGCATTCTGCAGACAAATATGACCCAAAATAACTTGATGTCATACTATTCACATTTAAAATGAAAAATTAATGTCAAGCTCAGTGATTTGATGAAATCAAAAGCAGCAAAAAAAATTATGGGTAACGTTAAGAGTTTCAACACTGATCAGGATTAAAATGATTTTCTTGTATGGTTTGAGAATAAAGGGATGAATGTTCCTCAGTCACCTGAACTGTCAGGTGTGCCAGCTGTCTGTCTTTAAATCAGTATTTCAATTAGATATCCGCCCATGAAATCACCTTTCTTTCGTATCCTAAACTTGGCAAGCATTGCTGACTAAAGATATGAAATCCACTAGAAATCTCTGAGAAGTGGGCCTAATCCCTTTACCATCATCACCTCCTTCAGCCAGCTAAAACCATTATCTTTGCAGCTCAACTAGAACCTAATTAAAACCTCCATAGGAACCTGCCTGGGGGTGCCTGGGTTGGTAATTGCTTTCCTCCAATATCAGCCTCATTCCTTCCTTTGAGCCATCTTTTAACCCTCAAGAACTCTTTTCAAAATCTTTCTATTAATCTGACAACTTAACACTACCAAGCTTTCACTTCCAATAATAAACTAACAATCAAGAAAACTAAGTGTATACATTAAGAATATAAGCTGTCATTTTGAACCATGTGTGTGATTTTATATCTTTTCATGGACAGAGTGATTTTTAAGGGAAGAGGTATTCAGATGCAGAGGTCTTGGGAAACATAACACTTTTACCCGTTGACACAGGTTCCTAGAGTTTCCCCTTGTTTGTGTGTGCTGAGTATTCACAACGGTTAGTGGTCTTTTAGGTAGAGAACATTAATCAAGTCTTAAAAGGAAGCCAATGTTCAACCTCTCCATTTCTTGACTTCATTACATTCTGTCTAGACCGTATAAACAATCGCATACTAAGTCTTCTCGCAGGGAGAGGGACGACTCCACTGGGATAACTTAATCTGCTGATTAACCTGGTGACAAGCCTGCCACCTATGAGAGTCTTCACCATTCCAGGACATACACATTCGCACCTTCATTGCGGGCCAGCCTCTGTGTGTCACGAGTTAACATTTAGTTATGGGCTGAGCATGCTTCCCACGGGAGGCTTCCTCTTTGGCTGCCAAATGCACTCTTCAGGGGTCAGTTCAACACCTGAGTTGTCTAACGTCAGGAACTTACGGGCAGGAGGATAACACCATCAGTAGAACCTGCTGAGTTGCTGTGACCTGATAAAGACAGTCTGACAGCCGGCCCCAGAGGAGCCTCTGAGGCCCTCAAGACCACCACCCTGATGGAAAAAGGTAGAGGTGAAAAGAACTTGAGACCATTTCAGGGGTTTCGTTTAGGCCCAAGACAGCCCCAGGAACTGAGCCAAACCAGAGCAAAGGGAGGGGGCGTCTCTGGTGGCTCAGCAGCGATGATGGAGACACTGGCTTAAGTCCTGGGTCGGGAAGATCCCCTGGAGGAGGGCATGGCAGCCCACTGCAGTATTCTTGCCTGCAGAATCCTGTGGACAGAGGGGCCTGGCGGGCTACAGCCCATGGAGTCGCAAAGAGTCGACTCGACTAAAGCAAGTGAGTGCGCATGCAGAGCAAAGGGAATGACGTGTTCCCATTCTCTAGAATTTGGGACAAAGGCGTTCCACCCCAAAAGAAGAGATTTCCTAGAAACATCTGGTCAGGGTCAAAGAAAAACAAATCTAAAATAAACCGCGTTTACACATGAGATCCATGCTATCACTTAACAAGCGTGCCTTTGGGTGCGCTTGTTATTTTCCTGCATTTTAGTGTCTGCATTAAACATGCAGATAACTATTGGGTTGGCCAACCCAATATATAACCCAGGACAGCTGGTTAGGTTAATGGATGCAACCTGAAGCTACAGAATACATGTTTTTCATTTCATTTGTTCCTTCTTCTGCGTAGTAAGTGATCTTNCATGCAGATAACTATTGGGTTGGCCAACCCAATATATAACCCAGGACAGCTGGTTAGGTTAATGGATGCAACCTGAAGCTACAGAATACATGTTTTTCATTTCATTTGTTCCTTCTTCTGCGTAGTAAGTGATCTTAAGGGAAAAAAAAAAAGGCCTAATTTTTTTTAAGAGCAGTTTTTGGTTTGCAGCAAAACTGAGCAGAAGGTACAAAGATTCCCCATAAGCTCCCTACTGCCACCCCCGGCATGCACAGTCTCCCCACTCTCAGTGGCGCCACTGCAGAGCACATCTGTCACAGTCGGTGAGCCGCAGACACCGCCTCAGCACTCAGGGCTCACCCTTGGTGCTGTGCGTTCTGTGGGTCTGGCCATATGTATAATGACACTGCATCCACTATTACAGAGTACTTCCTCTGCACTAAAATCCTCCACGCTCTGCCTACTCACCTCCACTCCCTCCAGCCCCTGGCAGCCATGAATCTTTTTACCCACTCCATACTTTTGTCTTTTCCAGAATGTGACATAGTTGGAATCACACAGTATATAGCCTTTTCAAATTGCCTTCTTTCATTTAGTGAACTTTTTTTTTTTTTAGCATGATTAACTGTACATTCGTTCAGTGACCCTCATAACTATTCAACTAACTTAACTAGCTGAACACCCAGAGTGTACCTTCAGAAACATAAGTGTTCCTTACCTACAGCAGGGACCTCAGGGGATTCTATATGTTTCAAATAAGATGATGAATGCAAAAGTATGCTGGCAAGTGTAGATAGCACAGTACCTCCGGGACTATCATCATAATTAATTTAAATGATGATACCAGAAAGACACTTATCAAGATCTGTACTACCTCTCATATTAAAGATTACAGTCCACTCAGTTTCATCAAGTTAAACGATCTGACTTTATACCTCGAGGCACATCTTTACTCTGTAAGACAATGAACTTTCTTTCAACATGGACAGCGACAGTTCTGAGTGTGCTCGTAAAGGGTCCTGACTCTCAGGGGGCTGACAGCCTCTCTGTAGAAATACTGGGCTCTGAGACCGTGCAGGCCATCTTCTCCTAGAACACCTCCTCCTGTCCCATCGTGCTCACAGGTGAGCCATGAGCCCATTCAAAGACAGGTCTCACTGTTAAACTTAATTTTTTATCACTTCAGCTTTCGGTAAGCTAAGAACAGTGTTACTCTTCTGCATGTTATATTTTTATAGAAGAGGGTGGCAGGAACTGAATGAGTGTTAAGAAGCAGGTGTTCTGGGTTAACTAGTCAACCCACACATCTTGGTAGAAAAGACTCAAAATTCCAAAGATGTATTGTTTCCTTTGGGCTCCTGCAAGCATTTTCTCTGCCACTAGATTTGTGGACTCAACAAGATATTTATCAACTCTTGATTATTTGCTAGATGATTATAAATATTAGCCTAAAGATAATTCAAGAATTCCTTAGAGGTTTATTAACTACTATCTAGTCTTTGGAATCTTGAAAAATTATTACATACAGATGTAGCTCAAGATTTCTCTAAGCTAAGTGATCTTCTTAATGGGAAATGCTGGTACAAAAATGCTGCTGGAGAGAAGATATTTTGCTGAGTAACATAAAATAATCAAATTTCGACCACAAGCAAATTATCTATGTTTAANCATACAGATGTAGCTCAAGATTTCTCTAAGCTAAGTGATCTTCTTAATGGGAAATGCTGGTACAAAAATGCTGCTGGAGAGAAGATATTTTGCTGAGTAACATAAAATAATCAAATTTCGACCACAAGCCAATTATCTATGTTTAACATTTGTTTTTTTGTGTGTATGAAATTCCTTATTATTTTTAGCTACTAAGGAATACGTTCTTAAATTTCCTAAAATAAACTTATCCAGTCTTAATTCAATAAAGTATTAGCAACAGGAATTCCTAACCTGAACTGGCTGTAACTTAACTGCAATAGTGAAATGCTCTTAAAAGTAGTGATGGTTGGGATAATTATGTAACAAATTAAAGAATCAAAGTTAATCAGAACAACATCCCCTCAAAAAACAAGTGTTCATTTTGTGATGTAATTAATTCTCCATATTTTCAAGTACGGCTCCATCTTGGCTTTTGACAAGCATGATAAACCTGTACGTCCTTTCTCTGTAATTGGACAATGTTTATTTAACATGTATTGTTTATTCACTGCTGCCTGACTAGGCTGCCCTATGCCACCTAGGTTTTATAGCTGTCCTTGAATAGCATACTACTTTCCTTTCCCTTCTTCACCTGAAATACCACTACCATTAAAAGAAATGGTCCTTGGATGAGGAGGGAAAAAGGGTAAAAATATCTGGTGAATAAACAACTCTCTACTTAATATGGACCCCCTTCTCTATCCATTTCAGTTTAAAGTGATTCAAAATCCTAAGGGGAGAACACAGACCCACCACTTCCTCACCTCTTCCCCAACAAGGGGGCTTTCAACCTCATTGTGAGGCCAGCATACTTAGCTGGTCTGCTTAAAAAGTCTACAGAGTTCTTGCAGAAAGGATACTGTTCATAAGACAGCAGTCACGAGAGGCAGACCCAGAGACAGGCTCTCCCCGCAGTAACGGGACAGAGGCAGGCTGCTCCCGCCTGGCAAGACGGCCCGCCGCTCACCAGGCGCAAACGGCTCACGACATCTGCACATTTACTCTCGGGATAGCCTATTGCAGGGAGATGTTCTGTTCTTCCTTTTTTCCGAGACTCAGGCTCAGAGCGGTACCAGATGGCACTACTAGGACAGTTTATTTCCAAGCTTCTTATAATAACACACCTTTTTGAGTGAACCAGGAGAGCTACCTGACTTCATGGTGGTCCCCTGACACCTGCCGCTCTGATGCCACAGACAGTGGTCATGCCCCCAGCACGTCCAGCACCAGCAGTAAGAACAAGTGTGGGATCCAGTGAGAAGACGCTGATACCGGGGAAGGCTGAGAAGTGTGAGCGTGCAGAGAGATGAGGATGCCGAGCAGGGATTCACACCAAGGTCTGCCCTGTTCTGGTCCTGCCTCCTCACAGCCTCCCTTTCTCACTCTGAGGACTGGAACCTAGGCAGAGCACCAGAACATCAAGCCTGGATGATTTTCCATATGTTTCCATAAGTTTCCATAAGTTTCCATATGCCGGCGACGCTGCATGAGTGTAAACAGCAGCTGCCATCCGCTGGCGTCACAAGGCACACACGCATCTAACAGCAAGATGGCAGCTGCTGCGTCTGCAGACAGCGGCACACACTTGGCTCTGTTTGCAGACACAGGGAGGGACTCATGAATAAGCAAGTGAAGGTGGTAAAACTGAAATGTGACCCTTCCCAAGACAGCCCTGTAGGAGTGAGGGGCGGGCAGAGTAAGAAGCTGTGAAGAGCAGGAACTCAGTCCATTCACACCCATTGCTCCCCCAAATGAAAGACCAGATCAGGGAAGCCTTATTCAGATGTTCGCTTAGATACGCCTCTGACTCTTGAGCTGTCTTGGTTTTATGGAGTCCAGCACTTTTTTTTAGGTGTAACTTAGAATAGAATGAACAAGTCTGAAGCGAGCGTGTAACTTGATGGTAACATATATACATGGCTGTGTGAGAACACAGTAGGCAGTAGTTTTCCAGTGGTCATGTATGGATGTGAGAGTTAGACCATAAAGAAAGCTGAGCACCAAAGAACTGATGATTTTGAACTGTGGTGTTGGGACTCCTGAGAGTCCCTTGGACTGCAAGGAGATCCAACTAGTCCATCCTAAAAGAAATCAATCCTGAATATTCATTGGAAGGACTGAGGTTGAAGCTGAAGCTCCAATACTTTGGCCACCTGATGTGAAGAACTGACTCACTGGAAAAGACCCTGGTGGTGGGAAAGACTGAGGGCAGGAAGAAAAGGAGACGACAGAGGATGAGATGGTTGGATGGCGTCATCCACTCAATGGACATGGGTTTGAGCAAACTTCAAGAGACAGTGAAGGACAAGGAAGCCTGGTAATGAATGCTGCAGTCCATGGGGTTGCAAAGAGTCGGACATGACTGAGCAACTGAACAACAACAATAAAAGGAGATGGGAGCGGGAGAGGATGAGACGGTTGGATGGCATCATCTACTCAATGGACATGAGTTTGAGCAAACTCCAGGAGATAGTGAAGGACCAAGGAAGCCTGGCTGCAGTCATGGGGTTACGAAGAGTTGGGCATGACTTAGTGACTGAACAACAAGAAAAGCTGTGTAATGACCGCTAGGTGGTGCCCTCCAGTCCCTCCCACTTGGCGTCCCCCCAGCCCCCTTCTCCAGCTGGTCTCCATTCTGCCTTTTGCCACTATAGGTTAATTTTACTTTTGCTAAGTTTTGCACTTCACATAGTTGGAATACAGTAATACTCTTTGTTGGTCTTTTTTTTTTTTAAATTTCTGTGATTTGTTCATGTTTTTGAGTGTATTAAAATCTGCCCTCTTCCATCACTGGGTGGTGTTCCCCTGTATGAGCATGATGCAAGTTATGTGCCTGCTGCACTACTGTAGCTGGGCACCTGTCTTCCTCATGGATGGCAACACCTAACTGGACAAACCCACGAACTGTGTCCTGTATTGCCTTTCTTGTATCTTTGGAATCTACACAGTTGGACTGACTCAAAGCTTCCTTGAATGATTTTCAGGACTAATCTACTGTCTAATAGAACCTGCTCTAAGAAAATACATTGCAGAGTGGTCTTGGTGTTGTTCTTGAGGTGCCCAGGAAGGACTTCGGAGCAATACTTTGAGGGCTGGTCAAACATAATATATATTACACTGAGGTTTCAATGGGAGGCCAACATGGAGATGATGAAATAACTACAACAGACAACTAGGAAAGAAGGAGCTATGTAAACATTCAACAGAAGAGAAAACCTGGGTATAAGACACAGGTCTGCCTGGCATGACTCACCACCTCTTCTGGCCGAACCTTCACCTCTCTCCTGACAACACCTTTTTCAGCACCAGAGAGGGACAGTGCTAAACAAAACACTTTCCAGGGTGGTGCTTCTGGGAGCACCAGGATTTTTCCTTTCCAAATCTCTCTAGGTGGTACATGAGTGCTAAGTCACCTCAGTTGTGTCTGACTCTGTGTGACCCTATGAATTGCAGCCCATCAGGTTCCTCTGTCCATGGGATTCTTCAGGCAAGAATACTGGAGTGGGTTGCCTTGCTCTCCTCCAGGGGATCTTCCTGATCCAGAGATTGAATCCACATCTCTTACATCTACCTGCACTGGCAAGGGGGTTCTTTACCACTAGCACCACCTGGGAAGCCCTTTCTAGATGGTATTCTGCTTCAAATATGATACAGTCATCATTGTGAAAATCCCATTAGTTATACTTTCTGCACCCTGGCGCCTATCAGCTCCTCTCTGGGTATGGGTGGGCTGATTTGCTTTTTGAGCACTTATGGGGACCACGGAGACCACAGCAATGGGGCCATCAAATACCCAGAGTTGCTTCCTCGAGTTGGCCAGAGAAGAGCGAGTGGCCGTGGGGGAGAAGGACTGAGATGAGGGCTCATGCCCTTGTGCTGAGTTTACCACTGTCACTTCCAGATGTCTCCAAGGCTAGCATGGACTTTCCCCACAAAGCCAATCACACTCCAGAAGAGGTTCAGGAACAATAAAAAGATGTCTGCACATACCACCTGAGTGCTGGGATACAGGATAGGCAATTTCAAAAAATCTTCATTTAAGTTCTAACTTTGGCGCCCGTAAGCCAAAGTGCTCCTACAGTCTCTCCAGGAGAAGGCCAAAATTCCAGCAGAACCAACTCATAATTTGATTCCCAAAGAGCAGCCAAAACTCCAATGTAGGTCCTTTTGCTGAGGGGACTCAACAAAGATGCTAAGCCACAAAGTTTAAGCTGGCATGTGGACCATGTTAATTTGAAACCAGATTTCTACAACTGAGGGAAGCCTTCAAGAATTCACCACCACTGATAAAATTAAACCAGCTGGTGGGAGTCAAGACCAAATCACAGGAGTGACCACAGGGATTTTTGGTTAAAAAATGGGGATAAGATGACTCATAATTTGATTGAAACAAACAAATGAACTCTAACAATAGGAAAATTTCTGCCGCTGCTCCCTTCATCCTGGGTGAACCCTCTGCACTCATCCCACTTTCTGTGTGAGCCCTTCTCCCTCATCCCCACTTCTTACACTCCCCACATCATTCCTACTTCCTAATTCCTCTCCACCCCTTATTCTCATTTCCCATTTGCCCCTCACCCCTCATTCCACTTCCTGTGTGAGCCTTCACCCCTGAGCCTCATTTCCTGTGTGAATCCTCACCCCTCATTCTCACTTCCTTTGCGAGCTATCACCCCTCATTCCCACTTCCTGGGTAAACTCTTGCTCCTTATTCCTTCTTTCTGTGTGAGCCCTCACCCCTCAGCCTCTCTTCCTGTGTGAATTCTCACCCTCTCATTCCCACTTCCCACTTGCCCCTTACTCCTCATCCCTACTTCCTTTCTGAGCCCTCAGCCCCACTTCCTGTCTGAGCCCTCAGCCCTCATCCCCACTTCCTGCCTGAGTCCTCCTGTCTCACCCCCACTACTTGTGTCAGCTCTCACCCCTCATTCACACTTGTTTGCCTCTTCAGTCCCTGTCCCTACTTGCTTCTTGTTCCTACTGATTAGTCAATGAGAGGTGGATCTTAAGTGACTTGTGTGAATGAGTGTTATGAGGTTCTGGAAAAGACAAGGCATGTTGTCATATACTATTCCTCCCAAAGCACTGGCTCATATAAATATCTGNAGTCCTCCTGTCTCACCCCCACTACTTGTGTCAGCTCTCACCCCTCATTCACACTTGTTTGCCTCTTCAGTCCCTGTCCCCACTTGCTTCTTGTTCCTACTGATTAGTCAATGAGAGGTGGATCTTAAGTGACTTGTGTGAATGAGTGTCATGAGGTTCTGGAAAAGACAAGGCATGTTGTCATATACTATTCCTCCCAAAGCACTGGCTCATATAAATATCCGACCATGAAGCAGAGTGAGTCAGCTAATCTATGGTGGCCCAAAGCGATGCTGTGGACCCTTATCTCATTGACAGAGAAACATCTCTTGAAATTTTTATTTTTTTTCTTTCAAGTTGTGAGTAAAAATTCAAGCATGCAGAAGAAAAAGTCAGTTCTGNTCATGCCCTTGTGCTGAGTTTACCACTGTCACTTCCAGATGTCTCCAAGGCTAGCATGGACTTTCCCCACAAAGCCAATCACACTCCAGAAGAGGTTCAGGAACAATAAAAAGATGTCTGCACATACCACCTGAGTGCTGGGATACAGGATAGGCAATTTCAAAAAATCTTCATTTAAGTTCTAACTTTGGCGCCCGTAAGCCAAAGTGCTCCTACAGTCTCTCCAGGAGAAGGCCAAAATTCCAGCAGAACCAACTCATAATTTGATTCCCAAAGAGCAGCCAAAACTCCAATGTAGGTCCTTTTGCTGAGGGGACTCAACAAAGATGCTAAGCCACAAAGTTTAAGCTGGCATGTGGACCATGTTAATTTGAAACCAGATTTCTACAACTGAGGGAAGCCTTCAAGAATTCACCACCACTGATAAAATTAAACCAGCTGGTGGGAGTCAAGACCAAATCACAGGAGTGACCACAGGGATTTTTGGTTAAAAAATGGGGATAAGATGACTCATAATTTGATTGAAACAAACAAATGAACTCTAACAATAGGAAAATTTCTGCCGCTGCTCCCTTCATCCTGGGTGAACCCTCTGCACTCATCCCACTTTCTGTGTGAGCCCTTCTCCCTCATCCCCACTTCTTACACTCCCCACATCATTCCTACTTCCTAATTCCTCTCCACCCCTTATTCTCATTTCCCATTTGCCCCTCACCCCTCATTCCACTTCCTGTGTGAGCCTTCACCCCTGAGCCTCATTTCCTGTGTGAATCCTCACCCCTCACTCTCACTTCCTTTGTGAGCTATCACCCCTCATTCCCACTTTCTGGGTAAACTCTTGCTCCTTATTCCTTCTTTCTGTGTGAGCCCTCACCCCTCAGCCTCTCTTCCTGTGTGAATTCTCACCCTCTCATTCCCACTTCCCACTTGCCCCTTACTCCTCATCCCTACTTCCTTTCTGAGCCCTCAGCCCCACTTCCTGTCTGAGCCCTCAGCCCTCATCCCCACTTCCTGCCTGAGTCCTCCTGTCTCACCCCCACTACTTGTGTCAGCTCTCACCCCTCATTCACACTTGTTTGCCTCTTCAGTCCCTGTCCCTACTTGCTTCTTGTTCCTACTGATTAGTCAATGAGAGGTGGATCTTAAGTGACTTGTGTGAATGAGTGTTATGAGGTTCTGGAAAAGACAAGGCATGTTGTCATATACTATTCCTCCCAAAGCACTGGCTCATATAAATATCTGACCATGAAGCAGAGTGAGTCAGCTAATCTATGGTGGCCCAAAGCGATGCTGTGGACCCTTATCTCATTGACAGAGAAACATCTCTTGAAATTTTTATTTTTTTTCTTTCAAGTTGTGAGTAAAAATTCAAGCATGCAGAAGAAAAAGTCAGTTCTGAATGACATGCTTTTTATAACTTGTGGCAGTGGAGCGAAGGGGGATAGGAATTTTCCACTAGCTTCCATTGGAATAGACACACATGCAAAGTCATAGGGTTAGGGAGAGGGGGCAGACCTACAGAACTGAAACTAATTATGGGAAAATGATTCAAGTCCCTTGTACTTTTACCACAAGCATTTGAAGAATCACACTGAAAATTTATTTCCCAAATTGCTTTGGTGTTCAAGTAAATTTGGCTTCTCTATATGCTATAAAACTCGTTCAACTTTGAACAAGTGAGGATGGCAAGCATGCAAACTATAAATTACATGCAGAAATGAACCACATTACTTTTGTGAAATTGGCACACAGTCTGTACTTCCACTGCACCAGCAAAAAAAGATCGGCCCGAGGCAGCTGAGCTGCGCCCCAGAACACATGCATGCTGCGCTCGGAACGTTTCTCCTCAAGTGCACTCCGCCTGTAAACGTCGTTCGCCTGAAGGGACACCGTGCCCAACACGACTTTGCAAGAAGCGTGGCTGTTTTTCCTAATGGATTTTAAAGTTGGGAAGATATTCAACTATACTTCTTAATGAAGATCTTACACGATATACTTGTTCTTTTACTGGTTTTCTAGTAAACACAATCAAATCATAGAGGTAGCAATTAAAGGTAATATCTGGATTAGGGGAAGGGAAGGAAGAGGGTGGATTGAACTTACCCCCTACCCAATGCAAGGTCCTATAGAAGACGTTCTAAAACTCAAGTAACGCCAATTATTCATGGAATATGTCTGGTTAGCACTGTCCATCTTCTCAAACTGTGGTATCAGACTGGACACCATCACCCGCATTTCAAGTTCCATGCTGATTTTTGTACAGTACTTGCTTTTTAACAATAGCAACCACCAAAATCCCAGCTTTGCTGAATGGTACAATCTAGTAGTGTTGAAACTGAGCTCCTTTGAGTACCGACAGATGTTAAATATTGTGGGACTGCCCTTGAATAAAATTATCTCCAGAGTTTTAGGAGTTTGATGCAGGGACCCAGGGTGGCTTGGTACACAGTTTGGGAACCCCGATTCATTTGTCCCATTTAATTTTCAGACTAACATAGCACAAAAGGCACTTATTACCAGTGAGAAATCTGAGGTTAAACAAACTGACCTGATGGCTAGTGTGCAGCTGAGCTAGGATTCACACCTAGGTATGTCTGCTCCCCAAATCTGACCTATAAGGATGACCCACAAATGGCTTCAACAATCACACATACAACTTGTTTCCAACCTGAATCCAACAAGAACTAAGATATTTTATTCCACTTTTTATAATGCTGCTCAAAAGCCAGAGCCACTGGAATTGGAATACCTCAAAATATGATTAAATTCAATAGATTAGTTCATTTATTTTACTTTTCTCAAAGCAATTTTGTATTCTCATCAATGGATAGCACAGCTAGTCAAAGGATAAATCATTTTCTTGCTACACTTGATGCACTGAACTCCATCAAAATGCAACCCATGATTCAGACATTTACTTATTTATTATATATTTTTAGACTAATGGGAACTGCATGAATTCTTTCTTGGTCTTCCAAGAGCAAATGCCTTTTATGCTTGATCCGGAAAGAATCAAGTTTCAGAATGTTAAATTACTAATTTACCTAAGTGAATGCTTTTAACCCTCTATCTACAGCTCTCTGCAGTCAGTCACTTTAAAACCACTTTTCCCAAGTTCATTTCGTTAAGTGGTATANTGAGACTTTGGGAGGTGTTAACTCATGAATGGGATTAATGTTCTTTCAAAAGAGACCCCCCACAGCACTCCCTTTCCTTTTCTTCCATGTGAGGATGCAACCAGAAGTCTGCAGTTCAGAAGAGGGCCCTCACCTGACCATGCTGGCACCCTGATGTGGACGCGCAGCCTTTGCAACTGGAAGAAATAAATGTTTGCTGTTTGTAAGTGTCTGTTTATAAGTCACCCAGTCTCTGGTATTCTGTGATAGTAGCCTGACTAGAGTGGAGAAGGCGATGGCACCCACTCCAGCACTCTTGCTGGAAAATCCCATGGGCAGAGGAGCCTGCTAGGCTGCAGTCCATGGGGTCGCTAAGAGTCAGACACGGCNAGTAGAAGAGGAGGAAAAGGAAAAACAAGAAGAAGGTGAGAAGAAGAAGAAGTAGAAGAAGAGGAAGAAGGTGAGAAGAAAAACAAGAAGGTGAAGAGAAGAAGAAGAATGTGAGAAGAAGAAGAAGAAGTAGTAGAAGAAGAAGGTGAGAAGAATCAGAAAAGAGAAAAAGAAGAAGAAGAAGGTGAGAAGAAGAAGAAGAAGAACTAGTGGAAGAAGAAGAGGAAAAAGAAGAAGAGGGTGAGAAGAAGAAGGAGGTGAGAAGAATCAGAAAAAGAAAAAGAAGAAGAAGAAGGTGAGAAGAAGAAGAAGAAGAAGAAGAAGTAGAAGATGAGAAAAAGAAGAAGAGGTTGAGAAGAAGAAAAAGGTGGGAAGAAGAAGAATAAGTAGAAGAAGAAGAAGATGAATAAGGTTAGATGATGAAGAAGAAAAGTAGAAGAAGAAGAAGAGGAAGAAGAAGATGTTGAGAAGAAGAAGAAGGTAAGAAGAAGAAGATGAAGGTGAGAAGAAGAAGAACAATGTGAGAGAAGAGGAAGNTATGGAATGCACTTGGAAAAACTCTTACCCTGGCTAAATCCAGGTTGGCTGATAATGAGCAGCATGACTGCTGGTAACTGGATGGTTTCTTAATTCTAGTGACTTCTTCTATCCTCGGTTAGATCATTACCCCTGTAAACTTTCTTTAATTCATTTTGCAAGCAGCTGCTTCCTTTCAGAACACTTTAGGACACCAATTCCTTTTAAGTACATTCAAGCCAGGGCAGTTGATTTGTAGTGCCCTGAAAATTGTTAACGGACCGAGATTAACTTCAATTCCTGAGAAGAAATAAGAACAAATCATCCAACATTCGATTTGCAGGCACATAGAAGACCCATTCCCAGAGCCATTGTTCTAACCATTATAGATGTCCTGGTACTGACTAGAAGGTGTCACCTCTGACTCTACCTTTCTGCAAACTGGAGGTTGTATTGCAGGTCACCCACTTCTGAAGGAAAGAATAAAAATTAATGAGGCCCTTGTGTTAAATCAGTCTCAAAGTTTGAAATGACAGCAAAGGGGAAGAGAAAATAGTTCAACAGACTCTTGTCACATACAAAAGAAAGCCCTCTTCAACATTCTTTCACAAGTCTAGGCTTCTGAACCAACTGAAAACTAAAGTACAAGTTCAGTGGCATTAAGTACATTCACACTGTTGTGCAAACATCACCACTATCTACAGAACTTTTCCATCTGCATGTATTTTTTTAAGAGGAAATAATATCTTTTATTGATTACTTGCTATTTACCAGCCACTGCTCCAAATAATTTATATACATGAACTCACTTAATTCTCACAACCCCTACCCAATGAGGTATCACTTGTTTCAGTTTAGAGCTAGAATTTAGAATTTAGCCCAAGGGCACAAAGCAAATACTTGATACAGTTGCATAGTCTAACTTTCCTCCTGTTAACAACGGAAAAACCGTCTAGCTCCCATATAAGGTGATCTCTGCCTCTATCACTTCTCATCTCCCCAAGGACGGCATTCCAGCCATTGTTTTCTTTCTCTTTCACACCATCAGTTTCTTCTCTATTGCATCTTTCTTGTAGACATACAAATATGTGTCTTGGTGCCCAATTTTAACAAAAAAAGAAAAAATTTCCCTTGATTCTACATCCTCCTCCAGCTATTTCTCTGATTTTCTGCTAATTTTCACAGAGAAATCCTTTAAAAACCTGTCTGTACTTGTCTTGGGCTTCCCTAGTGGTTCAGAAGGTAAAGAATCTGCTTGCAGTAGAGGAGACTGGGGTTTGATCCCTGGGTCAGGAAAATCCCCTGGAGAAGGAAATGGCAATCCACTCTAATATTCTTGCCTGGAGAATTCCAGGGACAAACGTGGGCTACAGTCCATGGGGTGGCAAAGAGTCAGACGTGACTGAGCGATTAACACTACTGCTGCTGCTGCTGCTGCTGCTAAGTCGCGGCAGTCATGTCCCACTCTCTGCAACCCCATAGATGGCAGCCCACCAGGCTCCCCCGTCCCTGGGATTCTCCAGGCAGGAACACTGGAGTGGGTTGCCATTACCTCCTCCAATGCATCAAAGTGAAAAGTGAAAGTGAAGTCGCTCAGTCGTGTCCAACTCGTAGAGACCCCATGGACTGTAGCCCACCAGGCTCCTCCATCCATGGGATTTTCCAGGCAAGAGTACTGGAGTGGGGTGCCATAGCCTTCTCCTACTTGTCTTCAATTCCTTTCATCCCATTCTTTCCTATACTCACTTTGATTTTGGTTTTCTGTGCTGACATAATATAGACTGATTTAAATTCTATTAGTGATTTATACTTCTAAGCCTGTATTTATCTAGATATCAAAGATCAAGCAATAAACAACTTTCTGTTTCCTACTGTGGAAGGCAAAGAACTGCGTCCTTTCTTTTTCTCTGTGTCCTTTGCAACTTTTAGGCTTTTATTAACTAATTAATCTGGGGTTTCAAACCCCATCATCATTATTAACATAATCTTTTATTAATATTTAAAATCATACATTCAACCTTGCAACCGTATTCAGACCAGTTATAACACCTGTTTCTGCATATGTCACAAGTTTTGGTGCTCTCCATACATCTTTTTGTGAAGGTACTAAGTACCCTTCACAATTTAATATGGATTCATCTCTCATTGAATTAATATATGCATACAAAGATGTATTTCCAGGAAGAGTACTTACATAGAACATTTTCTAAAAATCTTAAAGATTATGTAAATTCTGTTCCATTGCTTCCACACGCAAATGTAGATGGGCTTAGAATTTTTGTGTCACAGTCTTTTTCTTATCCTGACAAATTCTGTAGAGGAACAGATCTCAACACTGGCTATGTAATCCTACTTCCATACTTCATCAGTCTATGATGAATATTACTCATCTGTGATTTTTATAAAGCTCCAAAGTGATTTTGGATAAGAATTCAATGATAAGAACACAATGTTAAAAAGCACTGTCATAGGCTTTCCTCCAATTTTTTTCGTGTTCTGGGTGGCCAAAAATCTGAGAACAATCTGAAATTGTTTTCTTCTCAGGTAACTTGTTTTATGTTCTTGCATCAGCTCAGTTCAGTCGCTCAGTCATGCCCAACTCCCTGCAACCCAATGGACCACAGCATGCCAGGCCTTCCTGTCCATCACTAACTCCCAGAGCTTGCTCAAACTCATGTCCATCAAGTTGGTGAAGCCATCCAACCATCTCATTCTCTGTCGGCCCTTTCTCCTCCCACCTTCAACCTTTCCAAGTATCAGGGTCTTTTCCAAAGAGTCAGTTCTTCCCATCAGGTGGCCAAAGTATTGGAGTTTCAGCTTCAGCATCAGGCCTTCTAATGAATATTCACAAGTGATTTCCTTTAGGATGGACAGGTTGGATCTCCTAGCAGTCCAAGGGACTCTCAAGAGTCTTCTCCAACACCACAGTTCAAAAGCATCAATTCTTCTGCACTCAGCTTTCTTTACAGTCAAACTCTCACATCCATACATGACAAATGGAAAAACCATAGCTTTGACTAGAGGGACCTATATTGGCAAAGTAATGTTTCTGCTTTTTAATATGCTGTCTAGGTTGTTCATAACTTTTCTTCCAAGGAGCAAGCGTCTTTTAATTTCATGGCTGCAGTCACCATCTGCGGTGATTTTGGAGCCCCCTAAAATAAAGTCTGTCACAGTTTCCATTGTTTCCCCATCTATTTGCCATGAAGTGATGGGACCAGATGTCATGATCTTAGTTTTCTGAAGGCTGAGTTTTAAGCCAACTTTTTCACTTTCATCAAGAGTCTCTTTAGTTCTTTGCTTTCTGCCATAAGGGTAGTGTCATCTGAATATCTGAGGTTATTGATATTTCTCCTCGTAACCTTGATTCCAGCTTGTGCTTCATCCAGTCCAACATTTCGCATGATGTACTTGGGCTTATAGAATACCAAAGTGAAATCTTCGCTCAGTCTCCCATAGACTTAAGCCTTTTTGGTTGTTACTAATATCCATGACATTCAGTGTGACCTTGTGTAAATATGATATGTTGCATAGGCATATCTTTTGTCCTTGTAGAACATTTTAAGCTTTATAAAAATTGCAATTTATGTAATATATATAATCTTTTTAAATGTCAAGCTTTTTCCTTGCTCAGCCATTTAAGGGAACACTAAAACACTTTGCCTATGATCCCTCCTTCATCTTTTTCTTGAGTCTTTGATTCAAACCATGTTGGGCTGTGCTATTTAGTCTATTTAGAAATACAGGTGTCTATATCCTTACTTTTGAAATTTGTGCTGCTGAATGCTGCATTTTATAACACAATAATGATATTTTCCTTGTAATTTCCCAAATGTTAATTAACCACTCAATTTTACATTATTATTAATATTTGACATTTTTTAAAAGGAACTTTATAATTAAACAAATACTTGAGAAGACTGGCCCAGGAACCTAAGTCAAGATGAGCTAAATTTTAAGTAATTATAATGAGCTAAGTGAATTAAGCTTATGATAATTAGAGTAATTTACATGATAGATGGAATATATTCTTATTAACTATTTAATTTTTTGCTTCTATTGATGTGACTTCAATAAAATATGAATTTAATTTTTTCTTGTGGTTTATCTGGTTGACAAGAACCTTAATTATAGACCACTGGGACAAATTTCCTGCTCTTTTAGGAGCTCTTCCCCACACGTTGTTGTGTTGCNATTAACTATTTAATTTTTTGCTTCTATTGATGTGACTTCAATAAAATATGAATTTAATTTTTTCTTGTGGTTTATCTGGTTGACAAGAACCTTAATTATAGACCACTGGGACAAATTTTCTGCTCTTTTAGGAGCTCTTCCCCACACGTTGTCGTGTTGCTGTAGCATGACAATGAGGATCCTGAGCCTGAGATGACAGTATATTTCTTCTTCATCTTTGACATGCTCAGAGTCTCCCCTCTTTTGGGTCCAGGTATCTTTTCTGGATCTTGGATCATTTGTATATGTGCTTCCCTATGACTCCAAATCACAATAGATGGTGCCTTGAGCATAGCCCCTGCACTTAAAGCCTGCCTAGTGCTCTGAGAAAAATTTGTGGGTTGTCTTCCTGGCTTCAATCACCCCAAAAGGCAGAAAACAACAAAATCAATAATATGCTAATTTGTTATTATAAGGATCAGTTATATACAGATAGATTTGTAATGGGAATAAGTAGGTTATTCTGCAGTATGTATAATCATTGTAGGGTGGATTTGAGAATTTTAAAATATTTCAGAGTAGAAATCCTACAATAGCTAATCTTTTTAATGAATATTTGTAAGCTGTCACCATTAAATTTACATATGAGAAGATTAATCTGAAAGAAACTATGTTTTCTTGACCATGATATGACTCCTGCTGTGTTTTTCTAAAAGTGATGTGATTTCTGGCTAAGTTTTAGTTTATAAAACACAATGTTAATATTGAACCTACCTCAAAGTTGAGGATTTGTAAATACTGAGTAAGGGTCTCAAATAAATATTGTCGATTGTTTTTTATACTAAAAAATATATAGTGGAGGAAAGTTTCCTTAATTTTCAAGTCTTCTACACTGTTGATTGGAATGTAAATTGATACACTGCCATGAAGAACAGTGTGGAGGTTTCTTAAAAAACTGAAAATAGAGCTACCATTTGACTCAGCAATCCCATTCCTGGTCATATACCCAGAGAAAACCATAATTTGAAAAAACTACATGCACCCCAATGTTCATTACAGCACTGTTTACAATAGCCAGGACATGGAAGCAACCTAAATACCCATGGACAGATAGATGGATAAAGAATATGTGGTATATATATATATATATATATATATAATGAAATATTAGTCAGCTATAAAAATGAGTGAAATAATGCTATTTGCAGCAAGATGGATGGCCCTAGAGATTGTCATACGGAGTGAAATAAATCAGACAGAGAAGGACAAATATCATGATATTGCTTATATGTAGAATCTTAAAACATTGTACAAACAAACTTTACAAAATGTAAATAAGAATCACAGATGTAGAAAATTTCAAGGTTACCAGGGTTGGGGGTGGGGAAGAGGAATAAATTGGGAGATTGGGATTGACATACACACAGTACTATATATAAAATAGATAATAAGAACCTACTGCGTAGCACAGGGAACTCAATACTCTGTAATGACCTATGTGGGTAAAGAATCCAAAATAGAGTGGATATGTTATTGAAATGCAAGTCCCTATGCCCATTGCACAGCAAGGCCAAACAATACCAAAATGTGAGTTTGGAGCAGAAAAAAGGTTTATTACAGGGTCTTGCAAGGAGATAGCAATGGCACCCCATTCTAGTACTCTTGCCTGGAAAATCCTAGAGGAGCCTGAAAGGCTACAGTCCATGGGGTCCCTAAGAGTCAGACACGACTGAATGACTTCACTTTCACTTTTCACTTTCATGCATTGGAGAAGGAAATGGCAACCCACTCCAGTGTTCTTGCCTGGAGAATCCCAGGGATGGCAGAGCCTGGTGGACTGCCGTCTATGGGGTCGGACACAGAGTCGGACACGACTGAAGCGACTTAGCAGCAGCAAGGAGATAGGTGGCTCATCTCTTACAAGCCCCAACCTCCCAGAAAGCTTTCAGCAAAGCCGTTTTCTTGGGAAGGTGAGGGAGGCATGGTTAGCTGTTACAAACTTCTTGGTATCAGATCCTTGCCCTGGAGGTAGGGTCATGGACAGGTAATGATGTTCCATATTCTCTGTTCTGACAAGAAAGGGTGAGGTTCCCAGACACTACTGTCACCCTCTGAGGTCCAGGTCCTGGCTAAGAAGAGGCAGATCTCAAATGACAGCTCTCTCAGGGCCAGGTCCCCAGACAGCCCAGCTGTCATCGCTGAGGGAGCCCAGCACACAGGAGACCCAANAGAAGAAGAAGAAGGTGAGAAGAAGAAGAAGAAGGTGAGAAGAAGAAGAAGAAGTTGAGAATACGAACGTGAGAAGAGAAAAAAGAAGAAGGTGGGAAGAATAACAAGGAGTTGTGCAGAAGAAGAAGAAGGTGAGAAATCAAATGGAGGTGAGAACAAGAAGAAAAAGATGAAGAAGATGTTGAGAAGAAAAAGAAGATGAAGGTGAGAAGAAGAAGAAGGGGACAGGAAGAAGCAGGTGAGAAAAAGAAGAACGTAAGAAGAAAAACAAGGTGAGAAGAAAAACAAGAATAGGAAGAAGAAGGTGAAAAGAAGAAGAAGAAGAAGAAGAAGGAGGAGGAGGAGAAGAAGGTGAGAAGAAAAAGAAGAAATTGAGAAGAAGAATAACGTGGGAAGAAAAAGAAGAAGAAGAAGAAGAAGTTGAGAAGAAGAAGAAAAGTTGAGAAGAAGAAGAAGAAGGTAAGAAGAAAACAAAAAAGTGAGAAGAAGAAAAAGTAGAAGAAGGAGGAGGGAAGAAGATAATGAGAAGCATAAGAAGAAGAAGAAAAAGCTCAAGATAGTGAGAAAACGAAGAAGAAGAAGAAGGTGAGAAAAAGAAGTTGAGAAGTAGAAGAAGAAGAAGGTGAGAAGAAGAAGGGTAGAAGAAGAAGAAGATAAGAAGTTGAGTACAAGAAGAAGAAGGTGAGAAAAAGAAGAAGAACTTGAGAAGTAGAAGAAGAAGGTGAGAAGAAGAAGAAGGAGGAGGAGGTGAGTAGAAGAAGAAGAAGAAGAAGAAGGAGAAGTAGATGGTGAGAAGAAGAAGAAGGTGAGAAGAAGAAGAAGAAGAAGAGGTAGAAAAGAAAGAAATTGAGAAGAAGAAGAAGGTGAAAAGAAGAAGAAGAAGAAAAGGATGATGATGAAGAAGTTGAGAAGAAGAAGTGGAAGAAGTTGAGAAAAAGGTGAGAAGAAGAAGAAGGTGAGAAGAATATCAAGAAGGTGTGCAGAGGAAGAGAAATGTGAGAAAACAAAAGGAGGTGAGAAGAATAAGAAGAACCAGATGAAGAAAGAGTTGAGAAAAAAGGAAGAAGAAGGTGAAAAGAAGAAGAAGATGGTGACAAGAAGAAGCAGGTGAGAAGAAGAAAAAGGTAAGAAGAAGAAGAAGGTGAGAAGAAGAATAAGAATATGAAGAAGAAGGTGAGAAAAAGAAGGTGAGAAGAAGAAGAAGAAGAAGAAGAAGAAGAAGAAGAAGAAGAAGAAGAAGAAGAAGAAGAAGGAGAAGAAGAAGAAGAAGGTGAGAAGAAAAAGAAAAAAGTGAGAAGAAGAAGGTGGGTAGAAGAAGAATAATAAGAAAAATAAGAAGTTGAGAAGAGGAAGAAAAGGCGAGAAGAAGAAGAAAAAGAAGAAGAGTGAAGGAATTAGAAGAAGAAGAGAAAGAAGAAAAAGAAGATGAGAATAAGAGGAGGAAGAAGAAGGTGAGAAGAAGAAGAAATTGAGAAGAAGAGAAGAAGTTGAGAAGGAGAGGAAGAAGTAGAAGGAGAAGAAGAGGAAGAAGAAGAGGAATAAGAAGAGGAAGATGAAGTAGAAGAAGAAATTGTGGAAGAAGAAGAGGAAGAAGAAGAAGAGGAAGGACAAGAAGAAGGTGAAAAGAAGAAGATGAAGTCGAAAAGATTAAGAAGAAGTTGAGAAAAATAAGAAGGTGAAAAGAAGAAAAAGAAGGTGAGATGAAGAAGAAGAAGGTGAGAAGAAGAAGAAAAAGATGAGAAGAAGAAGAAGGTGAGGTGAAGAAGAACAGGTAGAAGAAGAAGAAGAAGAAGAGGAAGAACAAGAAGAAGGTGACAAGAAGGAAAAGAAGGTGTGAAGAATAAGAAGAAGTTGAGAAGAAGAAGAAGAAGAAGAAAAAGAAAAAGAAGGTGAGAAGAAGAAGAAGAAGAAGAAGAAAAAGAAGGTGAGAAGAAGAAGAAGAAGAAGTAGAGGAACAAGAAGTAGAAGAAGAAGAATAACAAGGTGAGAAGAGGAAGAAGAAGAAGAAGGTCAGAAGAAGAAGAAGAAGATGAAGACGAAGAAGACGGTGAGAAGAAGAAGAAGTTGACAAGAAGAAGAAGAAGGTTAGAAGAAGAAGAATGTGAGAAGAAGAAGAAGAAGAAGAATGTGAGAAGAAGAAGAAGAAGAAGAAGAATG
>SJYW01043703.1:474540-498333 GCA_006410735.1 Raphicerus campestris
AGGTGAGTGATCACACCACTGTGGTTATCTGGGTCATGAAGATCTTTTTTGTATAGTTCTTCTATGTATTCTTGCCATCTCTTCTTAATATCTTCTGCTTCTGTTAGGTCCATACCATTTCTATCCTTTATGGTACCCATCTTTGCATGAAAAGTTTCCTTGGTATCTCAAATTTTCTTGAAGAGATCTCCAGTTTTTTCTATTCTATTGTTTTGCTCTATTTCTTTGCACTGATCACTGAGGAAGGCTTTCTTATCTCGCCTTGCTATTCTTTGGAATGCTGCATTCAAATGGGTATATCTTTCCTTTTCTCCTTTTCCTTTCACTTCCTTCTTTTCTCAGCTATTTGTAAGACCTCCTCAGGCAACCATTTTGCCTTTTTGCATTTCTTTTTCTTGAGGATGGTCTTGACCACTGCCTCCTATATACTCTCATGAACCTCCATCCGTAGTTCTTCAGGCGCTCTACCAGATCTATTTGTCACTTCCACTGTATAATCATAGGGGATTTGATTTAGGTCACACCTGAATGGTCTGGTGGTTTTCCCTACCTTCTTCAGTTTGAGTGTGAATTTTCATGACCTGAGCCACAGTCAGCTCCCAGTCTTGTTTTTGCTGACTATATAGAGCTTCTCTATCTTTGGCTGCAAAGAATATAATCAATCTGATTTGGATATTGGCCATCTGGTGATGTCCATGTGTAGAGCCTTTTTTTGTGTTTTTGGAAGAGGGTGTTTGCTGTGACCAGTGCATTCTCCTGGCAAAACTCTGTTAGGCTTTGCCCTGCTTCATTTTGTACTCCAAGACCAAATTTGCCTGTTACTCCAAGTGTTTCTTGACTTCCTACCTTTGCATTCCAGTACCCTATAATGAAAAGGACATCTTTTCTGGGTGTTAGTTCTAGAAGGTCTTGTAGGTCATAGTACCATTCAACTTCAGCTTCTTCAGCATCACTGGTTGGGGCATAGACTTGGATTACTGTGATACTGAATGGTTTGCCTTGAAACAAACAGAGATCATTCTGTCATTTTTGAGACTGCATCCAAATACTGCATTTCAGACTTTTTTGTTGACTATGAGGGCCACTCCACTTCTTCTAAGGGATTTTTGCCCACAGTAATAGATATAATGGTCATCTGAGTTAAATTCACCCATTCCAGTCTATTTTAGTTCACTGATTCTTAAAATGTCGATGTTCACTCTTGCCATCTCCTGTTTGAGCACTTCCAATTTGTTTTGATTCATGGACATAATATTCCAGGTTCCTGTGCGATACTATTCTTTATAGCATTGGATTTTACTTCCATCATCAGTCACATCCATAACTAGGTATTGTTTTTTCTTTGGCTCCACCTCTTCATTCTTTCTGGAGTTATTTCTCCACTCTTCTCCAGTAGCATACTGGGCACTTACTGACCTGGGGAGTTCATCTTTCAGTGTCTTATTTTTTTGCCTTTTCATACTGTTCATGGGGTTCTCAAGGGACGAATACTGAAGTGGTTTTCCATTCCCTTCTTCAGTGGACATTTTGTCAGAACTCTCCACCATGACCCATCCATCTTGGGTGACCCTACACAGCATGGCTCATAGTTTCATGGAGTTAGAGAAGGCTGTGGTCCATGTGATCAGATTGGTCAGTTTTATGAAATTGTGGTTTCCATTCTGTCTGCCCTCTGATGGAGAAGGATAAGAGGCTTATGGAAGCTTCCTGATGGGAGAGACTGACTGAGGGCAGTCACCTATACACACACTCACACATAAGCACCTCAGTTCAGTTTATTTACTTAAATATATAACTTACATATATACATATATATATATACACATACATATATATAATGGGCACCTATATGTATATATATATATGTATATGTAAGTTATATATTTGAGTAGANAAATTAGAGATAATCTAATCTATTAGAAGAGGTAAATTTTTTCTCCTTGATGGTCCGGAAAAGCATGAGGTTTGGCTGCTATAAAATCATAAAATTCAAGAAGCTGCAGCTATAACAGAGCAAAATGAAGGGAGCACACTTCTTTAAATATTTCCCAGCATCGTTACTGCAGCAACTGTGAGCAGAACATGACGCTGAATGACGGCCATCAGCTCCTCCCCACCACAGACAAGGCACCCTCACACACACTCTGCTCAGAGAGGCGTCAATCAGTGGAGATGGTATGCAAATAAATGTATGTTGAATCTATTTAAATCCACTGTAAAGTAGATAGAATGGTGTTTGGGCAAGAGAATACAAAGGGTTCAGAAGAGAGATATCATGCGTACTGAGAAAACACTGTTAAGAACACATTCCTGATGATGGTGGGTCAGTAATACATCTCATATACAAGGAATACTTGATCGCTAAGCTCTCATGCAAATTAATCCAGTGTATTTTGGGCACCTTCCAAAACTGTCCTGGAATTCTCTCTGTTGGAATTCCCTCCACCTTTTGGTCCGCTAGCAGAGGAGATAAAGCAGCAGAAAGGCTTGGCCGGGTCTGTTCTGCTGCGCGGCTCTCAGCAGGGTGCGCGGGGCAGGGTTCTAAGATTCTCAAACATTCCCATCTGCATTCCCACCACCTCCTTTTAAAGAAACAACACAAGCTTCCTGCCTTCCTTATAAAGAGCCAGTTTGTCTTGAAGGTTATCTTCTAGACAAAAATCTTTTAATTCCTTTAGTTTTTTCCCCTTTCATAGCCGTCTAGCATAGTAATTATGGCAGTGCACATTTATTTCATGTTAAAAAACAAAAGCCTGCTGCAAAGATGATCTCTCTAGAAAGCTACCCAGAAGTTTTGCAAACCCACATGATACAGAAAGAGCAGAAAATAAATAGATAAGACACAAATAACATTTACAATCTGAATACTTCCTCCCAGAAGTGAAAAGTAATACTGCTAATGGCTTAGTAGCAAAGTTTTCAGGGGTCGACAGGTACACCAGTGCAGTGCTAAGAGTCCTGGAATGGGCATTGGGTCTCCCGGGGTTTTTCACTCCAATACCAGCTAGCACTGGGATGCAGGTTCTAGAATCCTCACTCATATTCTAGCGAGTTCAACGATGTCACTGATTTCCAGTCTTCCTCCCCATACGGCGTTTAAAGGTCTGTCACTCACAGACAGGTGACAACGGATGGATATATCTGCATCTACATTTATCTCCACACATGAGGATGTGTTTATATTAATAAATATACATGTTCATGAATATATAATGTTTCAAAGGTTCTGCCTGCCATAGGAAGACACTGAAATACTGGCTCATTTCACTTTTTTCTTGGTGCATCACAATTTTCAAAGGCAAGAGTGTTTTAGAATCATTGAAAAACAAATCCTAGTATGTGTGTGCTCGGTCAGCCAGTCGTGTGTAACTCTTTGGGACCCCATGTACTGAAGCACTCCAGGATTCCCTGTCTTTCAGTATATCCCGGAGTTTGCTCAAACTCACGTCCATTGAGTTAATAAGGTCATCCAACCATCTCATCCTCTGTCATCCCCTTCTTCTCCTGCCCTCAGTCTTTCCTAGCATCTCCTAGCATCAGTGTCTTTTCCAATGAATTGGCTCTTCCCATTGGTGACCAGTTATTGGAGCTTCAGCATCAGTCCTTCCAATGAGTGTTCAGGGTTGATCTCCTTTAGGATTAACTGATTTGATCTCCTTGCAGTCCAAGGGATTCTCAGGAGTCTTCTCCAACACCACAGTTTCAAAACATCAATTCTTCAGCACTCAGCTTTCTTTATGGTTCAACTCTCACGTCTGTTTGTGACTACTGGAAAAACCACGGCTTTCACTAGACGGACCTCTGTCAGCAAAGTGATGTCTCTGCTTTTTAATACACTGTCCAGGTGTTTTTCATAGCTCTTCTTTCAAGGAGTAAGAGTCAACTTCATGGCTGCCTCTGTCCCCAGTGATGCTGGAGCCCAAGAAAATAACATCTGTCATTGTTTCCACTTTTTCCCCTTCTATTCGCCATGAAGTGATGGGACAAGATGCTATGATCTTAGTTTTGTGAATGTTGAATTTTAAGCCAATTAGAGTTTTTTCACTCTCCTCTTTCATCTTCATCAAGTTTCTCTTCAGTTTCTGCCATTAGAGTGGTATCATCAAATCTCTTTCCCAGAGCTGAATTTCAATGAATTTCCCATTGTAATAATCAACAATTCCTTTTACATATGAGAGAATAGTTGTTATTTTCTCTTTGAATCTCTGTAGGAAGCATCACTTGCATCTCCCAGGCTGAGAACAAAAGAGCCCAGGAACCAGAAACCAGACCAAAGCTGGCAGGAGTCGGCAGGCTGTCTTGTGTGTGGTCGAGCACTTGCTGAGGTCAGAGAGAAGTTCCCTGACTGCTCGGGCCTGTTGAGCTCCTGCTCCATCTTCCGCACATGGTGATCGTAGCCTCGGTTTGGTCTCTGGCCCCAGCCTTTCTCTAACCTGTTAGCAACACTGCCCTTTTCGAAGGGCTGCTTTCACGACAGCTGTTTCCTCGGCAGCACCACCAAACCGCAGAAGTCAGGGCTGCAACCCCACAATCCCACACGACCTGGGCCTCGAGCCCCTTACCTGCGTCACAGCAGAGCTGGGTCCACAGGCCTTGGGGAGGCATGTAAGTGCTCCTCCTGGGGTCTCTATTCTGTGAGTGAGGCCTGAGGGCGCCCCCACTACCAGGGACCACTCTGGAGGTCTCGGCTGGTCCTCTGGGTCCCCCTCGCCCACGCAGACCCCAGGGAGCAGTCAGTGGGCATTAGTCCCGCAGGCCCAGCTTCCTGCCGGACCCAGAGCATCCTTGGGGCCCTGCAGCCTGCAGCGGGATGGGAGCACCTAATTCAGGCAGGGAGGTCTGACACGCGTTTCCTGGGGCCCCTCAGAAGAGCCGGGGGGGCTTCTCACCAGGGGCCGCCGTGGTGCTCGAGGGAGTCCACGTGTGTGAAGCAGCTTACCCTGTCTGGCTTCCCTGGCCTGTACCCCGAGACGGCTCCCTGAGGCCTCTTTCTAAGGAAACTTCCTGCCGGTGTGCTTGTCTCGGGCTCTGCTTTGGGGAAACTCAAGCCAAGGCAGTTTGAGAATCAAAGCTCATTAAAGAAATATATGCATAGGTGTATGTGTGTGTGTAAGAAAGCATTTTGTAGTTGTTACTGCTGTGACTATTCTTGCTGTTTATAAGTGTACATATGACCTTACATATTATACATAATATATCTGCTACATATTATTTGCTCCATAACCGATAAGTATCTGCAAGGTGCTGTGAACCAGGGCTCTTGCAGATATTTGGGTAAACATGTATGTACCTTCAAAGTCCTCTTAACAGCTGCATCTTGTGTAAAATGTGACCCCTTTTCCCATATGAAATGTCCAAATGAATTTATGTTGTTATACCAACCTCGTTATATTTTAAAAAGGGATGCTACTGATGAAAAACGACCTTTCTATTGGTAGGAAATGACTGGAACATGCTGAAGGGAAAAATACATTTTCTCCTTAGAATTTGGACTGATGGTAGGGGTAACCCAGAAGAGGCAAAGAGATAGTATATCTAAGCTAAACGATGAAAAGGAACACAAAGTGACATCCACAATAAAAGCAAAGACATAGGAACCCAGATACACTGGGGTGCTCAGATGATGGCAACTTCCTCTGTCCCAGGAGGAGGGGGCAAGCCATGAGCCTCAGTTCAGCAGCAGCTGGTGCCTGTGGCTCTGCTCCGTACCGCGTCTTACAGTTTACAGGGAGCACCAAGCACACCTTTAGTCTCTTTATACTAGTGAAAATAGGAACAGAGTTAGCTAAAAACACAAGATCAGGTTAACAGAATGTCACTCATAAATGACAAACAGAAAAAAGTGGAAAAGGCCAGAACAAATGAGTTATAGGTAGGAAGAGCTCAAATGATCCTCTGTGCTGTGGGTCCACATGGTTATCTTTTTGGTGGCTGCAAGCAGGTTTGTTTATCAACCACCCAGAAGGCCTGTGCTGCAGGGCCCCGCCTCCCTGATGTCCAGTCTGCCGGAACCCGAGGAGGGCAGAGAGGGAGACTTCTGGAGCTGACGGAAGGCAAGTGGCTTTGATGTAGGATCTTCTGGGAGACATGGATTCAAGTGTGGCGTTGATACGAAGAGGACTCGAAAAGACTCCCTAGCTCAGGGGGAATTTGAACATGGTCTCCGAAAGGTGGGGCCGTTCCTTCACCCCCAGTTCCCTGCAAGGTTTGAGGCAACAAAGGTTTGCCTGAGACTCATATCCCCCAGCCTCTCCCCTTTAACCTCTGCTGAGGACACAACTGCTTGGCCAGTAAGATCTCCAGATACACAAAGCAAAATAAAACAAGCCTTATAAGGAGGGAGAGGAAAGCCCAGCTTTGCCACTTCTCTGTCTGAAGACCTTGAAAGATGTTTTGGTTTCCTCATGACAGGGAACCAAGGACATTAGGTCAGAAGCCTTCCAAACAGAATACCCCTGGATTTAATTCTCTTGCATTCAAATTTTCAAACTAATTATAGGAGTAAATATTCTGCTCGTTGTCACTAAGGCGTATGGCTGGAGAGTGATTACAGGATTTCTGTATCCCAAGCAAACAAGAATGCAGACCTGTAGTGTGAGATTTAAATAGCAACGAGACAGAAATGAAATGTTTTCAATATTACATCACAACATGCAAGCATGTGGGGCTCTTTGAGGAGAGCGTGCAGTGGTGTAGGGGCTGACTGCAGGAAGGGAAAGGCCTTCTGCAAAGACGACACAGGTCGGGAGGATGAAGGAGGTGAGAGGGATGAAGCAGCCTCCGTGTCTGGTGCCTCTACGAGGCAGGTGTGCACAGGGAGTGAGGCGTGGAGACTGCAGAGCACAGGTCAGGAAGGGTGTGCGCTGCACATCAGCTCACAGGCCCAGGTGCCGCAGAGCGCAGGAGCTGCGGGGGGAAGGAGCCTGAAGTAAGCACTGACTCTCAGATCATGGGGCCAAAATCAGGCCCAGGTGCCACAGAGCACAGGAGCTGCAGGGGGAAGGAGCCTGCAGTAAGCGCTGACTCTCAGATCGTGGGGGCAGAATCAGGGGCTGCATGGCAATCTAGAAGACAGAGGAGGGCACACCTTGGGTGGGAAGAAGGGATCAAGTCAGAGGGATTCCCAAGGGAGGAAAAGCATTCTTTTGGATGGGAAAAAGAGAACAGCTAAAACATCTTGTTTCTAAGTTGAAGTGCTACAGAATAAAATGTTTCCAAGAAAACTTCAGGTTATTTGTTAATTGCCTAGGGAGATTATGTCGTCCAGATGGGCAAAACCTAATGAACTAAAAGGCATCATCAGGACCTGGAGCTGTGTTTAAATACAAGTGATCAGACATCCCTTGTGGCTCAGTGGGAAAGAATCTACCTGCCGATGCAGGTGATGCGGGTTCAATCCCAGGTCCAGGAAGATGACACACGCCACGGAGCGACTAAGGCCCTGTGCCACAGCCACGGATCCCACACGCCAGTTACTGATCCCACACGCCACAACCACTGATCCCACGTGCCATGNGGAGGGCACACCTTGGGTGGGAAGAAGGGATCAAGTCAGAGGGATTCCCAAGGGAGGAAAAGCATTCTTTTGGATGGGAAAAAGAGAACAGCTAAAACATCTTGTTTCTAAGTTGAAGTGCTACAGAATAAAATGTTTCCAAGAAAACTTCAGGTTATTTGTTAATTGCCTAGGGAGATTATGTCGTCCAGATGGGCAAAACCTAATGAACTAAAAGGCATCATCAGGACCTGGAGCTGTGTTTAAATACAAGTGATCAGACATCCCTTGTGGCTCAGTGGGAAAGAATCTACCTGCTGATGCAGGTGATGCGGGTTCAATCCCAGGTCCAGGAAGATGACACACGCCACGGAGCGACTAAGGCCCTGCGCCACAGCCACGGATCCCACACGCCAGTTACTGATCCCACACGCCACAACCACTGATCCCACGTGCCACGGAGCGACTAAGGCCCTGCGCCACAGCCACAGACCCCACACGCCAGTTACTGATCCCACGCGCCATGGAGCGACTAAGGCCCTGCGCCACAGCCACGGATCCCACACGCCAGTTACTGATCCCATGCACCACGACCACTGATCCCACATGCCACAGAGCAACTACGGCTGTGCACTACAGCCATGGATCCCACGCACCATGGAGCGACTAAGGCCGTGCGCCACAGCCACGGATCCCACGCGCCAGTTACTGATCCCACGTGCCACAGCCACTGAAGCCTGTGCCCCTAGAGCCTGCGCTCCACAACAAGAGAAGCCACCGCGATGAGAAGCCCTTGCACCACAACTCGAGAGTCGTTCCCACTTGCCACAAGTAGAGAAAGCCTGCAAAAAGCAATGGAGACCCAGTGCAGTCAAAAGTAGATAAATTTAAAAAACAGAAGTGATGACCAACATCAAACTCTTAAAAGTTGGGGATGGGCTTTGTACACTATCCATGCATTCTTTTCCCCAGCCAATTTGAAGATTACTTTCCTTTTGGTGCAAAAAAAAATGATGATAATCTTGGTGAGAAGGAAGACAGCCAGGAAAACATTTTGGTGTGTAATCAATCTGCCAGAGTTGCTTCGAAAATGGGCTTATTTTTCCTGTCAAATCTGATCTTTCCAAATGTTGGGGGAGCAATGAAAAACCTCTGGACATATTTCACATTAAAACAATACATATATGTCTATGTTTTGCTAAAATATTTTCCTCTGGCTGCTTGAATTTCGATGTGTTGCCAACTTTTAAAAGATGGTGTTTGGAGTGCAACTCTTTGACAAATAAAAAATAGTATCAAGCAAAAAATCTACACAGCTTATAATCACAGCAATAGCCTTACAATGTTAATTCAAGTGTGGGTAATCCATGTGAATCCGAAGGAAAGAGAAACAGCTCAAGGACCCATACTTGGAAGCGTGTTTGGACCACCGATTAAAACAAAGACATGATGAACATCCACAGAGTCCTTTCTAGCTTGTAATGGGAACCTTTCTGAGGTGCTTGGACCCACAAATCAGAACTGCTGCCTAATAATGTTCAGACATGAGTGCAACGTCAAACATCCCTGCAAAATATGAGTGCATGAAGTCACCCATGTGAAGCGAGAAAGAACCCTGTCCCTCCCTCGGGAGGCTCGAGTGTCTTGAAACTGTTTTGGTAAGAGCAGCTGAGCGCACACGGTGAGAGCGGGAAATGCTGTGGGCTGCCAATGGGAGGAGAGATCTCACTTGCCCCATGTTTTTTCTCGTACGAAGACTTCCTTATATTAGAGTGAAATTTCACCGGGCCGATTTCAGTATTTCTGGGCTTCAGTCGAAGGCAATTAAACAGAGGGGATACTAAACAGAAAGATGTATTGGGGCAATAAACTAGAAAATAACTAATCCGTCAACCTCAAAAGATGGGAATTTTTAAAACACCAGTGTCGGCGTGGATCAATCAAACTGCTTCATTCCTAGATCTGGTCTTATGCTGACTTAGGGAAAGGCTTCATTAAATGGGAAATTTCCACACTGTATAATGAATCTTCAGAGTCTTTCTCGCTAAAAATTACTACTAGTCTTTGGAGTGAAAAAGATTCTTTTGTCATGATGCTCCCAGGAGATAAAAATCATCAGTGGTAATCTTCACATCTAGGCTTTTCTGTGAGTAAAAATGACCCCTTCTGCTTCCTTAACTGCATGGTAAGTGGTCTCCCTCTCTTTTTTAAGGCCCTGAGAATCTTGGACATTGAAAGGCAGGCTCACATTAGTTTTGGAACATACCACTTTGGATGTTAAAAGGCAGAAAGTGGGGTGTGGCTTCTGGGTTGAGCTACCAGTCTGCTCCAGAGTCCAGAAGTGCCCGTGTGAGTGAGACTGGGTGCCTGCGTCCGTGGAAAGAGGTGAGCACAGCAGCTGAGACATGGGAGCAACCAATAGGCGTCAGCTGGACTTTAGTTATTAGAGTTACTGTGGCTGTTACTGCTGCTCTTGTTCTGGGGAGTAATTATATGCCTTTAAATTTTAAATTAAAAAATTTTTTTTCACAATGTTGTGTTAGTTTCCTCCATACAACAGTCACTATTATACCTGCATCTCCTCCCTCCACACCCCTGTTCGACCCCTGCAGTTATCACAGAGCCAGACTGGGCTCCCTGTCCTGCGCAGCACCTTCTCAGCAGCTGCACTTCACATGTGACAGTGCATGTATCCTGATGCTACTTGCTCCGTTCATCCCACTCTCTCTCCCTCTGTGTCCACAAGTCCATTTTCTACATCTGTGTTTCTATCCCTTCCCTGCAAACAGGCTCACAGATAACACTTTTCTAGTTTCTGTATGTATATGCATTAATATACTGTATTCATTTTTCTGACTTACTTTACTATGCATAATAGGCTCTGGGTTCATTCACCTCACTAGAGCTGACTGACATTCTTTCTCTTTAGTGGCTGGGAAATATTCCGTTATATGTATGTACAGCTGTCATGTTGCCCTTTTCTCTTATAACCTTAATTTCACTGTGTCAAGTGTGAAAGCACAAAACTTGTTGAGAATCAAAAAAGACTCTAAGACTGAATATTCCTGCTTTTCTCTTTTCTCAAAGATTTCAATTGGTTAGCAGTTGGGTCAGTATCATATAGAATTTTACTTTATACAGTTGTATATACTATATACATAAAAATAAATGATATAGTATACACTATATATACTATCTCTATACACACATGTACACAGATCTATAATTTCCCCTCTAACACACACTGATATGTATACTTTTACACATGAGACGTGCATACCTCATACATAGACTTTGTCATCGTAGAAAAGCTGAAAAATAGTGACTTAAAAAACATTTATATCCTATTGTTTTCAAGCTTACAGAAAGATATGGCCATCAAGTTAAGAAATTTTATTTTTAAAAATTTAGGTCTTTTATGTCTTTTGAAGTTCTTGAATCTAATTTTAAATTGCAACTTGACTTTAAAATAGCGAGTTGTAAACAAGCCTCGCGGGTCTCTTGTTGACTGTAACCACGTTTGACTTGTTAGTTCTAGAGTCAGGGTGGGGATGACAAAGGATCCATTTTCCCTTCTAGTTATGTGATTCAGAATGACAGGAGATAGAACTGCTTCTATTTAACTCTTAACTACAGAAACCAATGAGAAGATTTAAGACTTATTTCTACTAGTTTGTAAATTACTACTTCAGCATATGGACTTAAACCAAACTCCAGCCTGAGTGTATCTTTAATAGTTCCAAACTTCCCAGAATATGTCTTTCTAAATATTATCTTTGTTGGGTGTTAAGAGTAACTAAGACAACTCTTCTGGATGATTTACATAGCTTTAACTTTAACCTCAAAAATTCCATTATTCCCATGGTAGTGGAGGAAGGGGGAGAATGAGAGGCAGGCAGAAAGAAAGCAGAGGAGGCGGGGGGCGGGGAGGAGAAATTACAAACTTCTATCCATGAGTTACTTTAGATCATGTATTTAAATTGTAAAAGTTACAATTTTTAAAAGGCGGGGGAGAGGAAAAAGGCAAGAATAAATTAAGAAAGACTATAGACCTTTTGGCACAATGCCTTTAAAAATATAGCTTAATTAATCCTTGAAACGTTCCTCTTGACCAAACCGAAACCCTATTATATATATGAGGACTCTGTGGTTCCCCGAAAGCTGAGCTACTTACCTAGAGTTCACAGAAAATGGAGGAACAGTTGTGCACAGCCTGGAGCCCACAGACTCCTCACATGTACCTGGCTGGTCTGCGTTTGTGTTTAACTGTGCATTCTAACTGCCAAAGACATAGGCATCTATACCATGGCAGTGAATGAGCTTCCCGACACTCTTGCACACAAGCAAGTGTTAAAATGAGCTGGCCTACCCATGGTCCACAGCAACTCAGGGGAAGAGAACCATCCTGACAGTCACACGAGATGAACAGACGAGCATATGATTAAGTCTGCCTGATCGGGAAAATGACGAAACTGTGAAAAACCACAGAGAAACTTAACAGGTCTACTGTATGATGAACTCAGTAACAGGGAAGTTGGTGGGGAGAGTAGTCTTTATGGAGTGTGGCCCTGAGTTACCCGGAAAACCCAAAGGTGTGTCCTTCCTCATGCTCTAGCTTAAGTGTCTTCTAAAGCCTGTATTTCAAGAAACCACAGTCCAGAACATGCTAGAAAGTGATGCTTCCTTATACCAAATTTTTATTTTCTGTGTCACAGGAACGCAACACACTGAAATCCCGTGGCCCTACCTGCCCGATGGCAGGTTACCTGCCCGCCTCTGAGCTGTGGTTTCACCACCGGGTGGACTTCTAGGGCTGCCTAAACAGTCTGTCTCCCATACATGCTGTTACTGAGCTGCTGGATTTTGAGTGAATATAAAATCATGTTATTTTTTATTGCTAGTGATAAAAAAAAAAAAAGCAAGATTTCCCCATATCAGAGCAAGGCGCACGTCTTCCAAGAGAAGTTTTAAAAGGCAGGGAAATGAATTAAGAATACAATGTCTGATCGTTTGACCAATGACTATCTTTCTGATGCTTGCTCTTTTCTAGCTTGAGAATTACATCCAGGACAACATGAAGAAAGAGATGGTGGAGATACAACAGAATGCAGTGCAGAACCAGACCGCTGTGATGATAGAAATAGGGACCAACCTGCTCAATCAAACCGCAGAGCAGACCCGGAAGTTAACCGATGTTGAAGCCCAAGTAAGTAGGGAAATGGAACCCAGAGTGGCCCAGACTGACAAAAACTAGCACAAAATCGTTGCCTAATGACACGAGGGAGAAGGAAGGAAAGCTCCAGAAAAGCAGAAGAAAGGATGACTTGATAAGAAGTTAAGAATTTGTGTCTAGATAGAAATTAAAACCAGGAAATATATATTTTTAATACTGACATTAAATTACATTTATTCTACTGAGGATGTTCAGACCAGTTTCACATTATTCACACTTGCTACAAGATAAGTGCTCCATTGTCTTACTGGTGCTTTCTGGACTCTAGATGAACTTTTCAGTTCTGAGCCCTTAACGTTTTTGTGTACCTGAGGCATGAAGAGCAGAGGCAGAGTGCTAGAAACTTTGTTCTTAACCCTATCTCTTGAGTTAAGGTGAAACCTAAGTCTCACAGAACTGCCAAAACAATCTGTGGTGTGAGTATATACAATTTGTGGTGTGAGTTTATAGAGAAGGAAGCAAAGGGAAGAGTAAGAAGCAGCAGCTGAGGCACAGAGATGGCTTAGCTTTCAGCCCAAAGACCTGAGCTCCATGACTAACCTGATGAATGAATCAGAGTGAGGCAACAGCTTTCCGCAGGCCTCTGAGGTGGTGACTCTGAACTGGAGAGCTAGCCAGTTCCCTGTGAGCTTTAAGGTTCTATGAGCTATCAATTAATGGTAGGAAAGAAGAATATGAACTATGAAAATATTAGAAGAATAACAGCAAAACAATAGAATGAAGTTCATCTGGAGCCATGCTGGATGGCCCACCACAGGTGACCCAATAGAAAGAGTCCCAGCAGGCTAACAGTGCTGTTGGGTGATCTATGGAGAAGCTCCAAGTTCAAGATTCACCACTGGTAAGACGACTTGCTGGGTTCTAATCCTGACTTCTTTATAGGCTTATGAGGAGTACCTTCCTACCACGAGTTATAAGTAATGTTCAAAAACAAAAAAAGAGTAGATTTAACTGAAAACAGTTCCCATGACATGTTATTCCTGTATAATTTTATGATTCATGTGCTACTTAAGCTAAAGAACCAAGACATGCCCAGCATCAGCCAGGAGGCGATAAGGGAGAAGAGAAACCATAAGCCTTCCAATGGAGGCAGCCCACGTTGAGAAGGGCGCTGGCATTCTCCCATCGCTGCCCCGAGAACCACTGGACAAGCAGAGAGACAGCAAGGGAGGGGCAGGAGAAGAAAAGATTCTTAGTTGAGTACAGAATAAGATGCTCTTTGCTTATCAAATATCTCCACAATATCAGAATAGTTTAGGAAAAATACAGATATTTTATACAATGGATCACAAGGTACTCAAAATTCTTAAAGGCAAATTAAAATCTAACAAGTTAAGACACAAACATCTAAAAGTAAATGTATAAATATACCCATGGTCAACTATTCAAATAGATTAGTAGTATCTGAGTCACATGCCCACCTTCTGAGAATACAATTGATGAACAATCAAGCCCTTCAGGAAACAGTCCTGGGGCTTCCCTGGTGGCGCAGTGGGCAAGAATGTGCCTGCCAACACGGGAGCCGAGTTCAGTCCCTGGTCGGGGAAGGTAAGACTCCACATGCCCACACGCTGCAGCCACCAGAGACCGCACGCCCGCAGCCTGTGCTCCCCCCACAGCGAGAGCAGCCACAGAAGGGAGAAGTCCACGCAGCACAGCGAGGAGCCTGTGTCTCAGCCAGAGAAAGCCACGCACAGCCACGAAGACCCGGATACGACGCTGCTTTATGTTTCAGGCGAGAGTGAGAAGAACAGCATCAGACACAAAGCAATAATGGAAACCATGGCTGTCCTCTATAAGTCAGACTCACTAGCATTTAATGAGATTTTGTTGAGTCACATGACTTTTCAAAAAATCGATTACAAAAGTAGGTGGAAAACAGGAAAACAGGAAGATGGCTGGAAAGAAAATGGCCTCTACTATCCGACTAAACACAATAAGAGGCTGAGCCTAATCTAAGACATCGAGGGGCCAAATTATGCATCAATTTACTCAGGTATCTGGTAGGCAGTGACTGTGTGAAGCTGGTTAAATTCAAACACCAAAGTTCTGATTGATTAGAAGATTCTTCCAGCCTGTCAGCGTGAGAGACTATTAAACCAGACTGTGAGGGAAAGCTGGAGGCCTGCGATCTTAGACACAATAGACAACCACGTGACCTGGGTAATTTAGAGTCACGTGCAGCTGGAGGCCTTCGGAAAAGTGAAGAGAAAACATGGCATTGGTCCTGGATCGGTCAGGATCCATCAGTTGTCCCTCCCCTGCTGAACTCACTGAGCTCCCTTAGGAGCAAAATCAAAGATGAATTTCCAGTTCCTTCTCTCAATAACCAATGCACATTGTTGGGGCCCACAGAAGATGTAGGCCCCATCTATATTCAAGGTGATAGTATCCAATCATACCCTGGGGCTGGCCGGGGTCTTTACTCATGCACAGAAGAGTGCTCATGGCAGGAAGGCTCCAGCTTTGAAGACCAGGCTGTCCCTAAACCCGTGTGATGGGGCCATGCCAAGGTGTTCATGAATGACACAGACCCCGAGCAAACAATGCTTCTTTCAAGGACCCTCATTCCGGCCAACAATTCTGCCTGACACTTAACACATGACGTCACATCCTGAGTAACCATGACACAGAGGACATGAGTCACCGCACTCTTCCTGTTAAAACGCAGCCAAAGGCGAAAGAATTCATTCTTGAAGTTGTCGGAACACAATGGAATAGCGATACTGCACGTGGTGTATGTCAGAAAGGCCCGCAGAACAAGACCCAGCTCCTGCTCCATGCTGATGCTCTCGTTTCCTGATGGGCTGACATGACTTTTAAAATAGGAAAAAGAGACATGGAAAAGGAAAGGGAGGGAGACTAAACAAGTGACTATAAATAAGGAAATGCTAGGCTAAAAGCGAGCTGTGCTCTTACAGAATGGAAGCAGGTGGCTCTCAACACTGCACCGATGGAGGGATGGGGGCCACAGCTGTCTTGAGCGAAGGAGATGCCTCTTTTCATTTATCAACCATTTCTGATATATTAAATATGACCATTTTATGCTCCTGATTACTTCACTGCATGAAATGACAAAACAGGGCAGAAGAAAATGAACATTATATTATTTGTCACGAACACCACTGTCCAGAACTATTAAATCCTTTCAAAATAACATGGCGAAAAAAAATGTTTAGCACACTTTGAAGTATTCCAGCATAACAAGCTTTTCTGAAAATGAAAAATATGCCAAAATAAGATACTTGGGTAAATAAGTAATATTTTATTTATTTTTTCCTATAATTTAGATGATCTAATTTTAAAAAATACTGAGTAGGAATTTTATTTTGTTACATTTAGGTATTAAATCAGACAACAAGACTTGAACTTCAGCTTCTAGAACACTCCCTTTCTACAAACAAATTGGAAAAACAGATTTTGGATCAGACCAGTGAAATAAGCAAACTGCAAGATAAGAACAGGTAATAAAAATATAAAGAGACGTATAATCCAGAATCATATACTTTCTAGATATGAAAGCCTATTTCAAGTGATTATTAACTATAAATAAGCATGGCTTTCAAAATGCCGAATTTCTTACTGTACAGTGCAAGGATCAGGAGTTGATGGGAACGTAGGGAGAGGGTTCAGAGAAAAACACCAAAATGGTATTACCTTCTAAAATAGTCTTTGACTTTTTTTTTTTTTAAACACTCTGGGCCTCTTAAAGATCCTCTTACGTGAATCCTCCAAATTGTGCCTCGGGATTTTACATCAATCCATGGAAAACTACTACTGAGGCATTTTGATATTAACAAGTTCTTTGCGTCTGAGAACTTAGTTTATTTCAATGGAAAATGGTCTACAGCAGGAAAACTACACTTTATTGTAAACCAATGCACATTTCATGATGCAATGATTATTTTTAAAGCATATGCTAAAGTAAAAACAAAAGTTAATGTTAAATACAGTTATGTTAATATCTAAATAAAATGTTAAAAGCTCTCAAAAAAAACTGATACAAAAACCAATATTATGGGTGACCAGTGGGGACTGTTTTCATAGGCTTACTCAGGTGGGGACGTAGGAGGGTAATTCCGTTCACATTCTGGGTGTGCGTACCTCCTTGTTTCTAATCAGGACATGCATCTACGACATGTAACAACACACTGTTACACAACTACGTAATTCTTCATTCATAGCCAAAAATGATGGCACACTTACTGTCTTATGATCATTCTTTCCTTTCATTGAGAACTAAACTCAAACAATTCTGTCCTGTGGGTAACAGACTGAATCCACTGAAAGTTTTGAAAAGCAAGTCAATTTTTTTTTTGGTAAACTTTTAATTGGGTGAAAATTGTTTTATTGTGTTGTACTGATTTCTGCCATACAACGCCACAAATCAGCCATAATTATACATGAATCACCTCCCTCCCCTCCCACCAGCCCAGCCCTCTCGGGGCAGCGGCTGGGCTCCCTGTGTTACGGCGCACAGCAGCTTCTCACCAGCCACCAGCTCACGTATGACAGCGCACGCACACGTCAGCGCCGCTCTCTCCATCTGCCCCACTCTTCCCTCTCCCCACCGTGCCCACACGCCCATTCTCTACCTGAGTCTCCACTCCTTCACTGCAAACAGCTTCATCGATACCATCGTTTCTAGGTATTCCATAAATAAGCATTAATACACGATACTTTTCTCTTTCTGACTTACTTCACTCTATAACAGGCTTGGGGCCACCCACCTCACTAGAACTGACTCAAATTCCGTTCTTTTTTGTTGCTGAATAGTATTTCATTGTATATATGTACCACATCTTTATCCATTCATCTGTACCAAGTAGATTTTTATTCTAAATATTTTAACGTTTCACATTTCTCTCTTATGAAAAGTAATACAGCCTTCTTTAGTGTTCCTCTGAGTGGGACACTCTGGTGCGGGATGTGGTTCCCGCCTTAATTCCTGTGTTAGTATGCTATGGCGCTAAAATGATCACTTACATGTGTCAGCTGTGTTACCCAGACAGCAACTTTATAAATAGTTTTCAAATGATACTGCCTTTTGTCTAGATAAGTATGCATGTAATTCTCAATTCAGATGCACTGCTTAATATTTTCACTTATCAAAATATGTAATTTTTTTTCAGCCTGAATTGCTGTGAAACACAGCCTGAACTGCTGTGAAATGCAATCAAAAACATTCACTACATTTTTAATCATTCATAATTTGATAAAATTCTTTCATATGTTAAAGCTTTACAATGTATAAAACAGTGACTCCAACCACACAGGAAGCTGCTCTGTTCTCTGATAATCCTTGCTTAAATGATCCTTCACATTCCTCCCTCCCCCTCTTAATCCTACAGTTTCCCCTTGGTTAACTGACATCTGACCAGTAGTGTGCTTTTCCAATTTCAATTCATTTTTCGTATGAGTTATTTTTACCATCTGATTCACCAGGGAAGCCCCTATTTATGAGTTATTTTCAAACATCACATTTTCTCCATAAAACCACTCTGCTGAACAAACATCTCTAACAAACTAAAATCCTATGTCACTTGCAACAGCAGACCTCCACACCTGAACTGCAAATATCTAACTCAGACTAGTGGCACAGGGGTAAAGAATCTGCCTGCAATGCAGGAGATGCAAGAGACTCAGGTTCAATTCCTGAGTTGAGAAGATCCCCTGGAGAAAGAAATGGCAACCCACTCCAGTATTCTTGTTTGAAAAATTCCATGGACAGAGCCTGGCAGGTATTGTCCATGGGGTTGCAAAGAGTCAGACATGACTAAGCAACTGAGCGCACACACCTGACTCAGACTGGAGCCACAGAACTGTTTCTGACGACCTGCCATAGTGAGGATACTGAAAGACGTAGCTTTTATCAGTGGACTTACAAAAACCATGCATAACGAATCTACACCTGCAGGGATCTTGTTCTCTTTTGACACAATGCGAAATGAAACGGCAATAATGTGTTTCTTTTCTCAACAACTTTAAATAAATAACAAGAAGGTCGTGTTGATGATTTTATAGCGTTCAGTGAGTCTGGCATGCTGTCTTCAGGTACTGTAACATTTGAGGCTAGCCTAAGACGTGGACTAGCCTAAGGTTTCAGCTGCAGATTTCATCATTACAAAAATTCGTGAATGTATTGCACATTTGACAGACCATATTTTAAATTATCTTCACTAGTTCTCTCAAAGTGTGATCACTTTCTTCATGGAACATGAAGTGCCTAATTCTTTTCCAGTGAAGTCAAAGTACTTAACAGCATCAACATCTTCCTGAAAATAACCATGAGCTGAAGTTGAAAGTTACTATACTTTTTTCATTTTATCATTTCTTTCCTTCTAAAAATAAATGATTTAGGGGCTACTTGCACCAATTCAATTAAATTACAATTACCGATATATGATTCAGTTGTTACTGAAAAGCATTGTCATTTATGATGTTCCCTTCTGAAGAACAGGCAATAAAAGCACATAAAAGAAACATGATTCAGCCTTGATATTTCTCCACATTTCTCAACAGACCATGAATTAAGTTAACATAAAGTTACACAGTACCAATGTCCAACTTCTATGGTGATCATCGAGCAGCTCATCCTGGGTCAGGAATCCAAATGAGATGCTAATGAGCAGAGTGTCAGTGACACAGGCATCCCCACGAGGCCGCCCCTCCCCCACCCACCATCTACCACACTGGCCATGGCATTTGCTGCACTGTGCAAAATTCTTGCTATGAATTTATCCTCATGTCTTATCCCACTTATTTAATTTCCTTTTATAAAAAAAAGCATAATACAACTCACTAAATTGACTGCAGAAGCCAGTAAAGGGGCAAGATGTGCATTTTGCAGGACATGGCTCTGAGATCTGCTCTCTGAGACTCTTTTAAGCTTTAAACACAGAGATACGTGGTCCTGCTCACAGCTAGTCTGGTCTGGGATGGCCTGATGCTGGGCTTCACTCTTCAGCACCTGCTTGCATGTAATTTTGAGACTCAGTCTTTAGGCCAGGATGTGACTGATCTCTGGATTATACTAGCAGAGATTTGGGAGAAAGAAAAAAATTTACAATTGGACCGTGATAAATTTAAGAGCTGCAACTGAATTTAATAATAATTAGTATTAATACTGATTATTAATGCTTATAGGTAAGACCTGGAATGGGTAGTTAGACCCTTAGTTAGCTTAGTTAGGTTAGTAATGTTTCCAAGGTTAAAGGTTCAGAAAATGTTACTGCCCCCCAAAAAGAAATAATAGACTCACAGATTATGTGAACTAGAAGGGGTCTCAGAGATCATCATCTAATCTAAAGCCTTCATTTTAGGTAGAGATTCGTGACTATAAGTGGACTTTCCCACAGACAGAGTAACACCAGGGGGGTCACGTGCAGAGGTGACATTCTCAGCCTGGAGCTCTGACCCCCAGGAGTTCCCAACACCGAGGGCACCTTCTCAATGCCCACGTTCCTCTTGAGAAAAACCATGGTCTCATAGGCAGTGCATGTGGAAACTTCTAGTCATGAACATTACATTTTCACCAGGGCACTTTCTCCTCATGCCTATGTCATATCTGTGTCCTCTGTCTGATCTCAGCACGCTTGAGAGCCTCCTCACAGCTCCAGCAACATCTGATTACTTTATAACTCCTGTGACATCTTACCAGAGGGCCCTGCAGAAGCAGAAATTCCATAAATATAAATGACTGTATAAGGATTATGAAACTGATTAGATGTTTACCAAGCTCATGGCTTTGACAGTGATCAGAAAACCCTTCACTAACTAACGATTATTTCTCTTTACAAGTTTTCTGGAAAAGAAAGTTCTAGATATGGAAGACAAGCACATAGTTCAACTTCGGTCAATCAAAGAAGAGAAAGATCAGCTCCAGGTGTTAGTATCCAAGCAAAATTCCATCATTGAAGAACTGGAAAAACAACTGGTGACGGCCACGGTGAATAATTCAGTTCTCCAAAAGCAGCAACATGATCTGATGGAGACAGTTAATAATTTACTGACTCTGATGTCAACATCAAACCGTAAGTCAAGTTTACATATAAGTTTTTCCTCTGTTTTGTTATTAGTCAGTGAAACTTCAAAAATTCATCGAAAAAAACCAAAACACCTTTCATTTTCCAAGAAAGGCACTATTTCTCTTACATATTTTGTATGAATACTTTATAGGGTCTCAATATGGAACCAATTAAAAAGAAGGAGAGAGAGGGGAAGGGGAATATATATTTATACTAATTAAATATTATGAGGCAAACCACCTCAAACAACCTTTAGTTCCTGGGCTCGGAGAGCCTTCTTTCAGTTAGTTCCACTGCTAACAGAGGTGTATAGGGCTGGCCGAGTTACTAAACCACGTGCTTAGTTGCTCAGTCATGTCCGACTCCTTGAGACCCCATGGATTGCAGCCCGCCAGACACCTCTGTCCATGGAGATTCTCCAGGCAAAAAATATTGGAGTGGGTTGTCATTTCCTTCTCCATTACTAAAGCAGAGTGGACAGTTTTTTATTTTTTAGGACAGAAAAACAATACTAGGCCCATAGGGTTGTTGTGAAGGTTAAATGAGACAATGCTTGTGTAAGACTGGTATCTAAGAAACGCCACGGTCCTGCTCTCACCACACCCGTAACGGCGTCTCTCCGTCCTTATTCCTGTTTTATCCTTCAACTTCCGTATTAGAGGGAAGCAGGGATATATCTTCTGTCATTAACTAGAGAGATGATACCCAACCTGTGCGATATTTTAAGATCACTTTTTCTCAAACACTGGGTCTAGCTCTTACTATGGCCTGTTGCATAGAGCCCTTCCAAATGTTTTCATTTGACACAGACGCACTTTACATGCAATTTATGTAGAGATATTTCTTCATTTCCGTAAGAAGTATGTTCTCATGTTTCCCTTGAGTAATACAGTTATGCCCACTTCAGTAACAGAGACGTTTAAACAAGGTTTCTACTTAAACCAGGAAGCAGACAAACAAGCATGACCTGTGCTGCGTGGTGGGTCTGCAGTGCATGCCTTCCAACGAGAGTCACAGTCCTTTGTAATTTTGAAAAATTTGCATTTTTTCACACGTGCAGAAAAGGAAAAGACAGTCACCTGATGCCTGGCAGGACCAAGACAGTGTGAGGTGCTAGCTTTGATGAGCCAAAGTAGAGGAAAGCCACACAGCTCAGATCCTGGCAGAAACAAGCAGCAGGGAGACAGGCTGCAGGAAGAGCTTGGTTTGCCCATGCACCTCGGCTGGTGGGTGGACAGAGCTCCCACCCGAGTGGCCTGCCCGGCTCGCCTGGTCCAGAGCCTGGGGCGCTGGTCAGTCTCTAGAAGGAAGCTAAACACATACCTGCAAGAACAGATGCACACAAACACTTTTTTCTTTTAATGTTGAAAAAAAAAAAGAAAAGAAAAGAAAAAAAAGAAAAAGGATTGGGAAGTCTGTTGAGACTGAAACAAAAAATCTGAAAGAATTTCATAGTCCTAGATGTTTTACACTTTCAAGGAAGAATTTCAAAGACACAGATGAATAAATTTTAGGTTCCTCTTTAACACATGGTGGACTACAGTCCATGGGATCGCAGAGTCAGACACGATTGCACGACTAACACTTTCATTATACTTTAAGACAAGCTACTATGAGATGGTTGCTAAAAATCCAAAGAATACTGAGGAGTCTTCACCCAATGGTCTAAAGAAATATTACTATCTAAATAGTTGGCCACAGATACACAAGAAGAAAACAATCCACCCCATAGCCTAGCTGGCGAAGTGGCTGAGGGTGCAGCCACCGCAGACCCAGCATCATTTTAGGGTGTTCTTTATTCTTCTTCAATTACTTTATCTGATTCCACTCAAGATGAAAGACTTTTTCACAAGTAATAGTTTGCAAAGGGGACTGCAAAGTACTTGCATTACATACAGTTGATGGGAAGGAAAAGGAAGTGTGGATTATTGGTAGTGACCTTTGAGAATTAATACCAAACAGGCTGAAAGAGAAACTTTAACAGAAAGGCTTAAGAAACTAGCATCTCAGGATAGCAATTCAAATGTGACACAATCACAAATAAGTGCATCTCAAAATAATCAGCTTTTATCTTTTCACAAACTCCTCTTAAAAGCTTTCCTATTTTTGAAAAACAGCCTCCTACTCCTTGCTTGCCAAGGACGAGCAAATCATCTTCAGAGACTGCGGGGAGGCATTCAAATCGGGACTGACCACCAGCGGCGTCTACACATTGACGTTCCCTAACTCCACGGAGGAGATCAAGGTAAGGCGCTGCCTCTGTTTTCAGCCCCCTGGCTTGAAGCAGGTGGTTTCAGAAGCAGAGCAGCTGCATGCACAGTTCTCACACCATGCCAGCGGCATGCGGAGCAAAGCAAGAGACACTGACCACGAGTGACTTGGAGCCCCGCCGCCGGGTACACAGCACTGACGATGCTTAGGAACGATGCAGAAATAGCGATCTCATTCTGTGCGTCCACCTCCTGTATGAGATAATCTGCTTGTGTCCCCTTGCATTTGGCTTGGTCATGCATCCTGTCAGTTGTTTCTCTTGAAGTGTCAGACTCTCTTTGTTAGTTGTAAAGAAAATGTTTTCCAAAATCTGAGGGTTTGAATAACCATAGTTCATGCGTCAGTCCTTATTTCATGTAACAATGGTTGGTATTTCATGAAAAAAAAAAAAAAAAGCTCATTCAGTTTGCAACTAAAAGTCACAGTTTCTCTTTGAGACAGCCCTTTGATGTGCAGAAGTGATCAATACCCACTTCCACTTCATCAAAAGGAATAAAAAAACAGACATGCAACAGTAGAGGTTTAATAAAATTAATCAGTTTTACCGCTTTGTCAGGGACATCCTCAAGTGACACTGGCTCTACCCCTCCAGTTGCAAGTGTGTGACTGCGGAACACACTGACGGTGTCCGTTGTTAGTTCATTCCAGGGTGCTGGCAGTTTCATCCGCTAGTCCTTTTGTACCATCTGTGCAAACACCATCACAACCCTGAAGGTTGTGGACTTGCTGCAGAGGGGCTTAGGGACCCTGGGGTAGGCTGTTCTTAT
>SJYW01043703.1:508798-543449 GCA_006410735.1 Raphicerus campestris
GGTACACAGCACTGACGATGCTTAGGAACGATGCAGAAATAGCGATCTCATTCTGTGCGTCCACCTCCTGTATGAGATAATCTGCTTGTGTCCCCTTGCATTTGGCTTGGTCATGCATCCTGTCAGTTGTTTCTCTTGAAGTGTCAGACTCTCTTTGTTAGTTGTAAAGAAAATGTTTTCCAAAATCTGAGGGTTTGAATAACCATAGTTCATGCGTCAGTCCTTATTTCATGTAACAATGGTTGGTATTTCATGAAAAAAAAAAAAAAAAGCTCATTCAGTTTGCAACTAAAAGTCACAGTTTCTCTTTGAGACAGCCCTTTGATGTGCAGAAGTGATCAATACCCACTTCCACTTCATCAAAAGGAATAAAAAAACAGACATGCAACAGTAGAGGTTTAATAAAATTAATCAGTTTTACCGCTTTGTCAGGGACATCCTCAAGTGACACTGGCTCTTCCCCTCCAGTTGCAAGTGTGTGACTGCGGAACACACTGACGGTGTCCGTTGTTAGTTCATTCCAGGGTGCTGGCAGTTTCATCCGCTAGTCCTTTTGTACCATCTGTGCAAACACCATCACAACCCTGAAGGTTGTGGACTTGCTGCAGAGGGGCTTAGGGACCCTGGGGTAGGCTGTTCTTATTCCCTCTGAGGGGCTTTTCTTCCCAAGTACGTGCATAAGTGAACCAAGAACCAGAACTTACCATAAGGAGAAGCTGGTGTACAGTTTAACTCAGTGTTCTTGGTTATGCTGGATTTTTCAGGAGTGTGGCTCCTGAATTTGCTGCGGGAGACATTAAGCTTTAAATGGGGGTGGGTGGGGGTAGGAGCGGGGAGTCACTTCCCCAGGGAATATTTCAGTGTGGCTTCTATAAGGTAAAACAGCCTTACACGAGAATCAGTGTGAAAGCACTATAAAACTGTGAGACGACTGTATTTGTTAAATGCCTATAAATATGTTTACAACTAACTGTAAAAGCAGCTACAAATTGAATGAACGGAAACACTTATGGAAAAGGCACTCAACGCTGCATCAAAATGAAAATGTTAGAGGTTCCTGAAAGTATTAGCCTTTTGAACTCAGGATTATCCTCAGTATTTAACATGGTGATAGAGAAAAACACTTTATAAAGAATACAAACATTAAGGTTATAAAGATATGGAATTTGAAACAGTAACATATGTTTGATTATGAACTGAAAAGATAAACAGTCAATTTATCTTGAATAATACTTTCCAAAGAAATCTAATTCATTCATGGTGTTCTAAGTCAACCTTGAAAGCCAGTTAATGTCCTAGCACCCTAGAACCAGTGCATTAGGGGGAGGAAAAAAAAAACCAAACCCAAATAGTCTGTTGCTGATGAAAAAGTAATGAGCAGACTCTGTACCAAGCCTTTCAGTCCCCTTTGCTCTCTGGTTTTCAGGCCAACTTCTTATACACTATTGTCTGTCACCAGATGTTGGTCTGCCCTTGGACGGGAGGCAGGGGGATGGTGGGACAGGAGTGACAGAAGGAGGAAGGGGATGGAGAATGAAGTGGAATGACCCTGAACAGACCCAGAGGGACCAGCCGCCCTACTGTGGTGTCACGCTTCCTGCCTCACTGCGTGTCCCTGCCCCAGTGGCTGTACCAGCCCAACAGCCTCAGTGCTGGAAGAGGGTGATATATGGCTCTGGGGTGATGGAGTCTCAGGCGATGGCTGGAAGCGTTAGCATTTACATGCCCTTTTACACACATGCGGTAAAAACAACTCACTGAACAGCAGGAAACAACAAGCTTTGAAACCATTTTTTCATCTCTAAGATATACAGTCCAGATTAAGTTACCTCTGGATTCCCATGATTCAGGCTCCATGATTCACAACCTGAGAAAGTCTGATAGACTTGGGCTTAAACTCTGACTCTGCCGGCGTGTGCCTCTCAGCAAGTCACTGCCCTGCCTGCAGCCTCTGCTCCCTCATCTGTGATGTGCCGCAGGCTCCCATCTCACAGAGCAGTTTCGGGGTGATGCTGGAGGTGAGCACAGAGGACAGGGCTCGGTGTCCGCCATCCAGTCGATGGACTGTTCTGGCTGCCCCCAAAAGCCACGAGGGCCTTTCCTGGTGGCTCAGTGGTAAAGAATCTGCCTGCAATGGAGGAGAATCGGGTTTGATCCCTTGGTCAGGAAGCTCCCCTGAAGAAGGAAATGGCCTCCCACTCCAGTATTCTTGCCTGGGAAGTCCCAAGGACAGAGAAGCCTGGTGGGCTAGAGTCTGTGGGGTTGCAAAAGAGTTGGACATCCCTTTGCGACTAAACAGCAATAAATAACAAAGGGCCATGGACAACTTCTCTGCAGGGCAGGACACTCAAACTCACTCTGAGTCTTCTAATTCAAGAAAAGGATGCTCAACAGCTTTCTGGGCGGATCTTTCCCAGTTCAGTTCAGTTCAACTAGATTTTTAAAGAATTCATTAGATTTTTGTACAAGATAGACATTGCACAGTAGCATTTATCAGAAGCATTGAGGTTTTTGCTTTTAAGAGACACAGTGGTTTCCTTCCTTAAATTTCACAGGATACCCAACTCCTAACGTTTTCCCGTTTGCTGTTTAATCACTCGTAGACCATGGCCTCAAAGAGTTGAAGCATGACATTTAAATCGAGCGTTATTTGCTCAAAGACATCAAACTTGAGAGCAAGATAACAGGCCCATGGACCGTGCTGTGGTGTGCTAATCAGAAGCATTGACCACCCTCGGGTCTGGGGCATTATCTGGGGACTTCTGCTTTTCTGACCCCGATACAATCTGCTCCATCATTTTCATCAGTACCTCCTGGCTACATGGAGAGCTCCACTGGAGCACGATCTTCCTCTGGAAGCAGCATGAGCCAACTAGCCATAATGCTTCAGTTTTTATAAATGTTGTGTTCTTTTTTCTTCCCCTCAAGCTGGACAAATATTTAAGAATGTTCTCATGATCCTATCATTGTCCCTAATGGGGTTAGAGGATAGTATGGCTCAGACCCCATACCTTGGTCTTGAGTGATTTCCGTAACAAGATGGAATCATTCTCTGATTTAAATATCAGTAACTCATCAGGGTGATTTTGACACTGAAGGAGTGTTGTGGAATGAGGACAGGCTCACTGACAACAGTATGCAGGCCCTTTACCCCCGGCACATCTTTAGGATAGGAGAGTCCACGTGTGTGCACGTTGACTGCTCAGACCAACAGAGCTTATTCAGCTAATTTACTAGAAGGATCTTTTAAAAGACATGTTGACAGAAGTCAGCAGTACTGATCATCTCATGGACCAGAGGCAAGTGAGAGGCAGGATTATTCATGAACTGACTTCAGTGTGGAGCTGGGTGGAGGGACTTCTGGCCTATTAACAAAAGAGCCAAGCCTCTCTGTGTTTGGAAGCATGTGTGTGAGTCTCTCAGTTGTGACTCTGAAAGGTCCCACTCTATGTCACCGTAGCCATTTCCTTCTCCAGGGGATCTTCCTGACCCAGGGATCGAAGCAGGGTCTCCTGCACTGCAGGCAGACTCTTTACTGTCTGAGCCACAAGGGAAGCCCATCTGGGAAGCATGAGGGAGTAGAAAACACATCACAGAATCAGGAATTAAACAGACTTTATTCAAATCCTATATGCCAACACTTAATAGCTGAATGACTCTGATCAACTTAACCTGACTTTACCAAATCTTTTCTCCTTTCGAAAATGTAGAATTAAGAGTATCACAGCAAAGTTGCCGTGAGATCATAGATAATACATACTAAGAACCCAGTCTGGTGCTTGGAATGGAGTGATACAGAGCAATGATAATGATTAATAATAACATCAGTTCCGAGTGATAAGGGGTTATCTTAAGCAGATCGATTTCATATGACTGATTAATTTAAGTGGGGAAATCATTTCATTCTGGATAAATAAAATTTTCTTTCATGGAACACACATCTCCAAACATAAAGATCACCAGGAAGGCAACCTGGGCCGAGTGATGGTGCTGAGGAGAGCCTGGAAAGGTGGCAGAGAGAGGGGGACAGGCGATCTGGCGCTGGGCTCTAGCTGCTGCGCTCGGCTGGCTCAGAACAGGCTGGCAGACAAGTGTGCTCAGGGAAGGAACAGGCCTGGGTGCACTCTGGGTGCGCCGTTAGCCCCCAGTCCCTAGGATTTTAGCTCAAGAAGCAGTACGGTTCACATTTAAACTTACTCTGCCAAAACCACCTCCAAAATTATCCCCAAAGACCATGGAGGACAACAAAGAAAGAATACTTCTCATTAGTTTTGAACCTTAACTTTCATATTTACTACCTTGGAGGCTGTATGGAAATTTATCTTAACTTTTTGTTAAGAAACATCTTCATTCTACTGTAATCTCATTATTTAAAACTATTTGTGCAATCTTATTTTCCGGGGTTTTTAATTTCATAATAAAATTCCAGCTGAGCTGAAATTAAGCGTGATGCTCTTAGATCAAGAAGGAATCCCATGTCCTGAGCAAAAAGTTTAAACCCACCAAGCCCATTTAAAAGCAGAAATCAAGAGTAGGGAAGAGAAACAACAGGGGCCGTGAGCAAGGTAGAGAGGAGCGTGAGGTCAGGGTCTGTGGGTGGAACCGCCAGGCCCCACTCAGTTCACATATAAAGCCTCCAGTCCCTCCTACTGAGGGGTGAACTATGGAACCTGACTTTGATCCCACACTCAGAGGAAGCCTAACAGCTCCACGGCATCACAGCAGTCTTAGAAGCTCTTCAATCCAAGAGTCTCCCTTTTACACAGCTCTCTGGAGAGTTGATTGGGTCTGGCAGCCCCCATAAAGGTTTTCAGGGATCTGGACACAAAGCAATAGATCTCTGCAGGCTGGAGATGAGAGATTTGGGGCCAATCAGCCAATGTGTCCCGTTCCCAGCAAATCTCTAAGGAACGCAGATCTCTGGGTCAGCTGTCGGGGTGGGGCTCTAGCCTAGAACAGATGATGACAAGGTCCTATTTTCATCCACACGTCGTGTTATGTTACTGTTTACTTTTCATCATCATTTTAAATTCATGGTTTTCAATTTCCTTAAAATCCTTCGCCTCTTGGAAGACCGCAGAGATTTACCCCAGAGAACCCCATCAGCTCTGGCCGTATTCTAAGTATCTCTGTTCATCTCGTTTCTGTTATGTAAGATGAAGACTCAAGTCCGGACGTTTCCCAGGCAGTAACTGTGCGTTCCTGTTGCAGGCTTACTGTGACATGGAAACGGCTGGAGGTGGGTGGACAGTTATTCAGCGACGTGAAGATGGCAGTGTTGATTTTCAGAGGACTTGGAAAGAATATAAAGTGGTATGGATATTCTTTAAACCATCTGAAAATAATTTTCCTTTGAAAACTAACTTTGAGAATGTGCAGGACTTCCACCACAAATCTAAAACTAACCAATGACTTTTGACCATTTTTTTTGTTTTGAAACCAAGAGGATCTTTCTAACTGGTGCTTCTGTCACCACGTTAAAGAATGGTCCAGTCGATGTAACGTAAACAAAACATCAAAACAAAGGCATACGAAAGCTAGTGGGCTCAGCATTTCTAGGGGTAGACTACTTCATAGCATTTCACACCTCTACAAACTAAGGTGTTTATGATGATGCTTCTTTTTTAAGATTTTTTTGATGTGGACCATTTTTTAAAAAGTCTTTATTGAATTTGTTACAATACTGATTCTGTTTTATGTTTTGGCTTTTGGCCACCACGCATGCAGGATCTGAGCTCCCCCACCAGGGACTGAACCCAGACCTCTTCCATTGGAAAGTGAAGCCTCAAGCACTGGGCCAGCAGGGAGGTCCCTATGATAATGTTTGTACTGAGGGTTCTCCAAGTCGTTCTAATTATTCTAATACCAATCTCCTTCTGGTAACAGTTTAGCTTCTTAAAACTGATTTTTAAAAACCTTATATGGAAGGTCCCAAAGTTTCACAGCACAGGAAGGAATTTCTGCTGAATGTTTGATGCTTGTTCTATGTTAAGTTGATGGACTACTGATTTCAAATATGTGAAGGGGAAAAAAAACAGTGAAGTAAGCAAACTTTTCAACTTGAATTTCAGGGATTCGGGAACCCTTCGGGTGAACACTGGCTGGGAAATGAGTTTGTTTCACAAGTGACTGGTCAGAAACGCTACATGCTGAAAATACACCTAAGAGACTGGGAAGGGAATGAGGCGTATTCGCTGTATGACCACTTCCATCTCTCGAATGAAGAGCTCAACTACAGGTGAGGAAATTACATGCCACTGGAGCAAGTTAAAAGACTTCCTGGAAGTCAGAAGCCCACTGTACTAACCAGAATCTGAATGACTCACAGGCTACCTTAATGGGGAAAAGCAGCTTGTCTCTCAGAGTCCTTTGCTGCCCTTAGGCAAGTGTCTCTAGCTTTACCATTCTAACGATCCAAGGGGAGCTTTATGGGACAGAATCGTGCCTGTTGTGTCTGCTCTGTATCCTCAGAGCACAGATGAACCCCGCCTGGCAGGTAATTATTTGCAGAATAAATGCATGTTGTGTCCTTATTATAAGATACCATGCCAATAACAGATATATGTGTGTGTGAGTTGCTCAGTTGTGTCCAACTCTTTGCCACCCTATGGACTGTAGCCCACCAGGCTCCTCTATCCATGGAATTCTCCAGGCCAGGATACCGGAATGAGTAGCCATTTCCTTCTCCAGGAGATCTTCCCAATCCAGGAACTGAACTCAGGTCTCCTGCATTTGGCAGGCAGATTCTTTACCATCTGAGCCACAGGGAAGCCTAGCAGGTCCACGAGTATGCTGTTTCCCTCCAGAAGGTTTTGAAAGTTAAACCTATCTTTGTGAAGTTCAACCACATCCAGTTGCTGCGTTCCGCTCCAAGCTCAAGAGAGGCATGACTAGCTGGGTGGTTGGGCAGCTAGGTCCTCTGCCCTGGCCTGCAGGAAAACGGGCTGGTTTGCAGCACGGCCTCAGTATTTGCGTCCTCCCACCTACTTGGCAGAGCTAATCTCGAATGTTCCAAGAAAAGCATGGGCAGTTCTGAGTGGGAATTGGCTCTCTGGCGCTAGAGGGGCCTGAGAGTAGAGGCGGAGCAAAGGAGCCCCGCGCCCTGCCATGAGAGGCAAGGACAGTGCAGGGGTCGGGGCATCTCGCCGTCACGCGGGGGCTCAGGATGCCTGTTGCTGGTGGGGCCCAGGGGGACGGGGTGCCTGAAGGTGACCCAGGAACTGGTCTGGGAAGATACAACACAAGGGGTCAGGTGCCAGCACACCCTGAGGGGGTCTAGAAGGCACCTGCTGGGGAAGAACGGAGGGGTTGGCGCGGCTCCGGTGGCCGCAGGGCACACGTGAGACACCTACAGATGTCAGCTGGCCTGCAGTCTGGGCTGGATTCCACCGACGCCCAATTCAGACCCGCTGCTCAATGAAAATTCCAAGGTCTTCATAGTTTGGGGGTGGGGGTGGGGAACCTGTGATTTTTAAAGTCCTTGAGCTGGCTTCTAGGGGAGGCCGCAACGGATAGCTAGAAAAAAAAACGGGCTGAAAGCCGGCCTGCTGACAGCTACCTGAGAAGCACACAACATCTAGAGTCCTGCTAAACGGTGGACCAAAATTCAGAAGCATTTCTGAAGACATAATGTCTGACAAGCTTTGACATGACTTCTAAGAAGTCACCGGTTGGCTCTCATCACACACAGAGCCGGGCTGCCCAAGGTGGACCGGAGCTCAGATGAGTGAAAAAATAGGTGTCTGGGCTGCAGTGCAGCCCCAAGGGGACTCTAAAGAGATCAAAAACTCAATGAAGTTTTAGACACGAGTGGCTGGTCACTGTTTTACCTCCAAGCTAAATATTTTTCCAACTGGCAACAGTTAGAACTCTACAACAGAGAAATTAAAAAGAAAGAAAGAACACCAAAATTAAGGATTAGACTATTTACATAAGAAGATTTTACAAAATGGGTCATTACCCTTGTATGCTGACATTATAAAAATATTTTAAACTGTGATGGTTCTTAACAGATATTTCCTTTAGAAACACAATCAATTTTTAGATACATGATGTAAAAAAGCCCATATTTGTTTAAAGCTCAGTTTAATTTACTTGATATTATAGGGCAGATACTACACTGAAAAAATTATTATCCTGATAAAATGTGTCAATGTGATAAGAAAACTGGGATGTGACTAAAACTTAAAATAACTATAGATACTTCAGAACGCCAACTGAATGCAGCAGCTGTTTTTTACTAAAGGAATTTTCCCCAAATGTTAGAAAACTGAAAAAAATACATGTTATAGGAATGTATAAGTGCATCAATATATGATTCTTTTTACTAAAACTAAAAACTATTTGTATATTAAACCTTAAGAATTGGTCACTTTTGTGGTAAAGAACTGCTTGCCAATGCAGGAGATGTAAGAGATGTGGGTTCGATCCAAGTTGGGAAAATCCCCTGGAGAAGGAAATGGCAACCTGCTCCAGTATTCTTGCCTGGGGAATCCAGAGGATCCTGGTAGGCTACAGTCCCTAGGGTCACAAAAAGTTGGACATGACTGAAGTGACAGAGCACACACACACCAACATTCTGGCAGTTCCATACAAACACTAAGATTTAATTACCAAATATCGGCACTACCTCTCTCACCATTCCACTGTGGTATAAAAGCGATGGGTACCAATTTATAGCAATTTCGAGAATGTGGCTATTCTTGATAAAGTTTTGAAAAAAAGCCAACTGTAACCGGTGGGCCACACAACAGAAGGCTCTACAGGGAGTCATTTATCTTCGTCCTGCCTGTGACTAATGAGACGGGCCGGGACAGAAATTTAAGTCCTCCTGTTATATGGCAGCCTAGANCCACTGTGGTATAAAAGCGATGGGTACCAATTTATAGCAATTTCGAGAATGTGGCTATTCTTGATAAAGTTTTGAAAAAAGCCAACTGTAACCGGTGGGCCACACAACAGAAGGCTCTACAGGGAGTCATTTATCTTCGTCCTGCCTGCGACTAATGAGACGGGCCGGGACAGAAATTTAAGTCCTCCTGTTATATGGCAGCCTTGACGGGAGGGGAGCATGGATACATGAACATGGACGGCCGAGCGCCTTTGCTGTCCCCCTGAAACTATCACAACATTGTTAACTGGCTATACCCCAAATACAAAAGTTTAAAAAAAAAAAGGCAAGTGCTTCAAAACCCCAGAGATGAGCAGAACTGACATGAAGACGTTACACCAGCATACAGAGGCTGTACTGGAGCCTGGGGTCATGACTGAAACACAAGAGGGGCCTGAAATCAAGAAATCCAGCCCCTGCTTTGTGATGAGTTTCCAGAGTTTCAATATTACAAACAATTAAAAAATCTGAATTACTAACACAGAAGTTACTCAGGGGTAACGCTTTATGGAACCTACTGGTAAGGTCCCAGGCCTTACCAACAACTTCCTCCATAACCACACTGGGTGCCCCAGTGTGGAGCCCTAACAGAGGGGCAGCCGCGACCAGTCCCCGCTCTGCCACGTACGGCGTGTCACTCTGCATGAGTTCCTGTCTCTGAACCTCAGCCGTCCTACCTGTGAGACTGCAGGTGCCACACACCTACCTTGGGGCTGTTCTGGGCACTGATACTCACACATGGGAGTGCGTGGCGTGGGCGCTGAGAGACAGGTCCCGGGCCAACCTTTCCTTCCGGCTCCACCTTCTGTTCCAAAATGAATTCCAAGAAACTATACTCCTTCCAAGATAGTTGCCAGCACACATGAGCTGGTGTTCGCAACACGAGTGGAGTCTGTGGGGCTTAGAGAACAGGAGCGTCCCCAGGAAGGGAGACTCAGTGACCCCAGTCCCAAGGCCCACACAGCGACACAGGCTTGGCGCAGGCTCTCGTGACCCCCGGACCCTGCTTCCCTGGCCCGGGCTCCCCTGGAGTGGGGCACACAGCGCCCCGGCCCTTCTCCCCTCCTCCTGGGCAGGCATGCTGCTGGGGGGAGTCAGATTTTTGCAATCTCCTAAAAGCCAGAGGGCAAAAGAATTGATGCTTTTGAACTGTGGTGCTGAAAAAGACTTGAGAATCCCTTGGGCTGCAAGGAGATCCAACTAATCCATCCTAAAGGAAATCAACCCTGAATATTCACTGGAAGGACTGATGCTGAAACTGAAGCTCCAATACTTTGGCCACCTGATGCGATAAGCTGACTCACTGAGAAAGACTCTGATGCTGGGAAAGATTGAAGGCAGGAGAAGGGGATGACAGAGGATGAGATAGTTGGATGACATCACCGACTCAATGGACATGAACTTGGGCAAACTCTGGAGATGATGAGGAACCGGGAAGCCTGGCATGCTGCAGGGTTGCAAAGAGTTGGACACAATTTGGCGACTGAACAAAAAGCCTGGGCCATCATCTAGAGTTTAATGAATAGTACCCTTATTGTTTCTCAAAGTCTGGCAGGTTTATTACAATACTATTAAGAAATGAGGCCAAGCAGCAATAGGCGTTGTTTTCTACATGGTTCACTAGACTTCTACACCAACTGCAACGCTCCTTCCTGGTCTGCTGCCCTCCCCACCCCGACTGGTCATCTCAGGCCTTTGATTACTATTTCCATGATATGGAAAGAGGATCCCTTCACAATGTATTTTCTCCTCTTTTGTTTATCTGAAAGCAGCAGGAAAATAAATTATAGGGCCCCAAAGTCCCTGCTGATGCTTGTGCAAGTGATACGCGGTAAAGGTTTCATGAAAACATTCCTCTTTGCCTAAGGGTTAGATGATAAGTTGGTTCCTGTTTATACCAGCACAAAAACATTTTGTCCTGGGTATGCATTAGTGCACTAACCGGCATAGCACACGCTTCTGTAGAATGAAATTCTTCACTGTAAAAAACTTTCCACTATGATAAATCAACCACCCAAGCCAATTATGTTTTGCCTTTTTTTTTTTCCCTATTTTTCTTTGCATGCTCACAGGATTCACCTTAAAGGCCTCACGGGGACAGCCGGCAAAATAAGCAGCATAAGCCAGCCAGGAAATGATTTTAGCACGAAGGATGCAGACAACGACAAATGCATTTGCAAATGCTCACAAATGCTCACAGGAGGTGGGAGGACTTTTCTCTCTTCCTATTTGTGTTGGCAAGGAAGGGTTTCAGAGAGTAAAAGGTTGGCTACTCAGACTGCAACCTGTGATCGTTGACAGTGTCCAAATTTCATAACTAGACGGACTTGCTCAATGCGGGGAGGTTTGTTTTTCGCTTTTTCGGACTGTTGAGTTTTACGCACGAATGTGATATGGAGCTAGAATTGTCGCTAGGCCAACTGTGTCTCCTCAGGACCTGGCCCTGGCAGGGAGAGGGGCCATGTGACCCTTAGCAAGCTCTCCTGAGCTTGTGCTGAATATCAGATGTTAGAAAGACGGTTTAATTCCATTTTGCTTTATTAGAAAGGTTAAGAATTTGAAATGGCAACAAAGCAGTAACGTGAATTCATTAGTATAGGNGTGGACAGCCACGCTCTCCCCTGCCAGGCGGCTCTCCCCACACTCAAGAGCGGCCCCGGGCCCACGCTTCACAGGCCTGGGGTGCGACTCTCTGAAGAGCTGGCACTTCCCACTCACGGTGAGACAGTCAGGGCTGCCTGGTTCCTAATTCCTTCTGTGCTTCCCTTTCACAGGCTGGTGGTTTGATGCCTGTGGTCCTTCCAACCTGAATGGAATGTACTACCCGCAGAGGCAGAACACAAATAAGTTCAACGGCATTAAGTGGTACTACCTGTCTCTTATACACATCTTCCAGTTTAAATTAAGGCCTTTATTTTCAGGCTGTTCTTGCCTTCTATTGATACCTTCCATGTTAGATATCTCAAAATAAAAAAGAAACCACATTCAAAAACAAATCTGATATAACAGTCACTGAAATGGCTAGATCAGTTCTCAGAAGCATGTCAGAGTTTAGTGATTGGAACCAACTGTCAGGAAACCTATTCTTCTGACTCCTAAAACTTTTAAAGTGGAATAACCAGAGCTAGTTAATTGTGACTGAGACCAGACAAAAGTCTGGCAAATGCTGTCAAAGTTAGTTTTTAAAAACACTGAAAGATTGAAATCAGCAATGAAAATTCTGCCAACAGTGCAGACTAAATGTAGAGGCAAACAGGAAACTGGCAGTGTTGAATCTGTAGAGGCCATGAATTGTTTCACCAAAAATTCATTCATTACTCACCCAGGAAAACCAGAGGAAAGAGCTGAGGTCAATAAATCTTACAAATATGAGGGACTGTGTCAACAAGTAAAGGATCTAAACTTACCATATGTTAGCACTGCAGTTAAGAACTATTTACAGGCAAGAGGATTTATTTAAGAAAATAATTTGAAATAAAGTAATTTTCAAGTCTTTCAATGATACTGAGAGACGGAGGCTCCATTAAGAAACTCAGTCTTACGGTTCCTTAGAGAATGTATTTTATGTATAAGTACATGGTGGTAATGTAAGCCTTCCTTATTAGCCAGGCCCACTTCAGTAATTATTTCAACCAGAGAATACTATTATGCAGATTGTGTAAAAGCTGCCTGTCTCCCCCATCGACCATAATAATACCTTTTAAAGCCAACCAGGGGAAGGGGGTCGGGGAGTGAGCCCTTGGAATCCTTCCTGTTTGCCATTCCCACACGGAGCCCTGCTGTCCATCGGGCGACAGCGGTTTTCAGACCACCCGAACGTCAGGAGCTACTCAGTAGAGTATCAGTGCATTAATAACCAAGGAAACAACAGATTTATTTACTCAGATTAAGATTTAGGGCTGAGAGTGGAAGTGGAAAGCAGACGGGAGAGAAGAAACGCAGCCAGAGAGAGTGTAGAGGTCAGATTCCAAGCTGTGGTCTGGACCATGGAGAAGCCAGCTAGATTTCTGCATGTATAGTAAATTCAATAGCTGAGTCAGGCAGCAGGCTGTGGAATGGACAGACTCATAAGTGTGTAATATTCCTGAATATTATGAAGGATTATGAGCCTCACACGCAAATGTCTTAGCAAATCAACATTAATCTAAATCAAGTAATGGACCTGTTACCCGCCCCCCCCCAGAAAGAATTTAGGCATCTGGATGGAATAATTGGTGACCACAGAGCAGCATGTGAATATGAGAATAGAATATACACATCAGAATACTTGTAAAGAAATCAAACAGGCCCTATCAATCCTTGCCCCTGAGGTAATCGTTACATTATTTTACTAGGTTTGGAGATATCAAGAATAGTTATTTTTTCTGTATTTTAAAATTTTATACACATGGCATCAACTGTGTATGCCCTCCCAACACAATATGAAGATTTATCTGGATTAAGGCATGTAGATCGAGGTCACTCCTCTCCTCACAAACCCAAGGCCTCTGGGGAGTGGCGTTACCCCAGACTAGTCCTTCAGGTGTAGGTGTGGATGCCCCCCGAGAACCCCACTTCACTTTAGGGCACACACCACTACAGCCTTAAATTTTCTTTTTGTTTCTGGGACTTGAAGATTTGCTTTTTATCTAGCTCCACTGAGTACTTAAAAATCTAGGGTTACGCTTTCAACAAGAAGACTCTGTGAGCGGGAGAGCAGCCTGCATGGGTCTGGTCCACCGTGTGGCTGGGACAGGATGGAGGGTGAGCCTGGCCCCATGAGACCCAGCCGCCCGTTCCGCAGGTTCTGACCCTTCCCCACTTCCAGCTGTGCCCTGGCTCTCCCAGCCATGTCGGCAGGCGACTGGCCCTGCCCCACAGCACAGAGGAGGAAGGAAGCTCCTAAGAACGTGTGCCTTAGGGAGCCACGATCCAACCAGTGTAGAGGTGGACAGCCACGCTCTCCCCTGCCAGGCGGCTCTCCCCACACTCAAGAGCGGCCCCGGGCCCACGCTTCACAGGCCTGGGGTGCGACTCTCTGAAGAGCTGGCACTTCCCACTCACGGTGAGACAGTCAGGGCTGCCTGGTTCCTAATTCCTTCTGTGCTTCCCTTTCACAGGCTGGTGGTTTGATGCCTGTGGTCCTTCCAACCTGAATGGAATGTACTACCCGCAGAGGCAGAACACAAATAAGTTCAACGGCATTAAGTGGTACTACTGGAAGGGCTCGGGCTACTCACTCAAGGCCACGACCATGATGATCCGCCCAGCAGATTTCTAAACTCGGGCACACCTGAGGGACAATGTCTTGCCCTGTTCCCAGAGACCTGCCCCCAAGGCACTAAAAGACTGCGTGCTGTCTCCGCATCTGGCTTGGATGAAGGGCCCGCTCTCAGTGTGGAAGGGGCCGTGAGCTCCCAGTGCGAGCCCCGTGACGCCTATCCCTTGAACCCGCATCACTCAGTGAACCGACGCACAACCCCAGACAAGTCACAGCCTGGTGTGGTGACCCGGCAGAAAGCCTTCGGGGAGATAAATCTAAGCTCGCGAACAAGACTGACAATTTACAGACTCTGTTGTCACAACCAAGAATGTTATGCGCGAGTTGATCAGTAAATAACTGGAAAACAGAACACTTATGCTGTGTAGTAGAGATAACCTTGGAACTGCATTCTTCCAAGCACTGTTTATAGACTGTGTAAATATCTATATGTCCTGAATTCAGCATTGCTATCATAATTAAAAGGAAGAAAAAATTCTGCAAGCCATAAAAATACATTATGTATTCAGGGATTTTTGTGAGAAGTGGTTATTAGTAGTTTTAATACTTGGAGAAGGAAAAACATAGCTAATGCATTTTTATGCCTCCTCTTAGGAGCTTTAAATTTTCATTTTGAGAACAGCATATTTACATGTGTATTGACAGCTTAGTTTTAAGTTAATGCTCAAATATATATATTTCAAGGTTTCCATGGCAAAAACTTTCAGGATCTCTGAAATTATTAATAGAAACATGTGTTCTTTTAGTTTATACGAAGATTGTACTATTTTTTCCTGCCTTGCTGTTAAATATGAAGGTATTTTTAGTAATTAAATATAACTTATTAGGTGAAATGACCACATTTAACTTCTATGATAATATTTACAGCATTGTAATTTGATTCTGAAACAAATGATTGTGTTTCATGACAAGGGAAATCTTGATTTTTAATGAAGAAAATTATACATTTAATTTCATGATAAACAGGCATTCCTATCTTTTACTTACTATTCTAGAGCAGAAGTCTTGTTTCTCTTCTACCAAGATGTATTTTAGGAAATGGCAACCCACTCCAGTGTTCTCGCCTGGAGAATCCCAGGAATGGCAGAGCCTGGTGGGCTACCGTCTATGGGGTTGCAGAGAGTCAGACATGACTGAAGTGACTTAGCAGCAGCAGCAGCAGCAGGCTACAATGTAGCCTACTTGTGGTTGAGAAACCTTTCCATTTGAAACACTTACAAAGCTATACTTCTCAAGCTAGATTCACCCCACAAGTTAGTCAGGGGAAAACCATAATTTGCATCAGTAACAATAACTTTTGGAGAAGGAAATGGCAACCCACTCCAGTGTTCTTGCCTGGAGAATCCCAGGGACCAGGGAGCCTGGTGGGCTGCCGTCTATGGGGTCACACTCGACTGAAGCGACTTAACAGCAGCAGCAGCAACAATAACTTAAATCCTACTAAACTTAATCCAGCAGTCAACTTTTTAAAAAGTGTTCTGGAGTGCAAAACCAAAATCTGATAGTTATATAATAGTATATGCAAATATTTACAGAACATTTCGAGAGCACAGATTTAAGCTCAGGACTGTGAAAACTCCTACAGTTTTAACTCTGTTGAAGTTCCAGGATACAATTAATACTAATGATATTTGTGTAATGAGCCATAATTTGGAAGCCATTTCTCATATATGCACATTTGAGTCCGATGTTAGGGAACTTAGAGCCAAGTCTGCAGCCAGTGTTTACCTGTGTCTGTCTCACTTTACACTGTTCTACCACTACATTTTTTTAAATCTAATTTATTTCATCCCCATATCTCTCTCCCCTTTCTGAACTTAGTTTCATAACACCCAGGTGTTGCTGAGCAGACTCTGAACACATTTCTCACCGTGCTATACCTTCCCAACAAATACATTAAGAAGCAAGTAACCTCCTGTCTCAGAATAGCTACTCTCAGTACGTGTAAGAAGGCACTGTAAATTTAACAGAGGTTGACTGTACACACAGCTTGGTACCGAGCTAAAAAAAATCTGATAATAAGAAAATATCCCTGCTCCAGAAGAAACCATACATTTTCATAATATCTCAGTGACCATATGAGATGCTGAGGTGGGGAAATCAAAATACAGGAAGAACTGGCAACAATACACTTAATTTACAGCACTTGTCCATGTAGGCAGAGAAGGTGAGTTTCAAAGGTAAACATCACTATGTCACTCAGTGTTACATATCCTCTCTCATGGCAGAGAATGGGGGGAATTTGCATCTTTACTTCACACTTCAACTCCTTACCTGGTATTTCAAACAACACGTCTTGCTGAGAGGAATTTTTCTTCTTCTTAAGAAAACATTTATAAAGCCAAGACCAAATCAAAACAGCAATCTCAAAAATGGAAACAGAAACGACAACTAAATAAGCCCCAGGAAGGCAGAATTCAATTTCTTACTACGTGACAGTCATATGGCATCCTCAAAGCTGAAAAACCTGGAGACAGGCAGCACATTACAGATCATCAATTATCTTTCAGGCATAATCTTTTGAAAGAATAATCTGTTACAAACGAGTTAACATTTGAAAACAAAAGCCAACTTCTGCACAATCTGCATTCCAAACAAACCTGAAATAACCTACTTATTAATCTTTAAAAACACTGGAACTTGGAACTTCCCCATTAAGAATGTGAAATACCAGAAAGTCAGTAAAGCTGAAGTTAAGTTTTAGGAAAAACACCAACACAGAAAGACCACATCATAATGTTAGCACGCGGCAATTTTTATACCTATCAGTTTTATCTGTTAACAGTAACAGCATTATTACTTGAAGCAGTAAGCAAGACATAATAGCACTTTCTCAAGAATCTTGTCTTCTTTCATTTCTGTATTTCTTGATCCTAAGGACTTTCATGATTAAATTTTGGGGGATTATATTTCTCACAACTTTTTGAGGAATGGTCTCACATTTATTCTTACAAATAGACAAAATGTGTTAACTTCTGCAAATGTGCCATTTTAGTTATAAGCATAATTGCTATTGATTTAATTTTAAAAACTTGAGTAAGTATCTATGCCAACAATAATTTCCTGAAAATACCAAATTGCACTTATCATCATAAAATAATGTGTGACTTACAGGAGCTGCAGGGAAGTAGTTAGACAGTTCAAATGGTTCCTCGGAAATCCAGTGACCCATTTCCAAAGACCACAGTACCTGTAAGTGACAGAAGAAGCAGAGCACATTTAATAAATCTATCAGGCTTTTAGTGGACAATAACCCACCTTAAAGATACAACGAAACGAAAACAAAACAAACAAAAAAACCCCAGCAGTAACTACACACTACATGGATCTGAAGCAAGCATCTTGAACACTGAAGGGCTATCAGAATCTTCAGGTTGTGTAAACATTACAAATATGAATGAATGCTTGGTTAAGGAAAAACATCTCTGGATGGCTAGAAGCCTGGGTTATTATTATATCTTAGTGAGGCCAAATACTGAACACTACTTACTTCTAAACATCTGAAACACGACCTCTTCCTAAATTCCAGTTTCCAATTTAGACAGCTGTTATAGACCATCTTAAGCAAATAACACAGAATCTTATTAATTTAAAAACCCCATATATTTGGAGAAAATAGATCATAAACCTAATTTCAAAGAGCAAAACTTCTGGGGTATAACTTTATTTCTATCATTTGCTAATATCTTTAGGAGAAGTTTTCCATAACACATTGGGAAATCCTTCTCGCCCTTCAGAAGAGTAAAATGTCTCATACTATATACAAGCTTTCATCATCATCATCAGAACATTTTAGAATAATCAAAACAATGCTTTCGTTTTTACTTCAACAACATTTGACATTCTGCACTCATCCCTATGACCAAACTCCCTGAATATCTGTGTGAATTAAACTACAACTAAAATAAACAAACTGAATTACGTAACTCACATTTATCTTTTAATCTGCAATTTCCTTCTTTTCTGCAGTCCGTGAATTCATTCTATTTCTCTAGAGTTGTGATGTAAAGTTTAAGGGCTTTTCACGGACTTATTAGGATTGAAGTCTAAATCTTCCTTTTTGGTAGTTTCTAAACTTTGGAACCATCCATGGAATATCAGTCTGAAATATCTCCTTTTTACTATTAAACCTAGTACTTACCCAACATGGGACAGCATTTCATTTTATTTCTAAGACAAAGTGAGTATGACGGTGGAATAAAGATAAGAACGGAATATAGGGTCTGAATGGCCATTCTCAGCACTGGTCCAGATCTCACTTTCAACAGATGTGTTTTCTTATTCAACCGCCATTTCTTTCTGCTCACGATCCATTCATCTGTGAACAACTTATTGACAGCCTACCAAACTGGGTTCTGGAAATCCAAACCCAGACCTAGAAGGATTTACCCTCTTGCGGGAGGCATGAGGGGAAACCATAAAGGCTGGTTTCTCCAAAGCAGTGCTGGGCACACTTACAAGAGCAAGCAAACTAGCTCAGGCCGGGAGAGCCACGACAGGGTCCAGAGAGGGGCCGACAATGAGTAAACGTTCATGAGGCAAAGGCAGAGGTGGAGGAGAGAGGAGAGGGCATCTCAGCACAGGGAGAAGGCCACGGTCAGGACGGCACTGAAGCAGGCGCTTTCTTCTGGCTGCAGTAGAGGGAGCTTGGGAAGAGGCGGTCAGAAAGTAGTGTCAGCGGCTCCACACGGCAGGGAAGCTTTGCTAGCACACCCTGTTTCCAGCCCCGTGTGCCAAGGACATCAGTGCAAGCACAACTATTAAGGAGGAGAGTCACAAGACATGTCACGAAAGACACAACAAACAGCCCACGGCGTGGGGCTCACACTGACACAATGGGAAAAGAGGTGAAAAAACGGAGAAATCTGCCTCCATTAGAGACAAAGCAATGAGCTGAGTTCTCAGGGAAAAAAAAGATCTTAATTCAATGAAAGAAGGTATTAGAAAATTTATAACTCTACACTGAAATCATGTTTATACACAGTTATTTATGGGTGGTTAAAATAACCCACTGCAGTAACATACTGTTTGCCTTACTTTTTATCGGTCAATGTATGTTATCGTTTTCAGAGAATTAGCTCCCTACAAACTCATATGATTAGCCCTGGAAATAAACTGTGGAAAGTTTCAAAATCAGGTTCATTTCCGACACAAAGCATGTGGAAGAGCAGCACAGTGAGAAACACAGCACTGCAATGAGAGAATCCAGGGAACCAGCCTTAAAAACGGCTTTGGAATGTGAGTTCAAATGTAATCCACATTAAAACGTCAACTGACTTAAACAATCTCTGGGAGAAAATTTACGTTCTCTGAATGTGTTTCTTTCTAAATATTTTGAAAATAAAACCATCAGGCATCTACAGTAGCATTTTGGTGAGTGAATTAATAAATTTAATTTATGCAGGCGTCCAAGGAATGAATACTGTACAGAGATAGCAGCAAACATTAATTTGATTGTAATGAAATCATCAAATCAGACTGTACATTTTTTTTAAGAGTGTCAATTTTTTGCTTTAGTGTTTTCATTAGCTAGATTTATCTTTACCTTAGTAGTGTACTCAAAAGAAGGAAAATCTACTCTGTAAGACGGCAGTTAAGGCTGCAAGTTTAGATAAAAATAAAAGGTTAGGGACTTCCCTGGTTGTCCAGTGGCTAAGACTCCAAGCTCCCTGGGTTTGATCCTTGGTCAGGTAACAAGATCCCACATGTCACAACTAAGAGTTAGCATGCTGCAACTAAGGATTCTGTTTGCCGCAAGGAAAACTGAAGACCATATGTGCAGCAACTAAGGCCCAGAGCAAATAAGTAAGTAAAAACAGTAAATAAATAAACAAAAGTCAGTACTAAATAAATAAAAGGTTAACTGGGTATATATTTCTCATAATAAACATGAAAGAATGAAAATAATTGAGAAGCTATCTAAAGCAAGAATGGGGCTGCATGAATACAGAGGACCAAATCCCATGAACACAACCCTTAAAATGAGGGCTGAGTTATTTCAGCATCCACTGCAAATGAATACATTTCTAACNCACACTACATGGATCTGAAGCAAGCATCTTGAACACTGAAGGGCTATCAGAATCTTCAGGTTGTGTAAACATTACAAATATGAATGAATGCTTGGTTAAGGAAAAACATCTCTGGATGGCTAGAAGCCTGGGTTATTATTATATCTTAGTGAGGCCAAATACTGAACACTACTTACTTCTAAACATCTGAAACACGACCTCTTCCTAAATTCCAGTTTCCAATTTAGACAGCTGTTATAGACCATCTTAAGCAAATAACACAGAATCTTATTAATTTAAAAACCCCATATATTTGGAGAAAATAGATCATAAACCTAATTTCAAAGAGCAAAACTTCTGGGGTATAACTTTATTTCTATCATTTGCTAATATCTTTAGGAGAAGTTTTCCATAACACATTGGGAAATCCTTCTCGCCCTTCAGAAGAGTAAAATGTCTCATACTATATACAAGCTTTCATCATCATCATCAGAACATTTTAGAATAATCAAAACAATGCTTTCGTTTTTACTTCAACAACATTTGACATTCTGCACTCATCCCTATGACCAAACTCCCTGAATATCTGTGTGAATTAAACTACAACTAAAATAAACAAACTGAATTACGTAACTCACATTTATCTTTTAATCTGCAATTTCCTTCTTTTCTGCAGTCCGTGAATTCATTCTATTTCTCTAGAGTTGTGATGTAAAGTTTAAGGGCTTTTCACGGACTTATTAGGATTGAAGTCTAAATCTTCCTTTTTAGTAGTTTCTAAACTTTGGAACCATCCATGGAATATCAGTCTGAAATATCTCCTTTTTACTATTAAACCTAGTACTTACCCAACATGGGACAGCATTTCATTTTATTTCTAAGACAAAGTGAGTATGACGGTGGAATAAAGATAAGAACGGAATATAGGGTCTGAATGGCCATTCTCAGCACTGGTCCAGATCTCACTTTCAACAGATGTGTTTTCTTATTCAACCGCCATTTCTTTCTGCTCACGATCCATTCATCTGTGAACAACTTATTGACAGCCTACCAAACTGGGTTCTGGAAATCCAAACCCAGACCTAGAAGGATTTACCCTCTTGCGGGAGGCATGAGGGGAAACCATAAAGGCTGGTTTCTCCAAAGCAGTGCTGGGCACACTTACAAGAGCAAGCAAACTAGCTCAGGCCGGGAGAGCCACGACAGGGTCCAGAGAGGGGCCGACAATGAGTAAACGTTCATGAGGCAAAGGCAGAGGTGGAGGAGAGAGGAGAGGGCATCTCAGCACAGGGAGAAGGCCACGGTCAGGACGGCACTGAAGCAGGCGCTTTCTTCTGGCTGCAGTAGAGGGAGCTTGGGAAGAGGCGGTCAGAAAGTAGTGTCAGCGGCTCCACACGGCAGGGAAGCTTTGCTAGCACACCCTGTTTCCAGCCCCGTGTGCCAAGGACATCAGTGCAAGCACAACTATTAAGGAGGAGAGTCACAAGACATGTCACGAAAGACACAACAAACAGCCCACGGCGTGGGGCTCACACTGACACAATGGGAAAAGAGGTGAAAAAACGGAGAAATCTGCCTCCATTAGAGACAAAGCAATGAGCTGGGTTCTCAGGGAAAAAAAAGATCTTAATTCAATGAAAGAAGGTATTAGAAAATTTATAACTCTACACTGAAATCATGTTTATACACAGTTATTTATGGGTGGTTAAAATAACCCACTGCAGTAACATACTGTTTGCCTTACTTTTTATCGGTCAATGTATGTTATCGTTTTCAGAGAATTAGCTCCCTACAAACTCATATGATTAGCCCTGGAAATAAACTGTGGAAAGTTTCAAAATCAGGTTCATTTCCGACACAAAGCATGTGGAAGAGCAGCACAGTGAGAAACACAGCACTGCAATGAGAGAATCCAGGGAACCAGCCTTAAAAACGGCTTTGGAATGTGAGTTCAAATGTAATCCACATTAAAACGTCAACTGACTTAAACAATCTCTGGGAGAAAATTTACGTTCTCTGAATGTGTTTCTTTCTAAATATTTTGAAAATAAAACCATCAGGCATCTACAGTAGCATTTTGGTGAGTGAATTAATAAATTTAATTTATGCAGGCGTCCAAGGAATGAATACTGTACAGAGATAGCAGCAAACATTAATTTGATTGTAATGAAATCATCAAATCAGACTGTACATTTTTTTTAAGAGTGTCAATTTTTTGCTTTAGTGTTTTCATTAGCTAGATTTATCTTTACCTTAGTAGTGTACTCAAAAGAAGGAAAATCTACTCTGTAAGACGGCAGTTAAGGCTGCAAGTTTAGATAAAAATAAAAGGTTAGGGACTTCTCTGGTTGTCCAGTGGCTAAGACTCCAAGCTCCCTGGGTTTGATCCTTGGTCAGGTAACAAGATCCCACATGTCACAACTAAGAGTTAGCATGCTGCAACTAAGGATTCTGTTTGCCGCAAGGAAAACTGAAGACCATATGTGCAGCAACTAAGGCCCAGAGCAAATAAGTAAGTAAAAACAGTAAATAAATAAACAAAAGTCAGTACTAAATAAATAAAAGGTTAACTGGGTATATATTTCTCATAATAAACATGAAAGAATGAAAATAATTGAGAAGCTATCTAAAGCAAGAATGGGACTGCATGAATACAGAGGACCAAATCCCATGAACACAACCCTTAAAATGAGGGCTGAGTTATTTCAGCATCCACTGCAAATGAATACATTTCTAACGTTTTAAAAATTATTAATCATAAAACTTGAACCCTGTTGATGACTTCAAATAGGACCCATTTTCTTGCTCTATTATTAGATTAACAGTTAACAATCAGAGAGCTTCCCATAATGTAGGACTGACTATGCAATTAATTCCATACCAGGCAAAACCCAAACAGTTTTCTCTCATTTTATATCTGCCTCATCATTTGAACAGGGTGAGGAATGTAACTAGAGTGAACCCGAGCCAGACAATGGCTCTGAGATTAAATGCAGGTCAAAAAGAGCATCAGACACAAGGAAGAGAATGAAGCCTGCTACAATTAAATAGAGCAAAGTGAGCATAGCTTATTTTCACCATCCCATAAGCCTCAATGAAAATGATGGCACTAAGAGGAATAGGGGAAAAGGCAGATACAACATGATGATGCTTTGAAACTGTGAAGCAGGTGGGTAAGTTGTAATTGACCTGGAAGAGCAAAGAAAGCTCAAGCTTCAATGTCTAGAAAGGGAGTCAGCATTAAACTCCTTCCACAGATTACCAGGAGGGCAGGGAAAGTGGTACTACGAACCTGTGAAAATACAACGTAGAATAGAATGAGAAAGAGAAATCTCCTACCTCCTGCCGACCGTCTTCTGGAATAAGACTAAAATCAGACAAACTTTCTGGGAGCAGCGGTGAGAAGTAGGGACAACGTCTACAGCAGCGCCCTCACCCCAAGACACGAGCACAGAACCATGATTTGTCAGGGAAACAAGTCAGCTCAGGGAAAAAAAGATATACAGATAATGACACGTGGACTTCCCTCTGTCAAACACCTCCAGCTTATCAGAAGATTTATACACTAGGCAAACAGGATTTCAAGCAGTCCTCATTATTAAACATGACTTTCTCCTCATTGGATAAAAGCCTCTAGTATGAAAAAAGAGAACAAAACAAACCAAAGGGAATTCCTGGGATGACGGTGATGGGAAGTCCCAGGATCCAAGAGACCAAGAGAAAACCAGTCTCAAGGGGAACAGAAGAACCAAGGGATTCAGGGGTGGGAACCCCAAGAAAAACAGATGGGACTGGAAAGTTACCCAGTGTGCAGACAATTATGGAGAAAAAACTAAAATGCTTTTAGAAATTTTTGCAGTGAGTTAGTAGAAGGCACATAGGGAAACACACACACACACACACACACACACACACACACACAACACTAAGTAATGAAAATGACTGTCAATGACTAGCTTAATGACTGTCAATGATTAGCTCAAGAAAAACAAAAATTACCAGAAACAAAATCATAGCATCATAATATATTATATGGCTCAGCTTAAACAGCATTCACATAGTCATCTGTGTATACGCAGATGTGAATGAGTATGTATTTATATGCATATATAACATGGCAAACAAAAGCCAGACCACATTGGGTAGATGGGGAAGGGACATGTACGTCATAGTGAAAGCTATACAGTCATATTTTAATCTTCGATAGAGGACGGCTATAGATGATGTCTATGAGGAAGAAAAAAACAAAACCCAGGAAAAGCACTTTATTTAGAAATATCCAAATAAAATATCAGAAAGATATTTTNGGGGTCGCAAAAATTTGAACATGACTGAGCAACTAACACTTTCACTTTCAAAAATAGATTAATTCTCAGCATTGATTGATATCATGATAGTTTCTATCTCAGAGGAAGAATTGTGATGAGACATATGACTAGATGAGGCTAAAAGACAGAGCCCAACCCCATTAGTTAAATTTGTGAATAGCTTGGTTATGGCCATATGTGATGTTACATGACTTCCCTCAGAAATTATAGAATATACTACAGTCTGTGCAAGATCCCACTCAAGAAAAATTCATAATTTATTAGTCAGCCATTTGGATTTAGCTGGACCCATGAAAATTTCTGATATTTTGTTTCCTTGATCTTCCTGTNTGTATAAGAGACAGCTGGGAAACAACATGTCAGGGAGTGCCATTTCTATTAGAGGCCTCATAAATTACATTTGATTCTAAAAACATTTTATTTGGGGTAATTTTACCCTTATGAAAGAACGTCCAAAACAGTACAAGAGTTCTTTGCCAGTCACCTAGATTCCTGTACAGTCCACGGGGTCGCAAAGAGTCGGACATGACTGAACTACTTTCACTTCACTAGATGCCTCTAACATTTAAGTCTCCGACTTAGCTCTTCTCTTAGAGAAGTGCGCTGCACCTAGAACCAGCTCGTCAATGGCTACAGAAACATCTTGGTGGACCTGTAACTGGAATTGAGTTGATTCTATAGTTTAAAATAAGGAGAAATTATGAGTTAAAAAAATATTGAGCTTCCCAATTCAAAAACCTAGTATCTATTTCCTTTTATTTCAGTTCAGTCGCTCCTGACTCTTTGCAACCCCATGAATCGCAGCACGCCAGGCCTCCCTGTTTATCACCATCTCTCAGAGTTCACTCAGACTCACGTCCATAGAGTCCGTGANTTTGAATTGATCTATATTCTTTTGCAAGAACAGATAATGCTGTGCTTGAATATTAAAGTTTGCATAACCTGATAATCTGTCAAGCACATATCAAGCACTGGTTGTTCTCAGGGAGTTCACAGACCTGAGACACACAAACACAGTCATGGGCTCTTGTGAAGTGGAGCAGGAGGAGATGCTTCTGTCCTTCACAAGGTCCTTCCTGCCTTCCTCACGGGCTGCCTGCTATGCGCCGTATCACACAGCCTCAGAGAGGGCCTTCAGTGACTAGAGAAGCGCATCTCTACCAACTTTGTTTCCTATAGCTAGTTTATCTTGGTTTCATTGTTGTTCAGTCGCGTCCAACTCTTTGCAACCCCCTGGACTGCAGCACACCAGGCTTCCCTGTCCATCACCATCTCCCGGATTTTGCTCAGACTCACATCCATTGAGTCAGTGATGTCATCCAACCATCTCATCCTCTGTTGCCTCCGTCTTCTCCTGCCCTCAGTCTTTCCCAGCATCAGGGTCTTTTCCAGTTCAAAAGCACTGATTCTTTGGTGCTCAGCCTTCTTTATGGTCTTTATGACTACTGGAAAAACCACAGCTTTGATTATAGGGACCTTTGTTGGCAGAATGATGACTGCTTTTTAACATGCTGTCTAGGTTTGTCATAGTGTTTCTTCCAAGGAGCAGCCATGTGTTGCTCATTTGGTTTCACTGGATGATAACAAAATAAGAGAGACTAATACATAAGTGTTAATTTATGCACAGGACTTTTTTCCTTTTGTGGTTGTTCATTCACTAAGTTGTGTCTGGCTTTTTGCAGCCCCATGGACTGCAGCATGCCAGGCCTCCCTGTCCCTCACTTTCTCCCAGAGTTCACCCAAGTTCATGTCTGTTGAGTCGGTGATGCCATCCAACCGTCTCATCCTCTGCCGCCCTCCTCTCCTTTTGCCTTCAATCCATGGATGCCTTCTTGAAATAAAACATTTCATTGTTAAACTGTGAGCAGTATTTTTGGTAGTAAAACTCATGAGAGAGTTTTGGCCATACCCTCCTTGGCACAAGGGTCTAGGACCAGACCAGGGTTGTTTCAGGTGTGACGGCAGCACTTGTGTGGCAGACACCAGCTGTTCAGTGATCACAAACTCTTGAGGATAGAGGCTGTGCCTGTCTTGTCTTAGGTGGCCCAAGACTCAGGCTGGGGCGTGAGGCGCAGCACTTTGTAGCAGAATGAATGAGTGAGCAGATGGGTGACTAAACATACTGTTATTTCTTTTGAAAGTCTTGGAATTTCTTCTAGCCTCTGAGCTAAAAATATCATTTAAGAGCATTGTACATCATTATAAATTACAGAAGTACCCATCTAGTTCGTGTGTTTCTTGTTAAGATTCATGAAAATAAGATGACCTGATGCTCATTTAAGGAAAATCATCTTATAACTCAAATTCACGGAAAGAACAAAAAACAGTGATTGCTCTTAGTAGCCATAATATTTGGTTTATTGTCAGTGATGGTAATAATAATTTCTACTTTGTTTTCATACAGTGATGTTTCTGCTATTTATTTTAGTTACATTGGAATGTGTTATATTTATTTCTTTGTTTTCATTTTGATAAGAAAAGTAGAGCTTGTGTTATTTATAAAGATGTTTGGACTTCACATTTAAGTACCCTGGTGAAATTCCGGGTCACCATGCTCTCTGCTGAGCAATTTGTAAAAAGTGGCTCATTGTGAGCAGTTAAGCTCTGAAATCCAAGAATAACCCATTTTCATTTTCACAGCCTGGAAAAGATTGGGTAAAATATAAGCAGGATAAATCTAACTTCATTGCCTGCATGTGATATAGCCAAACATTTTTGTAAGAACATTCAAGTACATATCAACATGTAGTTTCTGTTTTCCTCTTCCCATCTGGTATTTGGTCTCTATCAAGTTAATATCTCTTACAAAAGGGAGAAGAATTCTTAGCTACTTATTTTTAGCACTTTATTGCTTATTTTTTTGTTTTGGTTAAACAGGTAGTGTTAGATTTTGGGTTTCCTACCATGCCCCCACCCTCTTTTTTGAAACGGCTGAAGCAGTGCTTTTCAAACCTTAAAAACCTGTGAATCTCTTGAGGATCTTATTAAATGCAGATTCTGACTCAGTGGGTCTGGGTCTTGGGTTCCTCATTTGCCCCCAGGTGATGTTTTGGCTGCTGGTCTCAGGACCACATAGGGAAGAGCTAGTGCCCAGTGAGCATGTGTGAGAATGGGTACAATGTTAGTCACAAAGAAGAGTAAAGGGTGTGGGGCTGCCTTGCTGGGAGACTTACGTACGCTCAGCTTGTCAGTGTTGTTGTGGTTCAAAGTCATGTCCGACTCTTTGTGGCCCCATGGACTACAGCACGCCAGGCTTCTCAGTCCTTCACCATCTCCTGGAGTCTGCTCAAACTCATGTCCATTGAGTCAGTGATGCCATCCAGCCATCTCACCCTCTGTCATCCCCTTCTCCTCCTGCCTTCAATCTTTCCCGTCATGCTTATTAAAAGTTATACTATTGATAGCCTCAATGTTTCAAAGTGGAAACTAAAACTTGAGCAGCTCTAATAGATTGCTCACAGTCACAGTGCTTGCAAATGGTGAATCTGAGGTTTGAATTCAGCTTTTCCTCCATCCATAGGCCATGGACTTTCTGGCATCTAATTCCAGAGGTAGCCTAGAGGATATTTTGATATTTTGCTTTCTTAAACTTTGATATATTCATTCTGTGACTTCACACCACCTCTTTGTGTTTTGAAAAGATTAATGGGTAAGAGTGAATTTTGTTCCCAGCCTTGCTGTTCCCCAGCTGTGTGACAAGTAAGGCAGGACGTGTCCAGAGAACACTCAGTACTGATTTACTGTTATTAAACATGCTTGTTTTTTTGACACCTGTTGCTAGTCTCCCTTCAAATCTTGAAACCTTGAAGCCAAATGAAGCCAGAAGGTCACATATTGTAAGATTCCTTTCATATAATGGACCTGAAAGGGGAAGGTCCTTGGACAGAAGGCTGATTAGCAGTTAACCAGGCTGGAAGAGAGAAGAGGATGAGGAATAATCGCTTAATGGGTACGGGGTGTATCCCTGGCCTGACCCAGAAGTTTCAAAACTAGACAGAGGTGGTGATTGCTCAACAGTAAACTAAATGCCACCAGGCTGGATACTCTAAAATGGTTACTTGTGTATTCTGTGCATTTCACCTCAAGTTTAAAATCCCATGGAAAATTGCCTCACCAAGGCAGACTGCTGGACAGCCTTGTTTTTTTTTTAAGTGACTTGATGGCATTATAGAAAACATTTCTTGGTGTTCTGAGATGTGTTGGAAATACTTTGGAGCAAACATCGTTGCCTTGAAACTTAGCCAGTTCAAGTTGGTCTTTCTGGGAGACCAGACCTCCTCTGTTTTCTGGCTCTCAAGTGTTCAAGACTTAAGCATCCTATTATATGGTTATTACAAGTTACACTGTTGATAACTGCAGTTTTTTATCCTGAAGCTTAATCTAGAAACAGCTTTATTGCCACAGCACTTTGATTAACTACATGGATATTTTTGTAATCTATAATAATGTATAATATTTTCATATGATAAAAAGTTTAACTGACTTGCATCTTGTCACAAACCTGTAAAGAGATGGGCATTGATTTAACCCACTTGCCTGGGTTCTGTGTTAAACAGTAAATGATACTGTCTCTTTGTGGAAAAAAGCATAAATATCATTATTCTTTCCAGAAAAAGTCAAAGCAGTGGACCCAGTAGCACATTCTCTTAAGGTTTTATTGTTTTAGGAAAATCAGTTACTCTTATAACTGAGGCAAAGAATCTGTGAGATCTGATGAGAAAAATATAATTTTATGTTTATAGTTCTGTTATTAGCTTAAAATTTTAAAAATTAGCAGTGACCAGTTTTGTTACTCTTGGATAGGAAACAAGAAATTTGCAAATGCTGAATATGTTTCTGTGTCCCCACAGACTCTTACAACAAAGGGTTGTGTGTGTGTTTTTTTAACCCCAGTTGATGTGGGGAAGGATTGTTGTTATTTTCCAGTTGCTCAGTCATGTCCAACTCTTTGCAACCCCATGGACTTCAGCAAGCCAGTCTTCTCTATCCTTCACTGTCTCCCATAGTTTGCTCAGACTCATGTCGGGTGAATCGATGATGCCATCCAACCATCTCATCCTCCTTTCTCCTGCCTTCAGTGTCTCCCAGCATCAAGGTTGTTTCCAGTGAGTCAGCTCTTGGCATCAGGTGGCCAAAGTGTTGGAGCTTCAGCTTCAGCATCAGTCCTTCTGGTGAATATTCAGGGCTGATTTTCTTTACGATGGACTGGTTGGATCTCTTTGCAGTCCAAGGGACTCTCAAGAGTCTTCTCCAGCACCATAGTTTGAAAGCATCAATTCTTCCACATTCAAACCTCTTTAGGGTCCAACTCTCACATCGGTACATGACTACTGGAGGTGGAAGGGCAGAAAGTCTAATTTATTTAATTATTTAATTTAATTTTTTTTTTTCAATAATTAAAGTAGAAAATACATATACTTTCAACCTGTTTGAAATCAACTAGATTCCCTTGGATTAAATCTGTGGCACAAGTTTCTAAACCATCAGATTTGAATTTTAATTACTTAATTGGCATTTTATACAATATGAAGTTCTTTGTATTCAAAGAGTATTGTTGACTTTTCCCCTGGAGAGACACCCCCGTTTTTTTCCCTTGGCTGCTATGTTCACACTATCTTCTTAGTCCCAAAATGCAGTTGAATTTTAACAGTTGTGTATAGTAGGTGGTATGGTCTGGAGACAAGTCCCAAAACAATGATTGATTAGCCTGGCTATTTTTAGAAACTGGGAATAAACAATATTACAATTACACTTTGACACTGTGAATGTTAATAAATGGTTTCAAGCCAATTAGTAATGCTCTCAAGTAGGTTACAGCGGCTTCCTTTGTAGTGTGGTTATTAACACCAGCAGTGGATCGTCTGGAATCATTCAGTTTGGCATGTGCAACCTATGATCCCTTTCACAATTTGCCCCTCTCTCACCCTGACCTTCTAAAATCTCTTATACATGGAAATAACTATTGTTTTCCTTTTTTTTTTTTTTTGAGACACAAAAAATTAAGGGTAACTTGTTTAGTATCTTTGCTTGTTAAATACTCTGAATAAAATAATTTTTAAGACTACTGAAGAAAATATTTTAGACAGTAAACTATTAAGAAATTAAAGTGAATGTTACCCTGGTGTCTCAGTGGTAAAGAATCTCCTGCCAATGCAGGAGTTGTTGTTCAGTCACCAAATCATATCCAACTCTTCGAGACCCCATGGACTGCATCATAGCAGGCTTCCCTGTCCCTCACCATCTCCCAGAGTTGGCCCAAGTTCATGTTCATTGAATTGATGATGCCATCCAACCATCTCATCCTCTACTGCCCTTTTCTTCTGCCTTCAGTCTTTTCCAGCATCAGAGTCTTTTCCAATGAGTCACCTGTTCGCATCAGGCACTCAAAGTATTGGAGCTTCAGCATCAGTCTTTCCAATCAGCATTCAGTTGATTTCCTTTAAGGTTGACTGTTTTGATCTCCTTGTTGACCAGAGGACTTTGAAGAAGCTTCTCCAGCACCACAGTTTGAAAGCATCAGTTCTTCGGTGCTCTGTCTTCTTTATGGTCCAGTTCTCACATCTGCACTTGACTCCTAGAAAGACCTTAGCCTTGACTCTGTGGCCCTTTGTCAGGAAAGTGATGTCTTGTTTTTAACACACTGTCTAGGTTTGTCATAGCTTTCCTGCCAAGAAGCAATCGTCTTCTAATTTCATGGCTGCGATTACCATCTGCGTTGATTTTAGAGCCCAAGAAGAAGAAATCTGTCACTGCTTCCACATTTTCCCCATCTGTTTGCCATGAACTGATGAGACTGGATGCCATGATCTTACTTTTTTTAATACTGAGTTTTAAGCCAGTTTTTTCACTCCTCTTTCACCTGCATCAAGAGGTTCTCTAGTTTCTTCACTTTCTACCATTAGAATAGCATCATCCGCATATCTGAGGTTGTTCATATTTCTCTCCACAGTCTTGATTCTAGCTTGGAATTCATCCAGCCCAGCATTTCACATGATGTGCTCTGTGTATAAGTTAAATAAACAGATGACAGTAAACAGCCTAGTTGTACTCCTTTCTCAATCCTGAACCAGTTAGTTGTTCCGTAGAAGGTTCTAACTGTTGATTCCTTACCTGCATAAAAGTTTCTCAGGAGACAGGTAAGATGGTCTGGTATTCTCATCTCTTAAAGAGTTTCCACAGTTTGTCATGATCCACAGAATCAAAGACTTCCGCATAATCAGTGAAACGGAGGTAGATGTTTTTCTGGAGTTCTCTTGCTTTCTCTATGATTCAGCGAGTGCTGGCAATTTGACCCCTGGTTCCTCTGCCTTTTCTAAACCCAGCTTGAACATCTTTAAGTTCTCAGTTCACGTATGCTGAAGCCTAGCGTGCAGGCTTTTGAGCATAACCTTTCTAGGTGAGAGATGCATGTGACTGTCCGATGGTTAGCACGTTCATTAGTACTGCCCTAGTTGGGAGTTAGGGTGAGACTCGACCTGCTCCAGTCCTTACCCACTGCGGGGTTTACAGACTTGCTGACACACTGAGTGCAGCACTTGGATGTGCGTGCGTGTGCTCAGTCGTGTCTGACTCTTTTCGGTCCCAGGGACCACCAGGCTCCTCTCTCCGTGGAATTTCCCAGGCAAGAATACTGGAATGGGTTGCCATTTCCTACTCAAAGGGATCTTCCAGACCCAGAAATCAAACCCGTGTCTCTTGTGTCTTCTGCGTTGGTGAGTGTGTGCCTTACCACCACGCCTCCTGAGGAGCACTTTGATAGCATTGTCTTTTAGGATTTTAAATGACTCTGCCGGCATTCTGTCACCTCCTAAGGCCCACTTGTCTTCACACTCCAGAATGTCGCTCTGGGTGAGTGACCACACCGTCACAGTTATCTGGGTCTTTGTGATCTTTTTTGTACAATTCTTCTGGGCATTCTTTCCGTCTCTTCTTGATCTCTTCTGTTTTGTTAGATCTTTACCATTTCTGTCCTTTATTGTGCTGTTTTTGGATGAAATGTTTCTAATTTTCTTGAGGTGATCTCAAGTCTTTCTCCTTCTTTCCTCTAGTTTTTGCACTGTCCGTTGAAGAAGCCCTTCTCTTTCCTTGCTATTCTGTGGAACTCTGCATTTAATTGGGTGCACTTTTCCCTTTCTCCCTTGCTTTTTGCTTCTCTTCTTTCTTCAGCTTTTTGTGAAGCTTTCTCAGACAGCCACTTTGCCTTCTTGCCTTTATTTTTCTGTGGGATGGTTTGTTCACTACCTCCTGTACAGTGTTATGAATCTCTGTCCATAGTTTTTCAGGCCCTCTGTTTACTAGATCTAATAGCTTGAATCCACTGGTCACCTCTGCTGTATATTCACAGGGGATTTGGTTTAAGTCATACCTGGCTGACCTAGTGGTTTTCCCCACTTGCTTTAGTTTAAGCCTGAGTTTCACTATGAGAAGCTGATGATCTGAGCCACAATCAGCCCCAGGTCGTGTTTTTGCTGATTGTATACAGCTTCTCCATCTTTGGCTACAGAGAATGTAATCTGATTTTGGTATTGACCATCTGGTGATGACCCCATGTAAAGCTGTCTCTCATGTTGAAAAAAGAAAAGTGAAAGTGAAGTCGCTCAGTCGTGTCTGACTGTTTGCCACCTGTGGACTGTAGCCCACCAAGCTCCTCCGTCCATGGGATTCTCCAGGCAAGAATACTGGAGTCGGCTGCCATTTCTTTCTCCAGGGGATCTTTCCAACCCAAGGATCGAACCCAGGTCTCCTGCATTGCAGGCAGACGCTTTAACCTCTGAGCCACCAGGGAAGCCCCCTGTTGTTGAAAAAGGGTGTTTGCTATGACCAGTGTGTTCTCTTGACACAATTCTGTTAGCCTTTGTCCTGCTTCATTTTGTACTCCAAGGCAAAACTTGCTTGTTACTCCGGGTATCTCTTGCCTTCCTACTTCAACACTCCAATCTCCTGTGATGAGTAACACATCTTTTTTTGGTGTTAGTTCTAGAAGGTCTTCTGAGTCTTCATAGAACTGATCAACTTCAGCTTCTTCGGCATCAGTGGCTGGGGCATAGACTTGAATTACTGTGATGTTTAATATTTTGCCTTGGAAAAGAATCAAGGTCATTCTGTCATTTTTGAGGTTGCACCCAAGTACTGCATTTTGGACTTTTTTGTTGATTATGAGGGATACTCCATTTCTTGTAAGGGATTTTTGCCTACAATAGTAGATATAATGGTCATCTGAATTAAATTCAACCATTGCCATCCCTTTTAGTTCACTGATTCCTGAGATGTTATTACTCTTGCCATCCCCTGTTTGACCATGTCCAGTTTACCTTGATTCATGGACCTAACATTCCAGGATCCTATGCAATACTGTTCTTTACAGGATCAGATTTTACTTTGATCACCAGACATATCCACAGCTGAATGTCATTTCTGCTTTGGCCTGGCCACTTCATCCTTTCTGGAGCTATGAGTAGTTGTCCTCTGCTCTTCCCCAGTAGCACGTTGGACACCTCCCGAACTGGAGGACTCATCTTTCAGTGTCATATCTTTTTGCCTTTTTATTCAGCTCATGGAGTTCTCATGGCAAGTATACTGGATTGGTTTGCCATTCCCTCTTCCAGTGCATCACATTTTATCAGAACTCGCCACTGTCTCGGGTGGAGATATGTGTCCATATGGAGACATATGACCCATTTGTCTCGGGTGGCCCTGCAGAGCATGGCTCATAGCTTCACTGAGTTATGCAAGCCCTTTTAATCACAACAAGGCAGTGATCCATGAAGGGGCAATGCAAGAGATGCAGATTCAATCCCTGGGTCAGGAAAATCCCCTAGAGAAGGAAATGACAACCCACTCCAGTTTTCTTGCCTGGGAAATCCCATGGACAGAGGAGCCTGGCAGGATATAGTCTATAAGGGTTGCAAAGAATTGGGACACGACTTAGTGATTAAATAATAAAGTGACTGTTTAAGAAAAAAAATTAGCTTAATTGTTTCTGATCCAGAAAGTGGCATTTAGTTCTTTTGATCCTACAGAATGTTCTAACTATTTTATGGGGAATAGAGAGTTGAAGAACCTAATAAAAGCTGTGATAATTAGCCAGCACCAGTACCAAATGAGAATAGGTGATTTTTTTACTTAAAAAAAAATCTTGTGCTTTCCATAGACACATTAATTT
>SJYW01043703.1:545733-566510 GCA_006410735.1 Raphicerus campestris
TGAGCAAAATCCGGGAGATGGTGATGGACAGGGAAGCCTGGTGTGCTGCAGTCCAGGGGGTTGCAAAGAGTTGGACGCGACTGAACAACAATGAAACCAAGATAAACTAGCTATAGGAAACAAAGTCGGTAGAGATGCGCTTCTCTAGTCACTGAAGGCCCTCTCTGAGGCTGTGTGATACGGCGCATAGCAGGCAGCCCGTGAGGAAGGCAGGAAGGACCTTGTGAAGGACAGAAGCATCTCCTCCTGCTCCACTTCACAAGAGCCCATGACTGTGTTTGTGTGTCTCAGGTCTGTGAACTCCCTGAGAACAACCAGTGCTTGATATGTGCTTGACAGATTATCAGGTTATGCAAACTTTAATATTCAAGCACAGCATTATCTGTTCTTGCAAAAGAATATAGATCAATTCAAATGAACTAAGATGTAGATCTATCACGCCATCTAAGGCAAGCTGCTAGTTCAGCTGCAAAATCACTTTTATTTATGTCTTATTATCTGGTAAAGAAGAGGTGAGAAGGTTTTCTGTAGGGAACCTTCCAGGGCAATGAATTTTAGGAGAAACTCATTGTGTGGCTCACACATAGTAAGCATCAGGTAGCAAAACGTTGTCAATTTTGTTTTGAAAGACATTACAGTGGTTTTTAAAACTCCAGTACTTCTCCCATCAGCTCTCTTCAAAATGCCACTATTCCCACTGAAGCCCAGTTCACAGAGAGAACTTGTGCAGAGATGAAGACAGGTTAAGTCTGATGCTCTGCCCAGTTCTACGTCTGAGAGATGGTGAGGGACACGGAAGCCCGGTGTGCTGCAGTCCACAGCGTCTCAAAGAGTCCAACATAGTGACTGAACAAGAAGGATGCTCTGTGGCAATCTACGGTGACTCAGGTTAGAGCTCAGAAACCTTACAGAATGGCAGTCCACAGAGTTCCCAAGGTCACTGACAAGACATTGGGACGATGGAGCGCTCAACCTCATTTTCAAAAAGTCCCAGAGAATGAAACCACGGCTGCATTTTCTGGTGAAAACCTGAAGGTGAAACTTTCGTGCTGTTGCTGAAGGAGAGCACTGCTTCCTTGGGACGCCAGAGACACAGAGGAGTCTAGGGATTCAGTGGAAAGTTGCAAAGGTTAAATAACGAAGATGTAACTTTACGAGTAACTGAAGCTTTGTCTGAAACTGAGCTTTGAATTTGTGATTCAGTTCCACGGGGACTAAGTGGAGATCCTAGAATTCTCAAGCATAAAGCGAGGAAGAGATCATTTGAGTTTCATGAAAGTTAAGAACTGGCACGTGTGCTTGGCTGTCCCAAAATAAAATAGAAACGGCGAGAGCCCTGAAGGCCGTGTTTTGAAATGGATGGGCACTAAACAGGATGGGGTCGCTGGGTCTCTCACATGTAGCCTTATGCATTTACACTGCTTGCCGAACACAGAGACCTCTGCTTCAACATACAGAGCCTTAATCTGGTATCCCCCGTCCCTCCTTAATACTTTGGCCACCAGATATGAAGAACTGACTCATTGCAAAAGACCCTGATGCTGAGAAAGACTGAAGGCAGGAGGAGAAGAGGGCAACAGAGGATGAGATGGTTGGATGGCATCACTGAATCAATGGACGTGAGGTAGAGGAAAACTTGGGAGTTGGTGAAGGACAGGGAGGCCCGGCGTGCTGCAGTCCATGGGGTCGCAAAGAGGTGGACACAGCTTAGTAACTGAACTACAAGCTGATAGGTCCCCGTGCACATCTGTCCACAGTGGTGAGGCTTCGGGCAAGCCTGCTTCTCCAGGGTGGGATGGGCACACCTGGTGGACTGAGAGGATGGTGGATGGGGTGCCGGAGTCCTGCAGGCCACCACTTCCCGGGGCCCCAGAGGAGGGGTCAGGCACTTTGCAGGAACCACAAGGGAAAGGAGCAGGGAGGCAGGCTCTGTGTCAGTCCTCAAACAGAATCCATTATTTTAACAAGAAAAAATGTCAGAGTAGGTGTGCTCTGAGATGACTGCTTCTACCTAGTGCCTTAGGGTAGTATCTTTATCAAGACTGCTTTTAAAAGTCAATCCTGATATCCAAGTCAGAAGCACTATTTTTCCTAGTGTCTCCACCACTAAACACAACAATGTTTATCATTTCACGGGGTCCAGGAGACAGAGGATGTGAAAATGCTTTTTAAAATGTAAGTACTTCATCAAACTATAATCTCTGGCACAGTCAAAATGACTTTGGAATCAAACCAAGTAAGATCTGAAGACCCGAGGTGGAGCTCTCACATCATCAGTGCCTTGCAGCCAATAAATGTTTGCTAGAGAATGCAGGAAAACAGCTCAGGAACCCTGGCCACAGGCACACTGCATAAGTACATTCTGTCTAAAAATGATTCAGGGTTAATCCGCTCACTTCAGGTTTATGAAGAAAAGACAGAAAACAGTTTCAGGGTGTATGCCTCCTGAGCAGTCTCAGGAGGACAGGGATGTACCAGGGAAAAGGCCGGATTCCAGTCCAGTTTCAGCACTGGCTGTGAGCTCAGAAGGGTGACTAAGCATCCTTCCGAGCGACGGACAGGCACGGGCTGCAGGGACGACGTTTCATTCTACCTCAGACAGTTGAGGTCACCCTAATAACATATATCTCTCAGATGCATCGCCTGCTGAGGTCAGTGTGGAAAAGCCCAAACAGAATCACCATATTTCAAGACAACTGACCCGCCAGAACATCATGTTTTGATTTATGACATCCTTTACTATGAAGTGCTTCTCTACTTTTCTGTTAAAAGTTACACTGCCTTGAAATTGGGCTGCAAGACTGATTAAGCTTCTAAGCCCTGAATTTGCATTTATAAGAGACTTAGCTTTAAGTGTCCCCATCAAGCTTTACTCAAAAGCAGTCAGAATCAACACTTTCTAACCTGAACACAGAGGCCGAGTCACTCCTGTGTGTGTCTGAAAGGGGGACAGAGCAGCGTGTACTGGAAGCAGAGGGGAGAAGAAGTCGAAGGTCCCCCTCTCCTGGGACAGAGGGCACGCAGGTGGGGCGGAATTCAGGTAATGCCAGGAAGAGTGAGGCAGACACTAAATAAGTGAAAGACGCTTCTTCTAAAGAATTCAAGGAGCCCCACACTTAAACAAAATATAACAAACTAGTCTAAAGGGACACTCTGGTAAAACCAATTTCTCTCTTTTTCTTTTGTGTTACTTCCTGTCCCTCTTGAACAGGACACAGGCCTACATTTCTATGTTTCTGACAGACAACTCGATCATGAAGCAGGAAAAAAGTTACTTGCTTTGCTGAAAACAGCAGAGTGAACAGTGGAAGTAGGAACTGCTATAAACAAGCTGAAGTTGCCAACATGGTTTTCTCATACACACACACAAAAGATTAAGTAAAAATCCAAACTGAATTGTGTTATAAAATCAACATAATTTTTTGGATATGATAAACCGGGCCACATACAACCATCTAATTTTAAAGAGCTGTTAAGAATTCTCCTTTACAAAAAATTTCCAGAGAATACCACACAAACTCTGAAATAAAAACATTCCCAGTGATGTTTTTCTTGGAGGCGAGTTGATAGTGCTCGCCAAAAGGAATATTTTAAGAATCCCCCAAATTGCATTGGGGACAAGCAGAAAGGAGGCAGACCACAGGGAGAGAGTTGTTCCTTTTACACAAAGATATGAGATCCTTCAGGAAGCGTGTGGATTCTTCTAGCACTGACCCGAACAGAAGCCACCACCTTCGAAGCTCCTGTCCAGAGTCACGAACAAGTCGCTGACCGTTGTGCTGTGCCTTAAGTGTTACAAACTACCTTGTGTGGCTCTGTAAACAGCAGGCGCAACTTCTGTCTCTCAGAACAGCTCATCACGTTTGTTTGCTTGAATTATTTTAGAAAATCAAAGGAGGCCATTCAAGAATCACGGAGCATATCTGTCTTATTTAAGATGGAGTTGGACAGGGAAAGGGGTTCAGTTCGAGTCTATGGTGTTTCCCAAGGCCTTCATCTATAAGCATCAGTGAACACGTCACACCCCGCCGACCCCCCATCACCACTAGAGGAAGCCTCTGAGTCATCACAATTACATGACCAGGCATTTTTCTTTAAGCCACAGCGTATCCTGTGCTTTTTGGTTTCCCAGGGGTTGGTGTTTTCCACGAATAGGGAGGGTTTGTGCATCGCTGGGAAGCTGTTTGCATAGACACGAATTCCAAAACTATCTTTGGAACCTGAGAGCAACCGCTTGGAGAAATAGTACTCTGAAGGTTCTGGAGATGATCAACACCACAGTGCCTTCCGGGGAAGTGGGCAAATCCTCCGGTCGGCCTCTGGATCAGGAAGGACGACTCTGGGGTCCCTGCAAGAACAGATGCAGACGCACGCCCCGCCACTGCCCACCCAGACCATCCCCATTTCCAGCCTCCCTCACTTGGTCCTCGACCAAGTGCTCACTTGTCCAGAGCTAGTACCTTTGGTCAATTTTAGGGTTAATGTACTCTTTCCCANTTTCCCTTTCTCCCTTGCTTTTTGCTTCTCTTCTTTCTTCAGCTTTTTGTAAAGCTTTCTCAGACAGCCACTTTGCCTTCTTGCCTTTATTTTTCTGTGGGACGGTTTGTTCACTACCTCCTGTACAGTGTTATGAATCTCTGTCCATAGTTTTTCAGGCCCTCTGTTTACTAGATCTAATAGCTTGAATCCACTGGTCACCTCTGCTGTATATTCACAGGGGATTTGGTTTAAGTCATACCTGGCTGACCTAGTGGTTTTCCCCACTTGCTTTAGTTTAAGCCTGAGTTTCACTATGAGAAGCTGATGATCTGAGCCACAATCAGCCCCAGGTCGTGTTTTTGCTGATTGTATACAGCTTCTCCATCTTTGGCTACAGAGAATGTAATCTNCACACAGAGCTGGACATGACTGAAGCAACTTAGCAGTACTCTTTCCCTGTATAAGGTGATGGGGACAGGATGTAGCAGTTGATTTTTACAGTTCTTGCAGGAGGTTACTAAGTTATTTCTGTCGTAAGGCTAACGTGTTAAATCCATACTTTTTGTCAGGTGCCTCGAGGAACACCACACATCTTTAACTCTTAGCTTTCACGGGATCCTATGAAGGACATCCTATCACTGGGTGTGTCTTACAAAGGAGGAGNTACTCTTTCCCTGTATAAGGTGATGGGGACAGGATGCAGCAGTTGATTTTTACAGTTCTTGCAGGAGGTTACTAAGTTATTTCTGTCGTAAGGCTAACATGTTAAATCCATACTTTTTGTCAGGTGCCTCGAGGAGCACCACACATCTTTAACTCTTAGCTTTCACGGGATCCTATGAAGGACATCCTATCACTGGGTGTGTCTTACAAAGGAGGAGCTGGACACAGCTCAGGGAGATAGGATGTCTTCCCTAAGGCTGCCCAGCGGGAAAGGTTCCTGGCACCCGGGTGGCACAGCACCCTCTGTCTCATTTTCCTTCTTGCTGTTGGGCACTAAGTCATGTCTGACTCTTTGTGACCACATGGATGGCAGCATACCAGGCTTACCTGTCCTTCACTATCTCCTGGAGCTTGCTCAAACTAATGTCTATTGAGTCAATGATGCCTCAGATCTCGTCAGCTGTTGCCCCCTTCTCCTGCNAGGGTGTTTGCTATGACCAGTGTGTTCTCTTGACACAATTCTGTTAGCCTTTGTCCTGCTTCATTTTGTACTCCAAGGCAAAACTTGCTTGTTACTCCGGGTATCTCTTGCCTTCCTACTTCAACACTCCAATCTCCTGTGATGAGTAACACATCTTTTTTTGGTGTTAGTTCTAGAAGGTCTTCTGAGTCTTCATAGAACTGATCAACTTCAGCTTCTTCGGCATCAGTGGCTGGGGCATAGACTTGAATTACTGTGATGTTTAATATTTTGCCTTGGAAAAGAATCAAGGTCATTCTGTCATTTTTGAGGTTGCACCCAAGTACTGCATTTTGGACTTTTTTGTTGATTATGAGGGATACTCCATTTCTTGTAAGGGATTTTTGCCTACAATAGTAGATATAATGGTCATCTGAATTAAATTCAACCATTGCCATCCCTTTTAGTTCACTGATTCCTGAGATGTTATTACTCTTGCCATCCCCTGTTTGACCATGTCCAGTTTACCTTGATTCATNGAACACCACAGTCCAAAAGGATCAATTCTTCGGTGCTCAGCCTTATTTAGGGTCCAATTCTCACATCTGTACATGGAAAACCATAGCTTTAACTAGACAGATCTTTGTCAGCAAAATGATGTCTTTGTTCTTTAATATGCGGCCTAGGTTTGTCATAGCTTTTCTTCCAAGGAGCAAGCGTCTTTTAATTTCAGGCTGCAATCACCATCCTCAGTGATTTTGGAGCCTAAGAAAATAAAAGTCTGTCTCTGTTTCCATTGTTTCTCCATCTCTTTGCCATGAAGCGATGGGACCAGATGCCATGATCTTAGTTTTTTGAATGTTGAGATTCAAGCCTCCTTTTCCACTCTCTTCTTTCACTTTCATCAAGAGGCTGTTTAGTTCTTCTTCTCTTTCTGCCATAAGGANTGGATTGGTTTGCCATTCCCTCTTCCAGTGCATCACATTTTATCAGAACTCGCCACTGTCTCGGGTGGAGATATGTGTCCATATGGAGACATATGACCCATTTGTCTCGGGTGGCCCTGCAGAGCATGGCTCATAGCTTCACTGAGTTATGCAAGCCCTTTTAATCACAACAAGGCAGTGATCCATGAAGGGGCAATGCAAGAGATGCAGATTCAATCCCTGGGTCAGGAAAATCCCCTGGAGAAGGAAATGACAACCCACTCCAGTTTTCTTGCCTGGGAAATCCCATGGACAGAGGAGCCTGGCAGGATATAGTCTATAAGGGTTGCAAAGAATTGGGACACGACTTAGTGATTAAATAATAAAGTGACTGTTTAAGAAAAAAAATTAGCTTAATTGTTTCTGATCCAGAAAGTGGCATTTAGTTCTTTTGATCCTACAGAATGTTCTAACTATTTTATGGGGAATAGAGAGTTGAAGAACCTAATAAAAGCTGTGATAATTAGCCAGCACCAGTACCAAATGAGAATAGGTGATTTTTTTACTTAAAAAAAAATCTTGTGCTTTCCATAGACACATTAATTTATNTCAGTGCAGTCATTTTCACTCCAGCCTCTCCCTCTGAACAGCTACCTGTGTATTCCAGTCTTCTTAGTAGAAAGCATTGGATGTATGAGATACTAGACAAGTGAAATATATAAACCTGTCAAAAGTCCTATCTTCCAGAAGAACTGGTGGCTTAATTAGTGGCTTAGTAAGGGCAAAATTCTATTAAATTTTGAAGAAACTGCTTTGCCACTGTTTGAAATCAAAATCATTACGTGATTTGTCACTTAGTTGTGTCTGACTCTTTGTGACCTGATGGACTGTAGCCAGCCAGGCTCCCCGTCCATGGGATTCTCCAGGCAAGANATATTCACGAACAATTTGGGTTTATGCTTTCATAATAAACCAAATTAATCTGCCTCACAAAATTGTCCAGGCAACTTGAATGCTTTCACTGCTCCTCTCTGCATTGTATTGGAAGTCCTAACCAGCAAGAAAAAGTATGCACATAGATTGAGAAAGAAATAAAACTGTGTATTTACATAAGACATGATTGTTTACATAGACGATGTGAACNCCTCCTCTAGGGGTTCTTCCCAACCCAGGGACTGAACCCAGGCCTCCCACATTGCAAGCAGATTCTTTACCATCTGAGCCACCAGGGAAGCCCTGAAATCATTATACTGGCAGGTAAAATGTGCTACTTAACATGTTAACCAAATGCTGTCCTGCACTGTCTTGCTAGTGTTAAAACCCTGACTGAGGCAGGCTCCTGGCTTCGGCAATAATACATCCCTGGCCCAGTCTTGCCTTTGCTCGAGTCTCGGGGGTCCACAGCCAACCCGCCCCTGTGGCTCAGCCTCACTCTGGGCCAGCACCATGGGTGAGCTCTACGTCAGAAAGAACATGCACAGTCTGCGGATGGCTGGAGGCCCAGGGTGACCTACTCTAGTCTTTCTGTAAGCAACTCCTCTTTAGTTTTTTCTCAGCGAGCTCTATTTTTGACCAGTCTGTCTCCTTGCTTACAATGACCAAACCCTGTTCTGAAGATTAAAAGTCCCACATGAAGGTGTAGACAGGATCCCTTCTGGAGGGGAGGGAGGGAGACCTCTGAGGGAGAACTTGGCTCAGGCACCCTCCCCCTGGAGCTCCCTGAGGTCTCGGGCTCCTCAGCGGGCAGATGCACCACACCAGGCTCTGCATCTCACATGGCCTTCCTCCTTCTGGGTCTTTCTAAACTTACAGAATTCAAATCGATTAAAAGTCATCAGCCAGGGATACAGTAGTGTTATGCGATCCTTATGGAGATAACGCATCGGCATTATCGTGAGAGCAGGCAGAAGAAGGGCCCTGCAGCTATCCTTGGAAGAGTCCCAGGGGTCTGTGACCTGCCGCGGAGACAGGTGCTTTACAGGTGCAGTGACACTAATGACCTCAAGATGGGAGGTGCTCTGGATTATCCTGGGGGCTCTGCGAGACCACAAGGGTCCTAATAAATGAATGACGGAGGCAGGAAGTCAGAGACCTGACCAGGGAAGCAGAGGCTGGTGACATCACGGCTGGAAGGGACTGCGAGCCACAGGCCGAGGGCGGCCTGCAGAAGCTGAGGAGGGCAGGAAGCAGGAGCTCTCCCGGAGCCTCCGGCAGGGACAGAGCCCCACAGCACCTGGCCGTGAGTCCGGGAAGCCTATGCAGACTGCTGACATCGGAGGCTGTGAGAAGACAGGTCGGGTGTGTGTCTGGGGGGAGGGGGTTAGGGGTTAGCCTCTGAATCTGCAGTAACTGAACACAGCCAAGGGTCACTAACAGCATCACGGACCCTGCGGGCATGTGCCTCCAGTTCTGTGCTTCGCTCTCTTGACTGTTCCAGCTGTGCCGTCCCGTTTTCCACATACACATCTGAGAGTCAGCCTGTGCGTCATCAAGTCTGTGAGTGTGAGNCTCGGACGCTGTGAGAAGACAGGTCGGGTGTGTGTCTGGGGGGAGGGGGTTAGCCTCTGAATCTGCAGTAACTGAACACAGCCAAGGGCCACTATGTTAGCATCACGGACCCTGCGGGCATGTGCCTCCAGTTCTGTGCTTCGCTCTCTCGACTGTTCCAGCTGTGCCGTCCCGTTTTCCACATACACATCTGAGAGTCAGCCTGTGCGTCATCAAGTCTGTGAGTGTGAGCGGAAACACATTAAATCTGCAGAGCACTTTAGGGGAGAAGGTCTTTGAACCATACTGAGTCTTCCAGTTTTTGTGCACAATATGTCTCTGCTGTTTCCAATCCTCCAGGCCACAGAGTCTGCACATCCTTTTCTGTTAGATTTGAACTTAAGTATGTCAATGTTGGGGCTTCCCCCGTGGCTCAGAGGTAAAGAATCCTCGTGTCAATGCAGGAGACCTGAGTTCGATCCCAGGGTTGGAAAGATGCCCTGGAGGAGAAAATGACAACCTATTCCAGCANGAACACATTAAATCTGCAGAGCACTTTAGGGGAGAAGGTCTTTGAACCATACTGAGTCTTCCAGTTCTTGTGCACAATATGTCTCTGCTGTTTCCAATCCTCCAGGCCACAGAGTCTGCACATCCTTTTCTATTAGATTTGAACTTAAGTATGTCAATGTTGGGGCTTCCCCCCGTGGCTCAGAGGTAAAGAATCTTCGTGTCAATGCAGGAGACCTGAGTTCGATCCCAGGGTTGGAAAGATGCCCTGGAGGAGAAAATGACAACCTATTCCAGCATCTTTGCCTGGAGAATCCCATGGACAGAGGAGCCTGGCCACAGTCCAGGGAGTCAAAAGAATCAGACACAAGTGAGCAACTAAACACCACCACCATCTTAGTGTTGGCCTTGTACGACTGAATCCTTGTTTGCCAACAATTTGCTGAACTCACTTATTAATCCTGAGAGCTTTCTGGTGGATTTGTTGCAACTGTCCACACAGACTCTCGTGTAGTCTGAGAACAGAGGTAGCTCCCTCTCTTCGCCTCTATAACCTAAATGCTTTTTATCTCCTTTTCTTGGCTTATTACTACACTCACACTTAGCCCGCTCACTGTGTCACCGTGGGCAAGACTCCTCCCTCGGGCAGGAAGGCCCAGGCAGGCAGTCCTGTCTGAGCACAGGAAGTTTATCAGATGACATGTTTCATTTCCCGCCTTGCTCATGGATAGCAGAAAATCCCACAGAGAGAGGTTAATTTCACACACAGTGGCCTGATGTTAAATGCACACCTGGCTCTGTTTCTACATGTGACTAGTGGTGGAACCCTGGCAGCACTTGGGGCAGAAACGGGGGCACCTAGGCAGGGCTTCCTGTGCCTGGCAGTGGGGAGGGCGAGCCCTCATTCCCGCGCCCTCCGCTGGCTCTGCGTTCCAGGAGGACAAGCTGGTACAGAACAGAGCACAGCTGCCTGGCCTCATAAAAGATAATGTCTTCCTCTGAGACATGAGGGAAGGAAGAGGTGACTGATAAACAGAGACACTGTGAATTGGAGAGAAAGCAAACAGGATATTCATTCACAGAGGCTGGAGCTATTAATGACATTGCATACAAGGAAATGTGGACCAGTACTTATATATAATTAAGTAAGGTAACTCCTAATTGTTGCCTAGACAAATAGGACTTTGTGGGGGGAATTCCAGCCTTTTCCACTTCATGACTCCAACCACTAATGTCTTAAACCTCACACACCAGAGAGAGATGCAGGTTAAATCATAACAAGGGAAAAAGACCACAGCTGAACTTGCAAATATATCTGCTATTTGCATANCATCTTTGCCTGGAGAATCCCATGGACAGAGGAGCCTGGCCACAGTCCAGGGAGTCAAAAGAATCAGACACAAGTGAGCAACTAAACACCACCACCATCTTAGTGTTGGCCTTGTACGACTGAATCCTTGTTTGCCAACAATTTGCTGAACTCACTTATTAATCCTGAGAGCTTTCTGGTGGATTTGTTGCAACTGTCCACACAGACTCTCGTGTAGTCTGAGAACAGAGGTAGCTCCCTCTCTTCGCCTCTATAACCTAAATGCTTTTTATCTCCTTTTCTTGGCTTATTACTACACTCACACTTAGCCCGCTCACTGTGTCACCGTGGGCAAGACTCCTCCCTCGGGCAGGAAGGCCCAGGCAGGCAGTCCTGTCTGAGCACAGGAAGTTTATCAGATGACATGTTTCATTTCCCGCCTTGCTCATGGATAGCAGAAAATCCCACAGAGAGAGGTTAATTTCACACACAGTGGCCTGATGTTAAATGCACACCTGGCTCTGTTTCTACATGTGACTAGTGGTGGAACCCTGGCAGCACTTGGGGCAGAAACGGGGGCACCTAGGCAGGGCTTCCTGTGCCTGGCAGTGGGGAGGGCGAGCCCTCATTCCCGCGCCCTCCGCTGGCTCTGCGTTCCAGGAGGACAAGCTGGTACAGAACAGAGCACAGCTGCCTGGCCTCATAAAAGATAATGTCTTCCTCTGAGACATGAGGGAAGGAAGAGGTGACTGATAAACAGAGACACTGTGAATTGGAAAGAAAGCAAACAGGATATTCATTCACAGAGGCTGGAGCTATTAATGACATTGCATACAAGGAAATGTGGACCAGTACTTATATATAATTAAGTAAGGTAACTCCTAATTGTTGCCTAGACAAATAGGACTTTGTGGGGGGAATTCCAGCCTTTTCCACTTCATGACTCCAACCACTAATGTCTTAAACCTCACACACCAGAGAGAGATGCAGGTTAAATCATAACAAGGGAAAAAGACCACAGCTGAACTTGCAAATATATCTGCTATTTGCATATTATAATTCTACCGGCTTAAATTAACAGAGCATTCCCAGGTGGATCAGTGGCAAGGAATCTGCATGCAATGTAGCAGATGCAGGTTTGATCCCTGGGTTGGGAAGATCTCCTGGAGAAGGAAACAGCAATCCACTCTGGTATTCTTGCCTGGGAAGTTCCATGGACAGAGGAGCCTGACTGGCTACAGTCCACAAGGTCACAGAAGAATTGGCATGACTTAGTGACTAAACAACAGCAGTATAACACAGGCTTAGCAGGAGGAGAAGGGAGGCTGGGTACTCAGCAGATGTAAAATAGTGATGCAAGCAACAAACGGTGCTACCCTCATCAGACAGTAATGCTCTGGAGCAACCACGGGTTGTGGGTCACAGTAAAAAGAGAAAGAGTAAGAAACAATTTCAATTTCAAGAATAATGGGGAAAAAATGACTTTAAAAAACCCTCAAACTCTGCATTTAATACACAGAAATAAGGGCAAGTAACGTGAAAGATAGACATGCATAGATAATAACATATCCAAATCGGGATTAAACGAACATGTCTCTCAGTAAGTAGACCCATCTGTGAAAACAATCACGGAATTCCTTTGGCTTTTTAAACCATCCCTAACAAAGGTCACATTAACTCTTGGTCAAGCACAGAAGAGCGAGCATTTGACTGTGAGAACGTGCACCGAGCGTTCTCATTCCAAGTCTGCTCTAATCTTACATCTGCTCGTGGCCGTGAGGTCTTTACCTGGAAACCTACCTGCTCGTCCTCCTGGGGACCATCAGGGCTGGAGGCGAGGACCATCAGGGGAGAGAGGGCGGGACTAACATGGACCGGCTGGCCACTCAGCCCGGGGCAAGCACCTGGGACGCGCATGCGCACTGTGCGCACTCGGAGGCTTACCCACTCGAAGGACAGGATCCAGCAGCCGCGCGCTATGCCCAGCAGCACGTTCAGGGTGCGGCACGGCCTCCCGGCCAGCACGTGCGTCGTGCTACCACACACCTCCCGCGCCAGCGAAAAGCCCTTCAGTTTGTTCATGACCTGGATCACCACGCCGTACTTTCTGTGAAGCGGGGAGAAAAATCAACACACGGTTGGATGTGTTTCCTGTGCATAAACATCAAGGGGATTACAATGAACTAAAATGTAAAAAACCTAGGAAAAACTGTACACTGATTTCTTCTATGGTGCTCATTTCCCTGCAATCCATAACTTGAAATCTAGGGGAATAAATTTCAGATCTCAACTCCAACTGTATGTTCTAGTGGCTAAGAAACAGCGGCCCCAAAGTTAAAAGCGGTTTCCCCGGGTGCCCGGAGGGGCCTGCCAGCCCCTGCACCAGGCCTCCTCAACACCCAGACCCGGTTATGTGTACTTTTTGAGTCCTGTCGGACTTAGTTTTTGAACTGTCAGAACCAAGATCCTCACTTGTTTTATTTTAAAAATGAAACATATAATTTTATAGGTCCTGTTTATTAAAACTTCAGATTAAACTTCAGGGCAAATTTCACAAAGCTCATCTCTGTTTATTTTCTGATTTGTCGTTCCATTAATGCCTTAAGTATCCTTTTTTCTCTTTAAATATTTCTCTTCTCTAACTTTCTTCCCAAATCACTCTTCATATTCCCTTTCTTCCTTTTACAATCACCTTTCTATCATGCCTTTAACTCCAACATGTTGCTTTTCCCCCTCTCTGCCAGCAGCTTTGGGAAATCCTTGCCAAAACATGAACACCACGTAGGCTTTCTGAGCCACACTGTGACGTGCACAGTGAGTTAAGAAACTTCTCGTTTCCAAAAATTACATTCCAAAAGGAAGGAGGCAGTTTTGTTCATGATTACGCACATCGTCTCCAACTATCTCCTGCTTATATTATGGCATTTCTCAGTTATGATGATCTGGGCTTTGCCGATCACAAGACCTATTTCTTCACTTGTGAAATACAAGGCCTGACCTCTATCCTGGTGAGAATTTTCCAGGGATCCCCAGGGTATAGCAGATGGATGAGTCAGGACCGGACACATCACTTTAACCAGAGGATATATGCTTATTGGAGTTGCAGAAAATACTTAAATCAGGGGAGGGGTACAAAATGCAAATAAAACAATAGCAAAAAGAAGCGAAAACCTCTAAGCCAGATGCTCTCTAGAAACCTGTTCCTGCATATCTATGATTTTGTCATTCTGAGTCTCAGAGCTTCTAGCTCTTCGCTGGATGTGCTAATCAATAACAAGGATCTTTGCAAAACACAGCTAATCAATATGACCTTAGAACATCTAAGTCTTGTTCTTACCTTCTGACAAGTATTTGTGGGGCAGGAATGAATCAAAAAGAGATTCAAAATGGCCTAAATGAAGATTTTCAAATCTTCGATTGAGAAAATAGTTAGCTATCAGTGTTTTTTTAGGGCAAAATATAGACTTTTAAAAATGTTAGACCAATATTCAATTATTCGTTTCTGTATTAAACTATTTAGGATGACCAATGTATTTCATAAGACGCAAACAGAACTTGTGAGCGTGCTCCTTTTTCACTAGATAACATGTGGGTTTTGAACAACCAGTCCTTTTAACTTCATGCCACAGGTGGGACGGGATCCCGCTACCCAGAGTCTTGAAAGCATGCACTTTCTGTAGCCTGTTTTTCACTGAGATGTCCCAGTGTTTTGATGGATATCTTAAAGCCCTAAAACTTCTGCTATTAAAAAAAAATTTTTTTTTTCCTCTTTAAATAAAAATTCAAAAATCTGTTGCAAAGAATAAGGCATGGTATTTTTTTTGGATGTGCAACACTGTGCTAATGTTTAAGGGAGATGATAAGAGTGCGCTAGGGAGCTGTGAATGCTTCCACCAGATGTGCAGACAACTGCTTTACCACAGTGGTAGAAAGCATCCCACTAAAGCATTTCTTTAATATCTTTAAGGGAAGTGCTTCCACCAGCGAGGCTCCACCTACGGGACCTTCAAGGGGTGGGGGTTGAGGACTCGCACAGCCATGCAGATCAAGATGAGCAAGAGGAGCGGCAAATACTAAAATGCCTCTAAGCGCCGTCCAAGCCACTCAAAGGTCTTCGTGCTGAACAGCCTTTCACAGCCTTTTCACCACCTCTCTTATTTCCAGTGCTCTTCTGACTCCAGTATTAATTACAGAGAGCAACACGGACAGAGCACAGACGTGAGGGCTGCCCAAGCGCCAGCACAGTTTATGAACGAAAAGCCCGAACTTTGTATCGAGGAGAAAGTTATCAAAACAATGAGTACTTACTCAGATGGCATGCTTGTCATGACTAATGTTCTTGTTGGCTATGGATGTCAAAAGAGAAGGAACAAAAAACAGTCAGAAATATAAAAAGTATTTTTCCCACAGAAATAAACTTTGTTTTCTGAAAAGTTACATCACTTAAAAGTAAACATTTAAGCATATATCAAAGGAAAAAAACTTTATATTCCTGGGGAAAAAAAAAAGTAGCCCCAAAGATAGAAACTCAGGTACTATCCCCAAACCAATCCAAAATAATCCAGTACATGAGGTAGAAGACAAAAAAACAGTTTCCCTCCAGAAATTCATTCTACCAGTTGCCTAGTGGGCCTCCACAGGTGCCAAACTGTTAACATGCTTCCAAGGAAGCATAGACATAAGAGAGACGAGAGACGTTTTTCTTGCAGGCTTAGAAACCATTTTTCCTGAGGCTTCTAGGCAACCATATTCTTAGTCTCAGATGTAAGAACACAATAATGTTCAAGCTTCTACTACCTGACTCAAGCAGATTCTTTCATCCCTTCCACACAAGAGCACAGATAATGGAACTGCTTATTTGTGTATTGGCATCTCCTATTAATTGGAACCGCAAATTTTTAAAAATAAAAACTTAAAAATACTTTTTACTTATGCATGCTGCTAGCAAAGAAATGTTTCAGAAATATATAATCAGACATACAAATTTCCCTGTAGTTCTACCAACTAGAAATGACTATTGCTTTATAATTTGATATATATTAGGGCAAATGTTCTTTTATTAAAAAAAAAGAAAAACCTTTATTTACTTTTGTCTGTGCTGAGTCTTCATTGTGGTATGCAGGCTTAGTTGCTCTGCATCATGTGGGATCTTAGTTCACCAACCAGGGATCAAACCTACATTCCTTGAATTGGAAGGCAGATTCTTAACCACTGGACCACCAGGGAAGTCCCCCTAAATGTTCTCTTTATCTAAAAAACAAATGTGAATGCAGACTATTCTTACACTCTTTCAGGTCATGTGATGTGCCTGAAATGGAACCAGCTGCTCAGTATAACCTGGAAACCATCATGGCACACAATGCAGTGCCTTGAATGGTCCTATAAATGAATGAGAAGGAACCAAAGGTGCCCAAAGGAACCAGGGGGACACATGGGGACTCAGGGCCTCTGTGCCACACGGGGGTATTAAGAGACAGTGAAGAAGAGACAAGGGGAATGAAAAAGATACTCGGAGGAAGACCTCAGAAATGGCACAGAGCTAGCTGACAATGGACAACCATCATCCTGTATTTTTAGTTTCCCTCCAGAACATCCTTTGTCAGCTCTCCTCTGTCCTGGATACAAGTGGAACGTGAACACGGCTCCCTGGGTTGAGTCTGGAGACAAGGGCGTTATGCAGGTGTAAGATTCTGGCTTCAGTGTCATCCTAGAATGAGGACGACACAGAGCCAGCGACATGGCCAACCCCAAGTAAAACCCTGCGGAGGTCACTCCAAGGCATTTAGTTTCTTCTGGGGACCCATCCAGAAGCAGCCTGTAGGACATCATTGGTGGTAAGTGCTCATTCCCAGAATGAAGGCGTGAAGGGAGGCAGGCAGAGGAAGCGCTCCTGGCTTCTGATCACCAGGCTCCTTCTCCACGACTGCGCCTCAGACTGCTTCTCTTTCTTACCCGCACTCACTCCCCGGGAGCCATCACATGGCCGCAGGGCTTTCTGCAGGAGCAAAAGGCCTACAGCCCCAACTTCACATTTCTAGCTGAGACCCACTCCATGATGCCAAGACTCAGACTCTCCTATCTGACCTCTCCATCTGGAGGTCTAGTAAGGATCTCAGATGTGACATCTCCAAAACTAAGCTACTGTTCTTTTCAGGAAATTATGCAAGAAAAAGAAATTTAAATTGCAAAGGAAGAAATCAAACTGTCTCTCTTCACAGATGAGAAGATCTTACAAGCAGAAAACTCTATGAAGAAGCCATAAAAAAATGTTAGGACAAATGAATTTAGCAAAGTTGCAGGAAACAAAAAAAGCACAAAACTTATTTGTATTTCTATACCTTAGTAATGAACAATCAGAAAAGGAAACTAAGAAACCAATTCCATTTATCAGTACCAAAAATAATAAAATACTTAGGAATAAACTTAACAAAGATGACGCAAGCCTTTTACACTGAAAATTTCTTTAATTGCTAAAAGAAATCAAAGATGACCTAAATAAATGGAAAGATAGTCTGTGTTCATGAACTGAAAGACTTAATATTATTGATGACAATACTTGCCACAGCAGATTCAATGCAATCTCTACCAAAATTGCCATTGGAAAAATCCATCCTAAAATCCATATGGAATTCCAAGGAAACACAAATACCCAAAACAATCTTGAAAAAGAACTACAAGATGGAGATCTCACACTTTCTGATTTCAAAATTTACTACAAAATTACAGTACTCAGATTGTATAGTACTGCATAGGGATAGATGTGAATACAGAATTGAAAGTCTGGAAATAAACCTTCACATCTGTTGTCAACTATTTTTGACAAGGTTGCCAAGATTGTTCATGGAGAGTCTCAACAAATGATGCTGAGAGAACTGGATAACCACACATGAAATAATAAACCTGGATCTTTACCTTACACTATAGAAAAAAATGAACTCAAAATGGATCTAATTTGAGAGCAGAAGCTATAAAACTCTTAGAAGAAAACATTGGGAAAAATATTCATGACACTGGTTCCTTAAATTATGGCACCAAAAGCACAGGCAAAAAAGATGATTAAATAAACTGGACTTCATCAAAATTAAAAACTTTTTTTTGGCATCAGAAAACACTATCAAGAGAGTGAAAAGATAGCCCCAAAGATGGGAGAAAATATGTGCTAATCATACATTTGACAAGGGTTTACAAGAACTTCTACAACTCAACAAAAAAAGGACAACTCATTTTAAATATGGGCAAATAACTTGAATAGACATTTCTCCAAAGAAAATTAGCAAATGACCTGTAGCACATGAAAATATGCTCTAAACCGCTAGTCATTTGGGAAATTCAAATGAGATACCAGGCCTAATGAGATATCACTTTATAGCTACTAGGATGGTTACAATAACAACAACACTAAAAAACCCCCCAAAACAGCAAGTGTTGATGAGGGTTTGTGCTGGAAGCCGCACGCGTTTTGGCTGGAATATAAAATGATGCGGCTGGCCGCAGTGGGAAACATCTGGTGGCTCCTCAGAAAGTGAAACAGAGAATTACCACAGGGCCAGCAAGNCTATTGCTTTATAATTTGATATATATTAGGGCAAATGTTCTTTTATTAAAAAAAAAGAAAAACCTTTATTTACTTTTGTCTGTGCTGAGTCTTCATTGTGGTATGCAGGCTTAGTTGCTCTGCATCATGTGGGATCTTAGTTCACCAACCAGGGATCAAACCTACATTCCTTGAATTGGAAGGCAGATTCTTAACCACTGGACCACCAGGGAAGTCCCCCTAAATGTTCTCTTTATCTAAAAAACAAATGTGAATGCAGACTATTCTTACACTCTTTCAGGTCATGTGATGTGCCTGAAATGGAACCAGCTGCTCAGTATAACCTGGAAACCATCATGGCACACAATGCAGTGCCTTGAATGGTCCTATAAATGAATGAGAAGGAACCAAAGGTGCCCAAAGGAACCAGGGGGACACATGGGGACTCAGGGCCTCTGTGCCACACGGGGGTATTAAGAGACAGTGAAGAAGAGACAAGGGGAATGAAAAAGATACTCGGAGGAAGACCTCAGAAATGGCACAGAGCTAGCTGACAATGGACAACCATCATCCTGTATTTTTAGTTTCCCTCCAGAACATCCTTTGTCAGCTCTCCTCTGTCCTGGATACAAGTGGAACGTGAACACGGCTCCCTGGGTTGAGTCTGGAGACAAGGGCGTTATGCAGGTGTAAGATTCTGGCTTCAGTGTCATCCTAGAATGAGGACGACACAGAGCCAGCGACATGGCCAACCCCAAGGAAAACCCTGCGGAGGTCACTCCAAGGCATTTAGTTTCTTCTGGGGACCCATCCAGAAGCAGCCTGTAGGACATCATCGGTGGTAAGTGCTCATTCCCAGAATGAAGGCGTGAAGGGAGGCAGGCAGAGGAAGCGCTCCTGGCTTCTGATCACCAGGCTCCTTCTCCACGACTGCGCCTCAGACTGCTTCTCTTTCTTACCCGCACTCACTCCCCGGGAGCCATCACATGGCCGCAGGGCTTTCTGCAGGAGCAAAAGGCCTACAGCCCCAACTTCACATTTCTAGCTGAGACCCACTCCATGATGCCAAGACTCAGACTCTCCTATCTGACCTCTCCATCTGGAGGTCTAGTAAGGATCTCAGATGTGACATCTCCAAAACTAAGCTACTGTTCTTTTCAGGAAATTATGCAAGAAAAAGAAATTTAAATTGCAAAGGAAGAAATCAAACTGTCTCTCTTCACAGATGAGAAGATCTTACAAGCAGAAAACTCTATGAAGAAGCCATAAAAAAATGTTAGGACAAATGAATTTAGCAAAGTTGCAGGAAACAAAAAAAGCACAAAACTTATTTGTATTTCTATACCTTAGTAATGAACAATCAGAAAAGGAAACTAAGAAACCAATTCCATTTATCAGTACCAAAAATAATAAAATACTTAGGAATAAACTTAACAAAGATGACGCAAGCCTTTTACACTGAAAATTTCTTTAATTGCTAAAAGAAATCAAAGATGACCTAAATAAATGGAAAGATAGTCTGTGTTCATGAACTGAAAGACTTAATATTATTGATGACAATACTTGCCACAGCAGATTCAATGCAATCTCTACCAAAATTGCCATTGGAAAAATCCATCCTAAAATCCATATGGAATTCCAAGGAAACACAAATACCCAAAACAATCTTGAAAAAGAACTACAAGATGGAGATCTCACACTTTCTGATTTCAAAATTTACTACAAAATTACAGTACTCAGATTGTATAGTACTGCATAGGGATAGATGTGAATACAGAATTGAAAGTCTGGAAATAAACCTTCACATCTGTTGTCAACTATTTTTGACAAGGTTGCCAAGATTGTTCATGGAGAGTCTCAACAAATGATGCTGAGAGAACTGGATAACCACACATGAAATAATAAACCTGGATCTTTACCTTACACTATAGAAAAAAATGAACTCAAAATGGATCTAATTTGAGAGCAGAAGCTATAAAACTCTTAGAAGAAAACATTGGGAAAAATATTCATGACACTGGTTCCTTAAATTATGGCACCAAAAGCACAGGCAAAAAAGATGATTAAATAAACTGGACTTCATCAAANCTCTGCAGGTCAGGAAGCAACAGTTAGAACTGTACATCGAACAACAGACTGGTTCCAAATAGGAAAAGGAGTATGTCAAGGCTGCATATTGTCACCCTGCTTACTTGACTTATATGCAGAGTACATCATGGGAAACGCTGGACTGGAAGAAACACAAGCTGGAGTCAAGATTGCTGGGAGAAGTATCAGTAACAGATAAGCAGATGATACCACCCTTATGGCAGAAAGTGAAGAGGAGCTAAAAAGCCTCTTGATGAAAGTGAAAGAGGAGAGTGAAAAAGTTGGCTTAAAGCTCAACATTCAGAAAACTAAGATCATGGC
>SJYW01043703.1:570374-585488 GCA_006410735.1 Raphicerus campestris
AAAAAAAAAAAAAAAGAGGGCTAACCTCTATTCGAACCAACCAGTCAGTGCTGAAAAATGAATCGATCCTCCAAGACTGAGACCTGGATCTCTCCGTCCTATAAGATGCATTCCCATTCTATGAAAAGTTGATTCTCCAAAACAAACTTGAACGTGACCTGGTCCCTGTGCCCTGGAACCTAGAAGGCTGGGTAAGAACTCTTCCCACCCTTTCAAGTTCTTGGGAAAGCACAGAGGAAGGGCCCACACTCCCTCCGCTGCTCTGAGACAGCACAGATGGCGCTGCCCTTCCTCGGCAGCTTAGAAAAGCCCACCTCCTGCCTCCCCGAGGTTCCCACCAGACTCACTGACGACCCCCTTGCTCACTGTCTCGGGAGCCCCAGGCCGCCGCCTTTCCTCTGCAAGGCTCCCCATGCTCCTGTTACATTAGTCTGAAAAGAATGGGCTCAACTGTCTCGTGTGTTTGTTTTCACAGATCTGGGGCTGGGCCTCGCATGGGACTGGCCCCGCTTCCCTGACCTGGTAACCCTGGCTGAAGGCATCTTCGGGACCCTTTCCGAGTGGGGACTCAGGGTCCCAGCATCGGGACCAGATCAAGTCCTGGAGTCCGGACTAATACCATGGTAAGGGTTTGATGTTTACTGACTTTCTGAGTGTTCACTCTGGTGCCTGTTTCTTTTGGTTTCATGGTCTGACCATTTGGTGATCTCTGCAAATGGGTGGATGGTTCACAGAGATCTTTGTTCCTTGACAGATGACAGAGTTTTTTCTGCTTGTTTTTCTACTTTCAGCTCAAAACTATTAACAATTTCATGCCACCAGGGAGTAGATATCTGGACTAAATTTTGGATTTCCGTGTTTATGCCATGAGAGAAATTTTTAGCTATGAGTAAAATTTTAACATTGAAATTACAGGCTCTGTGTGAGTTCTGTGTGTCTGTGTGTGCATCCATGCCTGTAACCCAAAAAGGCCACTCTCATCCTGAGAAAAGCGTCTTGAGATGGTGTTACCGAGATTTTTAAATCTCCTGAAGAAGCTGTTGGCTTAGAAATAAAGTGCCTACAAACCGAATATTCGTAAAATTCCCAAATATTATGGAAATTGAACTCCCAGTATTTTAAACAGTGCCAAAAAAGAAAAAAAATACTTAAAAAAAATTTGGGGGGGGGGATTTCCTTACTGTTTCTTTTTAAATTGGGGTATAGTTGATCTACAATATTATGTTAGTTTCATGTTATAAAATAATGATTCAAAAATTTTATAGATTATACTTCACTTAAAGTTACTGTAAAACACTAGCTATATTCCCTGTGCTGTGCAATATATCCTTGTAGCTTATTTATGACGAGCCTGGTCCCTGGCTTACAGTGTTCCTGGAGTGAGGGAGGTGACTCTGAGCAGGCCCAAGAGCTACAGCAGACAGTGGGGACCTCAGAAGAAAGGAATTCACCCAAATTTATAGGCACTGCAGGTGAAATCTGACAGCAGGCTCTTGGCTTGGCTTTCTTACCCCAAGAGGCTTTTAAATGTTACAATCTACAATTCCTTATGAAAACTTCCCGAAAATCAAACCTAAGGCCTAGGTGGTAAATTAGCATTCTTGCTGCACCTATCTAAACACAGCTAATGAGACCAGCCTTATTCTGTGATCATAAATAATCTTTCTTTGATTGCTGGGGGAGGGACTACAGAAAAAAATTCCGTTTCTATGGGAAACTCTGCAGTGTTTACTGAACACCATTCCAGTACTTTGGATTTTAGCCATGTTCACTGAATGACTGTACCTCTGTGGCCACTGCAGGGAACTGGTGGATGCGAAAACTCTTGCTTTGTCTGGTAGAGACTTAACTAGACTTCCTTTTCCTCTAGGAAGAAACCAGTTTCCATCCCTATCTGCACCCTGGCCCAGGTCCTACTGCCTCGCCCAAACTGCCAGTCCTTATTGAATCTCCAGTGTTTCTGGTTTCCTTCAGCATCTGCCTACAGTCCCCCAAACTAAAGTCTCGGCACCACCAGGAGCCCGCGCCAGGCGGCCAGGACCCCGGTCTGGCTTTTGGTGACCTTGCAGGCGCCTTTCTCCCTGGCTCTGGGCGCTGCTGCCCAACATGAGCCCGGTGGGCAGGGTCCTCTCTGCATGGGCCCCGGGAGCATCTGGCACACGCCTCTGTGTGAGAGGTGGCCATGCCTGTGGGCAACCTTAATGGAGCCCCTCAGGACATTTGAGAAGCTGTCCTGCAAAACCAAGAGCTGCTCCTTCATGGGGTCCTGAAGGCTCAGCTCCTGAGTTTTCATACAGTTCCACCATCTAAGTCAACTGTTTACTCCTTTTCACTTTAGGAATACCTCTTTTACAATGCCCAATCTTCAGGGCCCGAAAACAACCAATCTTTCCCAACGGCAGATGAACCAGTATCAGCAAGAATTCCCCAGAGGCTATGAGACTCAGCTTTGCCTCACTCAGAAAGCCTACCATCAAGTCCGAGTTGTTTGCTGAGGAACCCCGTCCTTTTCTCTAGGACTGAGAAAACAGAACCTGAGCCCTGTGCACCTGTGAAACTGCGCTGGTTGGAAAGTCGCCACCGTTGTGTTTGAAGAGAAGGATAACTCTGAAGGACCACTGCTCTCCATCACCCAACCACCTTTCTTGCTCCACCAACTCAGATTCAGACACCCTGCGCTCCCATCTTCTTGCCCAGACTCTCAACGCCACCCTTGCATCCCCGGCTCTGTGAAACCCCAGGGCTTCTCCTCCTCCCAAGCGCTCTCCATCAAAGAGTGAGCTCCACGTTATAATGGTCTGAATAGAACCATCTTCTGAATTTCAGTACATTTTGTCTGTTACACTACTACACGTTTGTTTTAAATGTCTAGGAACAGAGTTTTAAGAAAGGCTATGAATACCCAAGAAGCAACTGTCTCATTAGATCTTCTACTTCAGTGTTTTAATTTCCAATGTCAAGTTTGTCCTCTAAGGTCAATTTTGAATATAAAGCGATAGAGAAGAAGAAATCCTTGAATAATTAATAGGAACAGAATCATCCTATGCTAAAAAGAATGCAGATACTAATATTCATTTGGTCATCAGACACTAAATAAGTCAGACTAATTTATCCAGCACAAAACCAGACACTAGGGATATAAGAACAACAATTCCCAATGTAAAGAGGGTGAGAAGCATTTTGATATAAAGTTATAATCCAGTCAAACTACAGGTATCATCAGATTTATGTGTAGTCAAGAATACAAAGGAGACAAAACTGGCAGCCTGAAGGGGGAAGGTGGTCAGGAAGTCTTGAAGGAAAATGTGGCCCAGGTAAGGCATGGAGGATGATCTTGGCAGGCAAGGTGGGGCAAGGTGGTCTAGGGGACAAACATGCAAAGGGAAGGACAGAGAGGGGCTCCTTTGGGGATCTGAGAGGGGTTTGTATGCATTTACCAAGATGTCACTCCAGAGATCAACATTCAGAAGAGAGTAAGTCTTGGGAAGAATTGTGGCAAGACTGGGAAGAAGGTGAAATGATATAATAATCAGTTGAAAAAAAAAAGCCTAGATGAGAGAAGCTGGAATGGGCACCAAGCCTTCAACTCTGAAGACGCAATAGAGGCATGGGATTCAAGAAAATCAGGAGGAGGTGGAATAAAGGAACCTCAGTGTGGGGGTGAGGCGGACTTGCACCTTGATGGACAATGGAGCACAGGAGAGTGGAGCGTGTGAGTGAGCTGAGCAGAAGGGTGAGGTCATCTGGGAGAAGAGGAGAGGGCGCAGCTCGGAACATGGAGTAGCTCCAAGAAGTACTTACTTTGGCAGAGCGGGAAGGGTTACACATCAGCAGTGAACATTCTCTGTTTCTGTTCAACAAAAGTGGGCAGTGCAGTTTAAAAAGAGCCGCGATACTGTAGGAATCTCCTTCATAACGAGAGTTTTAGAAGACTTTTAAGACAAGTCACTTGGAAACAGTCTGAGTTCACAAAGGGAAGACGTTCCCTGACTCTTAACAGGATGGTAGAAACAATGCCCCTTAGTCTGCACTAGTGGGCTTCCCTGGTGGCTCAGAGGTTAAAGCATCTGCCTGCAATGCGGGAGACCTGGGTTCGATCCTTGGGTCAACACTAGTATGTCTTGTGGGAGGCTCCACTAATTTTCTCATTTTTGAGAGGACACAAGAACTCTTTCATCGTCTACAGTAGCTCATGATGCTAAGTTAACAAGGCAGCCAGTGGTTCAAGGTACAACCTCTGTTGTCTTCCTGCACTGACGCTGATGGGACACAGCTTAGAGATCCAGAAAGTTTACCTGTATTCACAGATCATCCAGGGGCTTAACTAGATTCATCAGACGTGAGAAGAAATATAAACATAGGCATGTATCTTAACACTGTAGCTATTTAAGGGTGATGATCTCAGAAATGAAAATACAGCAAAACTGCAGTATATGGACAACCTCAAGAAAAGTGGAAACCTTCATCCCATCACTTTCAGTATGTTAGTGCAGAATGTCATCCCCCACTCTTACTCTGCTCACATCTATGCAGTAAGCATTCCAGGGTTTCTGTTATAGAATGCCCGTGACAGAAAGCAGGAAAACAAACTTCTATGTTTTTAACATTGTTGTTCATGAAAAAAAGAAAGCATAGCAGCATTCTANGGAAGGGTTACACATCAGCAGTGAACATTCTCTGTTTCTGTTCAACAAAAGTGGGCAGTGCAGTTTAAAAAGAGCCGCGATACTGTAGGAATCTCCTTCATAACGAGAGTTTTAGAAGACTTTTAAGACAAGTCACTTGGAAACAGTCTGAGTTCACAAAGGGAAGACGTTCCCTGACTCTTAACAGGATGGTAGAAACAATGCCCCTTAGTCTGCACTAGTGGGCTTCCCTGGTGGCTCAGAGGTTAAAGCATCTGCCTGCAATGCGGGAGACCTGGGTTCGATCCTTGGGTCAACACTAGTATGTCTTGTGGGAGGCTCCACTAATTTTCTCATTTTTGAGAGGACACAAGAACTCTTTCATCGTCTACAGTAGCTCATGATGCTAAGTTAACGAGGCAGCCAGTGGTTCAAGGTACAACCTCTGTTGTCTTCCTGCACTGACGCTGATGGGACACAGCTTAGAGATCCAGAAAGTTTACCTGTATTCACAGATCATCCAGGGGCTTAACTAGATTCATCAGACGTGAGAAGAAATATAAACATAGGCATGTATCTTAACACTGTAGCTATTTAAGGGTGATGATCTCAGAAATGAAAATACAGCAAAACTGCAGTATATGGACAACCTCAAGAAAAGTGGAAACCTTCATCCCATCACTTTCAGTATGTTAGTGCAGAATGTCATCCCCCACTCTTACTCTGCTCACATCTATGCAGTAAGCATTCCAGGGTTTCTGTTATAGAATGCCCGTGACAGAAAGCAGGAAAACAAACTTCTATGTTTTTAACATTGTTGTTCATGAAAAAAAGAAAGCATAGCAGCATTCTATTCCTTAAAAGGAAAACACTTGTCCAAATACAGCTACACAGCACCAAAAGGTGATCAAAGCTGGCACGGAGAGAGACTCTAGGAAATAATCCACTAACCAGTGAGGGAGAGCTCGCAGATATGAAACACGGTACGTAACTCTAGCAAAAACACTTTCTGGAAGTTCTAAAGTGGTGAGTTGGGGGAGGGCAGGTGAAAGTGAATATATGGGAAATAGTCTAGTCAATTTTGTTTTAATAAGATCAAAGGGTGGTCAAATGAAACAAACATACTTGTTTTAGTAGTGATAAGAAACACTTTAAAAATGAAACATTCTTTAAATGTTTTGGGTTTAGGTACCATTTCGTAAGTAAACAGTGGAAACACTTCCTAAAAAAAAAAAAAGTAAAGAGCTGATTCATGTTGATGTATGGTAGAAACCAACAAAATACTATAAAGCAATTATTCTTCAATTGAAAAATAAATAAATCTTTTTTAAAGTGAAGAGATAATCCACATCTTTGCCAAGATTATTGATTTCAATCACTACTAATATAAGCCCCCTAGGCATGTGGGCACTGCCAGAATCATATATTTGCATAAATTTGGACTGTAGAGGACATTCTCTCCGTTGTGTCCAACTCTTTGCAACCCCATGAACTGTAGACCACCAGGCTCCTGTCCATGGAATTGTCCAGGCAAGAATACTGGAGTGGCTAGCCACTCCTTTCTCCAGGGGATCTTCCCAATCCAGGGATCAAACCCGGTCTCCCACGTTGCAGGCAGATTCTTTACCATCTGAGCCACCAAGGAAGCCCCCTAGAGGACATAAAAGTGAGCAAACTATATAGGATAAAACATTAATTCTGAACAATGTCTTCAAATCAGACGTGAGAATTTTCTATTATCTAGACCCTGGCAGCTACATTATTTAAATGTGTCTTCAGAAAAAGTTCAATCTATGGATAAGAGATCCCAGGTTTTTATAAATAAGTAGCTCCCTAGATATTTCCTATACAGTATTATCCCTTTGCTTTTAACTTGATGATAAAAGCTATGCTCTGAAGCTGAACTCACTGCAGAAAGCTGGGGCAGAAATCTTTAACTTGCTTAAGTGAATCTTTCTGTAATTTAATTGTCCTTTATAATATATTTTTTCCTTATGTGAAATTTGTTTTTAATTAAGGAGAATTACAGTGACTCTTAATATTTAGGTTTTTTTTTTCCTAAAAAACATAATACCTTTCTAAATGTTTTCAAACAACAATGCAATAATAAAATGATCAGTTTTATTGGTCAGTAAAGCATCAGTACCGATTTTGATACTCGTATGTTGGATAAAGATGAACTGTTTATAGTAAAAGGGAAAAAAAAACAAGCATAGAGAAACATCTGAGTTATTCATCAATACCCGATTTGTTAAAAAAAAAAACACATACACACAAAAATCATATTGTAAGATGCCGGGGTCCAGCCCCAGTGGATCCAGGGTGATTCGAAGGTGGGGACGGAATCGGCGTCCTAGGAAAAACTTATTTAATTACAGNCCCAGAGAGGGGAAGGCAGGACCTGGGCCACCCCAGTGTCCCGGAGAGGAAAAGACAGGACCCAGGCAGCCCCAGTGTCCCGGAGAAGGGGAGGCAGGACCCAGGCCGCCCTAGCGTCCCGGAGAGGGGGAGGCAGGACCCCGGCTATCCCAGTGTCCCGGAGAGGGGGAGACAGGGCCCGGGCAGCCCCAGTGTCCCAGAGAGGGGGAGGCAGGACCCGGGCAGCCCCAGTGTCCCGGAGAGGGGGAGGCAGGACCCGAGCAGCCCCAGTGTCCCGGAGAGGGGGAGGCAAGACCCGGGCAGCCCCAAGGCCGCCCCAGTGTCCCAGAGAGGGGGAGGCAGGACCCGGGCCGCCCTAGCGTCCCAGAGAGGAGAAGACAGGGAGAGGGGGAGGCAGGACCTGGGCTGCCCGTGTCCTGGAGAGGGGGAGGCAGGACCCGGGCCGCCCCAGTGTCCTGGGGAGGGTGTGCACGGGAGGGCGGAGGGAGGGCGGCCCCACGGGGCTCCCACAGGCCCCACCTGGGGCCCTTCTGTCTGTGCACCCCCTCTCAGACAGAGGACAACAGACGGCAGCCCACAGTGACGTGAGGCGTCTGAGCCCACACAGCATGCCGCGGGAGAAGGCTGTCCATGGTGGTTGGCCAGCCTGAGCCTGCCTCTCAGCCCTGCTGCCATCCGCAGGCAAGTAAGGACCGCTTCAGATCCCACCCACTGTGGGCAGCCTGAGAAAGAAACTTGCTCAGATGACTCAGTTCCTGTGAAGGGCAGAGTTCTTTCACCATATACTCTCAGCATACCCTAAACTCAAAAAACCTGGCCTCTGGGAAACAAGTAGGATAAATTTGGCAGGGGAAATGCAACTTCGTGGGATATCTGGGCTAGGGCTTTTACTCTGAGACAAAGACACACCCTTGTCCCCCCAGGCCCTGAACCTCAGGGCTCACCTGAGTAGCCAAAGCCTAGGTCCGAATTCCTAGTTTGCTATCTGTCGTCCCACCTCTGCGCTAAAACATCACCCAGTGAGCTGGAGAGACACAGTTAAAAAAAAAAAAAAAAAAGAAAGAAAGCAAAAAGCCCCAATCTGATCGATGCTGAGAGAGATTAGATGCCTTTTCACATTTTTATTTTATTTGCTTATTTTGGCTGCATCAAAAGGCTTGTGAGATCTCAGTGCCCCAGCCAGGAATGGAACCCAGGCCCTTGGCAGCGAAAGCACCAAGTCCTAACCACTGGACCGCCAGGGAATTCCCTTCGGTGCTTTTTTAAAAAAATGAACATAATTAGATTACAACTAGTGGATTTATTCAGAAGTAGAAAGCAGAAGACATTTCTGCAGAAAAATAAAACAGCATATCTTTAAAAAAGTTTTTGAAAAACTAAAATTCACTGATAAGGAAGGCCAGATTGAGAACCCCTGCACACCAGCCTGCCCGATTCACAGCTATTGTACATTATCCTGACTCACCACTGATATGTTCACTAAATCCCAACGCATATCCAAAAGCCACAAAGGCATGTGCCAAAATCTATGTCAAATGCCTCCAGCTTTATTTTCTAAGAGGCTGTAATAATGCCTCACTGATTCTGAGTTGTGGCTTCATCTGTCACTCTTCTATTCAATTCCTTTCCATCTGAATAATGCTGTTTTAACTTCTTTTTTTAAACTACTAATATCCAATAATTCATATTTGGAAGTATTTATTTGGAGAGCAATCACTTTGAAACCGAGCAGAGAGAGTTGAGCAGATTTAAGAGGAGAAGCAATACATTTCTTGTGACAAGAGAGGACAGTGCTGCTCCTCCAGAGAAGACTGGGAAGAAACCTGCTGGGAAAACCAGCCAAAGTGGACGCACGCTTTGTGGACACACACGTGTGTCTCCATGTGTGCACGTCCTGGCACCTTAGCAGCATGCAGATGACTGCTCCCACCCGCACTGCTGTTCAGGGAGAAGCCGTGAGGTCTGCAGGCCCTTCCCCGCCCTCTCTGGAAGGTCCTTGGCCCACGTGGTCCCTTCTGGGAGGCAGGTCCAGGCGTAACAGAGCTCAGAGGAGCAGGAGGGGGTGTCTTCCCAGGGCTGTCTCCAGTGGCAGGAGCCTCTTTCCAGAAACCTCCCAGGAAGACTTCCCTTCCCATCTCACTGGGCAGAAGTGAGTCATGTTTCCAAACTGGGCAGAGAGACGGAATGATGGAGATGCGCTTGATCTCTGTCTGAGAAGAGGGTGGGGGCGGGGGGGGCCGTCACATTAGGTAGGAACAGTCCCTGGCACAGTGGCTGCTCAGTGAGGAAAGCATTTAGGGAGTTCCCTTGGCGGCACGAGTGGTAAAGAGTCCCCCCGCCAATGCAGGAGGTGTAAGAGACACGGGTCCCACCCAGCGGTGGGGAAGGTTTCCTGGAAGGGAATAGCACCCCACTCCAGCATTCTCACGGGAGAATCCCATGGACAGAGGAGCCTGGCGGGACAGTCCACGGGGTCGCAGAGTCAGACAGCTCTGAGCAGGCGTGCACGTCAGCTGCCCGGAGGTTAGGACCCTTCACTTCCAGTGCAGTGGGTGCAGGCTCAGTCCCTGGTTGGGGGCTAGGGTCCCAGATGCCACACAGCGTGGTCAAATATGTATATATGTAGAAATTTTTTAAATGCCACCAGAAAAAGAAAAAAACAAGTATTTAAAAGGAAGGGCAGCACATGGAGTTACATGTCTTTTCCTTCTCTTTAGCTCCTTTACTTCCAGAGAATCCATTTTGTTGGGTTAAAGATGGCTACTTCAGCAGGATCCTATTTTGAGGTTTTGCACAGCTCAGATTAATTTGGTATCTCTAAGCCAGGTTACCACAGTTGCGATCCCTTGGCTAACATCCCCCAGACGTCACCTTTAGTGAGCTAGACCTTCGGAACCAGCAGCTCTGACTACATCCGGAACGTGCATCTGGAATCTGCCCAGTGCCCCAAACGCCCAGGGCAGATGCTAACGGGACGTCTCCTAGTGTCCTCTGCCTGCAGACCTCTGGAGGGGGCAGGGGCGGGATGGCGAGGGCACCACCTTGGCCTCTACCTTTACTGGCCCAAGAGGACCGCCGGGAGCTCACGAGAGTGGCTTCAGCATCGGCCCGGTGGCCCTCATGGCCACCACACCGCCCAAACGGGACACCGCTGAGGCTTTCTGAAGCACACGTTAGAATGTGGCACACAGCAGCCGCCAGGCACAGAAAACACAGGAAAGGAAAGGTGGCGCTCTTTGAAGATTCTTTTTTTAATGTTTTCTATGTAAATGTTTTTTTCTCATACATGAAAAGAAAAAGAAACAACAGCAGGCTCACGGAGCCACAAGCACTTGTTACACCTGCCAGCAGCAGCAGGTTGTTGGATGGACTCACAGAGTCGCATCCGCTGGCAGACTGGACACCTGTCATAACGAGCAACACCCCGCCCCCTTCCACTGCCAGCTCTGGGTGCACTTTGCCAGGAATGGCTCATCAAAGCAGTTACAGATCCTGGTGCCAGAAATCTCGGTCCCTGCAGGCTCTGCCAGCTCCTCTCTCAAACCATCTGCAAAGGCCCCCACGGGAGGCGGGCCCCATCTTACTGCTCTTGAGGGCTGGTGGTGGAGGTGTCTGAACAATGGGCAGTGGTTTACAGGGATGCTTACAGAACGGGTCATCCTTCAGGAAGTGTGGCAGTTCTCCTAAGTGGGTAATAACAGCATGCTCATGCAGAATTGTCAAGAAACAAAATAAATATCACCTGTCATTTGGGTGAATCAAGGGCTCTTTCAACTTGAAAGTTAAACTTTAAAAACAAAACAACCCACAAGATTACATGGTTCTAGCCAAGCACTCTATCTAGTGGCAGGCAGCCAGGGTCCTGGAACTACTGCGAAGGGTAAGAGCACATTCATAAAACAGCAGCGGCTCCCGCAGCGTAGTGGAGAGCTTGTTCAGGGGTCTGTGGGAGAAGAGGAGGCTCCAGGAAGCATTGGCTCTGGTTTACATCAAGACGGCGCAGATGCCCTCTTTCCTAGATAGATAATGATGAATACGACATCACTGGGTGATGGTTAAAAGCGCTAGGAATACTATAAGATGAGAACTCAAAAAAGCAGAAGGGAAATGCATGCAGCCTTTATTCACTCAGTAAATATTTACAAAACATCAATTTTGTGTGTCATGCTGTATTATGAAGAGTATCAGAAGATTAAAGCTTGTGTCCTGGAAGGCGCACAGGCTAATAAAATATGTGAGAAAAGCAATTACTGGAACATATGCAAGTCATTATTCATCATTTGTTTTCTACTCAAGATAAGAGATGTAGAAATTTAAGCACTTGATTGGCTATGCAGTGTCTTTTCTTCCTTTTCTTTGTTTTTATCCCCTATTGTCATAAGGGTGGATTTCCCATGTGGCACAGTGGTTAAAGAACCCATCTGGCAATGCAGGAGACACAACATGTTGCAGGTTCAATCCATGGTTTGGGAAGATCCCCTGGAGGATGGCATGGCAAACTCCTCCGTGTTCTAGCCTGGGAAATCTCACAGACAGAGGGGCCCACTGGGCTACAGTCCCCGGGGTTGCAAACAGTCGGACACAACTTAGCTACTCAAAAATATAATAAATGCACTTGTATAATTTTAACTGTTGGGTTCCTCACCTCGCTCTCGTCTCCAAGCTTATGAAGCCAGTTAGACACTCCCTACACTCTGACCCAGCATTCGCCCTCTCGTGACAGACCTGCTGGGTACAGAGGGCTCCAAAACAAGACTTAAAAACAGACCCTCTTAGGGAAGCTGCACTTTCTTGTCCAGCTGATGACTTACAAGAAAAATTGTGTTAAGGCTGATAATATTTGAACAACAATAACAAAAGTAACAGAAGTAGTAGAAGAAATACTTTGGAGGAGAAAAAAAATCCCACATATTCATATACATTTACTGTATAACTAGCACTGACGTTATATTTATCTTCATCAGGTTCTATGTCTGACAATATTAAACAAGCAAAAGAGAAAACAGGTTACGATTTATGCTTGTCCTTCTGAAAAGATGGCAGAAATATATTTCCTTGCCAATGATCCACATATTATAAGCTAAGATTATGGAGGTAATGGCACTGCTCAACTGGAGTCTCTAAATAATAAAAGGTTCAACGAATTTATAAGCATATATTTAAAGTAATAAGTCTAAAAAAAAGACAGTTTCCCACCAATGAACAAGATGGCTTTTCCCATTTAAAGTGAGTACTAAACCAAAAAATCTCTAATGGAAATAAAAGCTCTCAGATTTTGTAATTCTTTATTGAGTTATATCTGTTTTCAACTCTTTAAGAGATGGTTAGCATGTCTTCTGCAACCAGTGAGTTGAATGTTCATCTTAAAAATTCTGCTGACTTGGTCTCTTGTTCTTTTCTCAGAGAAGGATTTATCCTGTCTCTAATTAGAGAAAAAAAATTTTTTTTTAATAGCCATTAAAATTCACCCATTATGTCCAGGAATGACAGACTAAGTAGTTCAGGACAACTTCCCCACCGTGAACAATCAGTAAAGCTGGACTAGATACAGACGCACTGACGGATATGCTGCCAAGCTAAGACAGCAGGTCACGGAGGAAGAGAAACCTGCAGGTGAGCCAGGGGGACAGCTGGCCGCTCCGCGAGAGAAGCGTGACCGCAGATGGCCTCAACTCTTGGCAAGAAAGCAGGCCAAAACACACAAGCATGTTGGAGGACACATGGCAGAAAACAAGGAGGAACAGCAGACAAGGAAGACAGAGACCGAGGAAGCCAGAGGACGCAACTGCTGGGCTTAGAGTTGGAAACAGTATGACTATGCATAGAGAAATAAAAAGCAAAATAAACAATTTTGGCAGAATACTGGAAATTTAAAAAAAATCCAAATAGAATGATGAGAACTAAAAAATACAATCAAAGAAGCTTTAAAACTTAATATACAGGTTTATCATAACAATAGCACTGCTGCTGCTGCTGCTGCTAAGTCGCTTCAGTCATATCCGACTCTGTGTGACCCCACAGACGGCAGCCCACCAGGCTCCTCTCTCCGTGGGATTCTCTAGTCAAGAAGACTGGAGTGGGTCGCCATTTCCTTCTTCAAGAAAAGCGAATAGTGATCTTGGAGAGGCTTGATTAAGCCTCTTGGTGAGGGTGAAGGAGGAGAGTAAAACAGCTGCCTTAAATCTCAACATTCAAAAAACTAAGATCATGGCATCTGGTTTCATCACTTCATGGCAAAGAGATGGGAAACAATGGAAGCAGTGACAGGGTATATTTTCTTGGGCTCCAAAATCACTGTGGATGTTGACTGCAGCTGTGAAATTAATGGACGCATGCTCCTTGGAAGAAAAATTATGACAAATCTAGACAGCGTATTAAAAAGCAGAGACATCACTTTGCCAACAAAGGTCCATCTAGTCAAAGCTATGGTTCTTCCACTAGTCATGTACAAATGTGAGTTCAGTTCAGTTGCTCAGTCATGTCCAACTCTTTGCAACCCCATGGACTGCAGCACTCCAGGCTTCCCTGTTCATTACCAACTCCCAGAGCTATTCAAACTCATGTCCATTGAGTCGGTGATGCCATCCAACAATCTCATCCTCTGTCGTCCCCTTCTCCTCCCTCCTTCAATCTTTCCCAGCATCAGGGTCTTTTCCAATGAATCAGTTCTTTGCATCAGGAGGCCAAAGTATTGGAGTTTCAACTGCAGTTCAATTTTTTGGCGCTCAGCTTTCTTTATAGTCCAACTCTCACATCCTCTCTTTCTATGTGGCTCAGCAGGTAAAGAATCTGCCTGCAATGCAGACACCTGGGTTTGATCCGTGGGTTGGGAAGATCCCCTGGAGAAGGGAAAGGCTACACATTCCAGTATTCTGGGCTGGAGAATTCCCAGTCCATGAGGTTGCAAAGGGTTGGAAACGAGTGAGAGACTTTCACTTTCACATCCATACATGACTTGGGGAAAAACCACAGCTTCAACTAGACAGACCTTTGTTGGCAAATGTGAAAGTTGGACCCTAAAGAAGACAGCATCAAAGAATTAATGATTTTGAACTGTGGTGTTGGAGAAGACTCTTGAGAGTCCCTTGGACTGCAAGGAGATCAAACCAGTCAATCCTAAAGGAAATCAGTCCTGAATATTCATTGGAAGGACTGATACTGAAGGTCCAATACTCTGGCCATGTGATGCAAAGAGCCAACTGGAAAAGACCCTGATGCTGGGAAAGATTGTAGGCAGGAGGAGAAGGGGGTGACAGAGGATGAGATTGTTGGATGGCATCACAACTCAATGGACATGAGTTTGAGCAAACTCCAGGACGTATACAAAGAACGGGGAAACCTGGCATGCTGCAGTCCATGGGGTCGCAAAGAGTCAGACACAACTTAGTGACCGAACAACAACAGTAATAAAAATAGAACCCTATGGGGGAAGGGGGAAGGATAAAAGAGAAGATACCCAGAACAAAATAAGGAGATGAAAAAGGGAAGGTATATACAAATACAGGAAAATCACGAGGCATGGGATACAGAAGGCTCAGGTAACACATGGAGGGAATCCCCAGAAGTAAAAGAAAGAGAAATGAGAATTCTCCGAAGCAGAGGCAAGACCGCAAGTCTGTGACCCCGGAGCAGGCTGACAACAGAAGCAACCAAGGATGAGAGGGATCCGCCAAAACTGCTGGATGCACCGCATCCTTTCCAGGCTACTCCCCTACCCAGGCTGGGACCCCCACCCACAGGCTCCCCGATTTCCACTCCGTTATACCGTACAGAACTCAGGATTCACAGCCTCACAGGCTTGCTCTGCAGGGCTGCCCAGAAAGGACATTACCTTACCTGCAGGTGTTACCTCAAGTTTAATATTTAAAAAGATCATCTGGGTCCTGAGACACATGTATTTTAAACCATTTTCATAACTACAGAAACAGTATGGATGCTAGCTAGCTCTCATGTGGAAACACAAAAATATGATCCTATATTCTACACATGAGAATTCTCTGTTTCAGTAGAGGCATTAAAAGATGAAAGATATTTCCTGTAAAGCTGCTTTGTGGTTTAGCCACTAAGTCTTGTCCAACTCTTGCGACCTCATGGACTGTAGCCCCAGGCT
>SJYW01043703.1:600264-643107 GCA_006410735.1 Raphicerus campestris
GTACTGCATGGGGGCTTTCACAGGGAACATCAACTCAGAAGGTCTCAGGCAGAACCCGAGAGTCCTGCCACTCAGAGTCCTGCAGGGGGATCAGACCCAAACAGACACGTCTCCAGAGAAGACATCCAGGTGGCCAAGAGGCACACGAAGAGAGACTCAACGTCACTCATGACTTAAGAAATGCGAATCAAAACCACAAGGAGTTATCACCTCACACCTGCCAGAACGCCCATCATCACAAAGTCTAGAAACAACAAATGCTGGAGAGGGTGTGGAGAAAAGGGAACCCTCCCACCCTGCTGGTGGGAAGCCAAACTGGCGTAGCCACTACGGAGAATAGTATGGAGGTTCCTCAGAAACGAAATATAAAGTAACTGCTTCTGGGCAAATACTCAGAGAAAATTCTAATTTGCAAAGATACATGCACTCCAGGGTTCACTGCAGTGCTGTGTGCAGCAGCCAGGACGGGGCAGCAACCTGCACGTCTAGTGACAAATGAACGGATAAAGCAGTTGTATGGTGCGTGTGCATGTATATGTATACAATATGCTGTGCTTAGTCGCTCCGTCCTGTCCAACTCTTGGCGACCCCATGGACTGTAGCCTGCCAGGCTCCTCTGTCCAGGAATTCTTCCAGCAAGAATACTAGAGCCAGATGCCATTTTCTTCTCCAGGGGATCTTCCCAACCCAGAGACTGAATGAGTAAAGAGGTTGTGTGGTTTGAGTGTGTGTATGTAAATGTAATACTCAGCCATAAAAAGAATGAAATAAAGCCGCTTTGCAGGAGCACAGACGGACCTAGAGATAATCATACAGAGTGAAGTAAGTAAACAGAAAAAGACAAATACCGCAGTATATCACTTATCTGTGGAATCTAAGATATGATGCAAATGAATTTATTTACAACACACAGACTCATGAGCACAAAACATGGTTCCCAAAGTATAAGAGGGGTGAGAGACAGCCTAGGAATACGGGGGGCGGGGAAGCCCTCCAGGAGATTCTTTCCCGTGGAAGCAGCAGGGGCCAGTCCCCTTCAGAGTGGACAGGACCCACGGGAAGGAGCAGGGCAGGACAGAGTGCACATGTAACAAGCATCAGAGGAGTGAGTGCTGGCCCGGCTCTGGCCCTAGTTTTTCCAAAGGAAAAGCTAAGCAGCCACGCTGCACTGAGGAAGAAGACTGGGGCACGGAAACCCATCCTGGACGCGGCCGCAGGGCCCCGGCTCGCCAGAGGGGCACCGGGACAGGGGGGCCGGGCTGGGCAGGTCTGCAAGCTGCGCCAGGCTCAGGGCGGTCACCAGTCATGACACGGGAGCCGGCAGCCTGGGGGGCGTCACACGTTGTCGGGGGCCTTGACAGTTCCTTTCCCTGTGAATCTGTGGCTCTCCCTAAAAACTGGCTCCTTCCTGATTGCTGCATGTTTATCGCTGCAGCTGTCCTGTCACTTGGATTTCGGGTTTCACTCTATTATAGTTTCTTGGCCTCATAAAAACGTGGCACAGGATAACAAGGGGCTAATTCAAGAGCTCGGCCGTGAGAGCAGATGTTAAAGGATCAACAAGTGTAAAGTCCTCCTGGAGTGGCCCATGTGAACCTCAGTGGGTGGGCCTCAGAGCTGATACCCTCTGAGACAGTGGGGAGGGGGCGAGGGGGAGAGAGAGGGAGGAGAGAGAGAGAGGAGAGAGTACGCGCACGAGCAGGTTCCCAGGCTGCAGCCTCAGAAGACCCAAGTCTCAGCACAAAACCGTTCCCTCTGACGGCTTAGGGCCAGGCCGTGAGCAGCTCACAAATCCCAGATGGCTGGGCTCTTCACCTCCTACCTAGTGGCTGCTTACTACTCAGACGATAGAACAACTGCTGGCTCGGCCAACGCTCTCTGCTCGAGGGAAGCTGGTGGCGTTTTTACAAGCGNGAGAGAGAGAGAGGAGAGAGTACGCGCACGAGCAGGTTCCCAGGCTGCAGCCTCAGAAGACCCAAGTCTCAGCACAAAACTGTTCCCTCTGACGGCATAGGGCCAGGCTGTGAGCAGCTCACAAATCCCAGATGGCTGGGCTCTTCACCTCCTACCTAGTGGCTGCTTACTACTCAGATGATAGAACAACAACTGCTGGCTCGGCCAACGCTCTCTGCTCGAGGGAAGCTGGTGGCGTTTTTACAAGCGAGAAATGCCCTGGCAAAGGGCACAAGGAGGTTGGCTCCACCAGTAGTAACTCTGTCCTGAATGTAAGCAATGCTCTTGGTTTTACTGTCAGAGTTTCCCAACATCCACCCATAATTAGTTTTTTAAAAAATCAAATGCAAGCTGGACAGAGCAGTTTATGTGGCATTAACCCAGGGCAGAACATCACGGCACGGCAGCAGCAGAAAGTTTAAGACGATGTCTGCACACACTGACCTCCTGGCCTCTCCCCTTCTTCCTGGATTCCTCCTGTGGTCCGAGGAGGTCCTGGCAGCCTTTCCGTGAGCCGGCCCCAACACCGTGCCCTGTTGGTCCACTTTTCACACCTAAAACCCAAGCGGATTGAAGATTAGCTACAAGTTTACATGGCCTGAAATACTAATGCAACTTAAGCCGAATAAATTTTTTTTTAATTAATTCACTTATTCTGGCAACAAGAAAGTATAGTCTGACAATAAACATTACGTACTGCTTGCTCTTTGAGGTCTAGTTGTAACATTCCATTGATTATGCTCCAATATCCCAAGGAATTCACAACTCAAGGGTCAGAAACTGTGCCTGTCACGTGACAACGCACTAGTTTCACAGAACCCCGCTTGTCCAACTGATGCCCTGATGAGCACTGTGACACCCACAGGGGCTCCCCTGCTGGCCCGGTGGCTAAGATGCCCAGCTCTGAGCGCGGGGGAGCCCTGTGCACCAAGCCTCGCAGGCAACTGGATCCCACGTGCTGCAACTAAGCGTTCTCATGCCACAACTGAGACCCTGCACAGTCAAACAATTTTTTAAAAAAAGATGCCTAAACTTTATGTATTATTCAAACTCCGATTCTTCAGTTTTGATCTAATGATAAAAAACCAGCTTTCCTGAGAAGGCAGTTCTGCATTAGAGAAAATAAATCTTAGCTCTGGGGCAAGTCTGAGTTACTCTAGAAATCAGCCTTTGGTACAAAGTTTCAGGTTACAATCTATATAAATGAGAGATGGTGATTTTATGTCCCACAAACTTACACCTCAGACCAAACTTTTGTCCTGAAGACACACGAGCCAAATAGAACATATTCATCATGTCAAATGAGGCTTCGTCAGATGCTAAATGGTGTAGAAACGCTAAGTAACCAAAAGTGGAGTGTGAGTTATTTAACTGAAATGATTCACCTACAGCTGCAGCTTTGGATCGTGCTCCTTGATTTCACTCTCTCTGCCCCAAAGAGCCTGCCTGCTGTGTGACTTTCCCGGCGCTCTGAAGCACTCTGCAGACCAGCCACAACGCACACGGCTTCAGTAGGGCAGTGCACACCTTGGCACGGAGGGCACACGGCAGCCTCGGGCGACACTCGGGGCCCAGCCACGGCCTCCCTAAAATGCTATTGCCCTTGGACGCCAACACGCTTGTCAACAAGGTACCTACACTCAGGAGCTGCCCACTGAAGATGTTTAGACACAGAGATATTGCCCCATCCTTAGAAGGAAATGGCAACTCTGGTATTCTTGCCTGGAAAATCCCATGGACGGAGGAGCCTGGTAGGCTACAGTCCATGGGGTGGCAAAGGCTCAGACACCACTGAGTGACTAACACTTTCTTCTTTCTTAGGGAGCGTGCAACAATGTAGACATAGAGAAATGAACACAACATAAGGATGAAAGGATTTAAGAGTCATCGGGAATTAAAAGTCATGTAACATGAGAGTGATTGCTGTGCAAGCACTTCCACTAAAATAGGACACTCTGATAAAACAGGTACAATGGTTAAGCATTTTGTTGAATTCAAACTAGTCATTTGCAACTTGGGCCCCTAGATGCTCTAAGGCCAGGTTCTAAACCACCTATGGGCAGTCCTAAGACAGCGGAGGAACAGGACGGGGAGACCACTTTTTCCCCCACAAATTCATCAAAAGAACATTTCAACGCTGAGTAAATTTCACAAAACAACTTCTGAATGCCGGCAGAGGACATCAGGCACCCAGAAAAGCAGCCCATTGTCTTCGAAAGGAGGTAGGAAAAAATATAAAAGACAAAAAGAGACAAAAGAGGGAGGGATGGAGCTCTGTCCTCGGAAGGGAGTCTTAAAAAGAGAGAAGTTTCCAGACACCAGGAAACACTCTCACTGCCGAGTCTGTGGCGAGCCTTGGAAGCGCAGAGGGCAACCTAACAGGAAGGAAAAACAAATAAATAATTAAAACCCACAGATTATGAGCCCAACGGTAGCTCCCCCAGCGAAGAAGCAGTGCAGACGCCTGCACCTGCCACTAGCAAGCGGGGCCGGGCAGGGAGGCGTGGGCTGCATTGTTTAGAGTAAGTATCTGGCCTGAGTGCCCCAAGGGCAATCTGAGTGAACTAACTTGGGCTAGCAAACCAGACTGTGGGATAGCTAAACCACCTGCTGCTGCTGCTAAGTCGCTTCAGTCGTGTCCGACTCCGTGCAACCCCATAGAGAGCAGCCCACCAGGCTCCCCCGTCTCTGGGATTCTCCAGGCAAGAATACCACCTATGGACCCTAATACTGGACTCCTTCGTCGGAGGCTCAAACCAGTCTACATGCAGATCCCATCAAGCCCCCAGCAGTCTTGATTTTTGCCCTGTTCTCCTAGTCCTTTTTCAGCCCTAGGTGACTGCCCAACCCTGGTGAAGGTTTTAGCGGCTACATACCTTACTTGGAGCAAATGGGTTAGCGGCCACGTGAGAGGGTATTCTGTACACAGTAGCGTGTGCTAAGATCAGGCTATGCCAAGTTTCTTTTACTCATTTTGCCTCAATTCTAGCTGAGAACAGGAAAATAGGTTGTAAAACATTCTATGGGGTTCCCAGGTGGCTCAGTGGTAAAGAATTCTGCCTGCCAATGCAGGAAATGGGTTCAACCCCTGGGTCGGGAAGGTCCCCTGGAGAAAGAAATGGCAACCCACTCTAGTTCTTGCCTGGAGAATCCTATGGACCGAGGAGCCTGGTAGGCTACAGTCTCCCTGGGGTCAGAGAGTCAGATATGACTTAGTGACTAAATAACAACAAAGCATTTCGTAGACATAAAGGTCCAGAATACGCACTGTCGCTTAACACCTAAGATAAACATTGCTAATGACGTGTTTTCACAATCATGCAGTCACAGACTGGTATCAGCAAATGATTTATGTAGTTATGTTAAAATATCAGTTCACAAAGAGCTACAGTCATTGACTCATGTCTTCTTTAAGGATGTCATCAGTGAACTGCAAGTAGCTGAAAGGGCCAAGAAAGGAGAGAACAGGTCGAGCCCATTCCTTGCCACAGTTCAGTGAGCAGACGCCGACCCCTAGCGTCCTGGCTCCCCCACCTCCTGGAGACTCTTGCTGTCTGTTCCTCGAGTGGGCTGTCATCACCTCAAAGGTGATTTCACCACAGCTCAGAAAGCCATCCATCACTGAAGTTCCTAATTTGATGCCTCTTGGGGAGACCTCCCAGCTGAGATGCGGCTTGATAAACCCAGCACCTAGTGGACATCTACCGTGAATGCCTCCGGGAACCTTCGGCTGGCCTGCCACGTCCACCCTCTATCTGCTCTTCCTCCAGCACGCCCCCGTATGACGAGTGTGATCAACCATTCAGGACCAAAGTCATAAATCCTAGACTCTCTTCTCTCCTCACGTTAATTCTTCATTACACAAGTGATTCATGGCCTCCATTTCAAAGGGAAAAAAAGACCAAATACAAAGGGAAAAAATTCATAGCCCAGAATGTTTATCATTAAGTTATGCTGCCTGAACTTTCGCCAATTAAAAATCTGTCTGGGTTATCAATATCATCAAGTACTGATACATCAAGATGAGAAAGTGACCCCAGCTGCCTCTCAGAGGGCATCAGTTAAACCAGTGCCTCCCCTCACCTAGCAGAGATGAGCAGGATTAAGAACTATTTCAATACTGAGGGGCGATCTCTCTGGGTCAGAACCACGGGCAGGCAGCGTAACATTAAGTTTTTTCAGAGATGGTCCACAGCAAGGTCCTGCCCAAGGCAGAGCAACACAAAACAAACTCTTACTCTCCACATCCATCCTCCTGCACACCCCACCTTCCTACTGCCAAGACACAGAATTAAGACTAACAACATATTTAAGCAATTACTATTTACCATAACAAGACACTCTGCAAGATCAAAGACCAAAAAGGTTTGAGAGGGTTGATTTAAGGGTCTATAATTTCAATGACAAAGGTATATACTATGATATTTTAACACGGTCCCAAAGGGAAAGTTTCTTCTGAGCTCCTAAAATCTGAATAATGAATTACTTAAGAGCAATGTACAATGCAGAATTTTGAGACTGTGGGAAGAAAGTCCTTTCTATATATACTTTTGGGATTTGGGATATGTGCAAGTTCACAGCTTCTATGCAAGCAAGACTCAGCCGACAATACACACACACACACACACACACACACACAGCTGCCAAAACATCAAGTTCATTTTATTAACTAAGAAGAAAGCCAAACTAAAATCTAATCATAATCTTCAAAAGATGATGTGGCATCATTTCCTTTATAATCATTGTACAGATAATTAAAACATGGATTTTAAACATGCAGGTCAGTTTTAATACCATATAACCTCTCCCATCGGGAGTCACCTCTCCATCTTTTGAAATCTCTGATCCTGGTATGTAGATTAACCTGACCACACGTTCCCTGCACGTTTAAGCTTGAAGGAAAGGGACAGAGCTTCACATCATTACCCTGCTAGTGTTCACATGTTGAACACAGCAGGTGCAGAGTACACATATGATTAATTAGGAAACAAATGAAGTCAAATAATCAACAGGTGCTAACACCTTCCTTGTAGTCAGCCTTCTTGCTGAGTAACCTCCATCAAGCTGGCAGGTTGCAGAGAGGGTACGGGGAAGCACTCGGGCTGAACATGGTACCTTAGAGATGACTCCTGGAAACCCTCCTCCCAAACACTAAATGTTCTGGCAACTGGCAAATGGATTAAAGAAATGAGCTGTAACTGATGATATCACCAGCTTATCAGTCAGAGTAAAGGATGCCAGGAATGTCTTGCAGTTAAATTCAGGGATGGGATAAAATATCACAGGACCCTCCTACCCCTGTATGAATAGGGCAGCTGCCAAAGCTGGTGCCTGGGGGTCATATCCAAGACTTGGTCCCCAATGGCTATATGAGAAACTACAGGGCTGAGGGCTTTCTAGCAGCCTGATGCAGACCGGTATCTAGAAAGGAGCCCTGAGAATCCTGTCTGCCTCTTATAAAGCTTTCAGATCAGGTGCAGACAGAGGAGCCATGAGGTCGCGAGTCCATGGGGACACAACTTAGCGACTAAACCACCACCACCACCACAGTTAACTTAAAGGACAATGCCTGAGACTTCAGCACACTGATCTGATCTGTGGACAGTTCCCCATTTGCGTGCCAAAATGTTTAATAAACATCTGTGTGTCTGGAGACTTGCCTTCAACAAGAGCTGGTAGATGGGTCAAGAAATGTGCTAAGAAGGCTTCATCAACTTCTATTGGTGACTATTATTTATGAAAAAGAACAACCTAATAATTGGACAGAGCCCAACAGTTTAGATAAGGCGTATCTGTGCTGACACGCAACTCCATCAACCACAGACAAGCCTCGATCAGACCAAGGGACTGGGTGAGGGTGTGGGCATGGGAAGAATCTCCCTCTGCTCTTGCCCATGGCCATGTGGCACCAGTGGAAGGAAGACCTACAGCGACCTTTGTTAGTGAGGAACCTGCAATGGCCCGGCTGTGCAGTAGTTCAGAAGGAGTCAGATTTTTCTGCTTGACCACTCAGGTGGTTGCCTGAAAGAGCTGTGGTCAGAAGTCCCAAGCGGGGAAGGGGAGGGAAAGCCATTTCCACACATTAAGTAACAACAAGCAGCTTTATACACTTCCTGTCCTGCGGTGCCAGAAGTTAAAACTGTGAGATCTCAATTCTCATGAAAATTTAACATAATCTATTTCCCACAAGCCAGCTGCAGTTCCAGCAATGACTTATAGACCTTGAGAAAAAGGCAAAGCACACATTTGCTCAAAATCCACGTGACTGCAAAACCGAGGCGCTTCATCTGCACTTGGAGAGCCCATTACAAAGAACATGTCGGGGACACTCAGGGGATCCCAGAGATCTTAAGCACGCACTCCAGGAAGACGTCTGCTCAGGGACTAGCAGCAGGATCGGGCAGTCCCCATCCATGTGAAGCAGCATTAGATGAAATCCCTGAAATCTTACTACATGGCATTAGGAAACATTAACATCAATTTTGGTGACAAGAGCGCTCAATCTGAACCCCTATTAAGTTATCCCTCCCTGAAAGGAGAATTCTATCCTCATTAGAATTGTCTTACAAAAGACTTTACTGAACTTGTGAGTTTCGTCAATAAAAATTTTGTGAAAATGGTGTTCTCACTATACCTACATTCCTTGATTTTGCCCCCTGACCCACAAAGTTTAAAATACTTTAGACTAAAATATTCTGACTTGTTACTGGAAAACTTCATTGGCCCCTGAAATACATGTAAAGATGAGGCAGTTTTGCTGTTCCATTGACACCAATACGCAACAGACATGTTTCAAAAACAAAAGACGACATTAAGACATCAGGACACCACAGTCCTATGTATGCAGTAAAAACTCCCTAAAACGTATTGAATTTAAGGCGCTTGTGCAAACACACCACGGACAGTCTGGAAGGAAACGCACCACTGCTGGCAGCCTGTTTCTGACAGACACTGACCGCGGCCTGTGCACAAGTACCCGGGGTTACATCCAAAACATCAGTCACAACTGGCTTCTTGTCACACCTGGAAACAAAAGCAAAGCACCCCAGGCTGGCCCCTGCCTGACAGCACTTCCTCCCAGTCGCTCTCAGCCCAGAGTAGCTGCTGCTGCGGTGGGCTCACTGTGGCTCCTGCAAGCATTTTCGACCTCAGGACATTCACACTTGCCATTTCTACAGGCTGAAACACGGCCCCCAGCCACAGGGAACCTCTTCTCCTGTGCCCCTGAGAAGCCCTCCCTGGCTGCCTTCCCTAACCAGAACACTTCTACTCATGCTTCTTGCCACCTGATGTGACGCTGACATTCCTGTGCTGCCCATCCTCCTCATCAGGACACGGCCTCTGCATGTGTAGGGTGGGGGAAGATAGGAGTCACTGCCTGCTTCTCTCCCATCTTCCTGGGAATCAGAGGGGACCATGGGACACAACAGCTGCGTGGAAACTGCTGCTAAATGACCAACAGAAGGAGGCGAGGTCAGGACGGTTTTACTCTTCTTGGCGATTTGTCTCACACTGAGCATGTGCTTGCTTAGTTTATGAAACTAAAAAATAAAGTTTAGAAAGAAAATACTACTGATTAATAGGGAACGTTTCATGCAAAGATGGGCACAATAAAGGACAGAAATGGTATGGACCTAACAGAAGCAGGAGATACTAAGAAGTGGCAAGAATACACAGAAGAACTGTACAAAAAAGGTCTTATGGGCCCAGATAACCACGAGGCTGTGATCATTCACCTAGAGTCAGACATCATGGACCACAAAGTCAAGTGGGCCATAGGAAGCACTATGAAGGAGCTAGTGGAGGTGATGGAATTCCAGCTGAGCTATTTCAAATCCTAACAGATGCTATTAGAGAGCTGCACTCAACATGCCAGCAAATTTGGAAAAACTCAGCAGTGGCCACATGACTGGAAAAGGTCAGTTTTCATTCTAATCCCAAAGGGTAATGCCAAAGAATGTTCAAACTACCACACAATTGTGCTCATTTCGCATGCTAGCAAGGTAATGCTCTGAATCCTTCAAGCTAGGCTTCAACAGTACATGAACTGAGAACTTCCATATGTGCAAGCTGGATTTAGAGAAGGCAGGGGAACCAGAGCTGAAATTGCCAACATCTGTTGAATCACAGGGAAAAAAAGAGAACTCTAGAAAAACATCTGCTTTACTGACTACGCCAAAGCCTTTAAGTGTGTGGATCACAACAAACTGGAAATTTCTTAAAGAGATGGGACTATCAGACCACCTTACCTGCTTCCTGAGAAACCTATATGCAGGTGGAGAAGCAACAGTTAGAACCAGACACGGAAAGACAGATTGGTTCCAAATTGGGAAAGGAGTACATCAAGACCGCATATTGTTACCTTGCTTTTTAACTTATATGCAGAGTACATCATGCAAAATGCTGGGCTGGATAAATCACAAGCTGGATCAGGACTGCCAGGAGAAATATCAATAACCTGAGATATGCAGATGATACCACCCTAACAGCAGAAAGCGAAGAGGAACTAAAGAGCCTCTTGATGAAGGTGAAAGAGGACAGTGAAAAAGCTGGCTTAAAACTCAACATTCAAAAAACTAAGATCATGGATCTGGTCCCATCACTTCATGACAAAGATGGGGAAACAACAGTAACAGTGAAAGACTTTTATTTCCTTGGGCTCAAAAATCACTGCAGATGGCGACTGAAATTAAAAGATGCTTGCTCCTTGGAAGAAAAGCTATGACCAATCTAAACGGTGTATTAAAAAGCAGAGACATCACTTTGCCAACAAAGACCACATCTAGTCAAAGCTATGATTCTTCCAGTAGTCATGTATGCATGTGAAAGTTGGACCCTAAAGAAGGCTGAGAGCTGAAGAATTGATGCTTTCAAATTGTGTTGCTGGAGAAAACTCTTTAAGAATCCCTTGGAGAGCAAGGAGATCAAACCAGTCAATCCTAAAGGAAATCAGTCCTGAATAATCATTGGAAGGACTGATGCTGAAGCTCCAATACTTTGCCCACCTGATGCAAAGAGCCAACTCCTGGGAAATAGGAAGGACAGAGAAACCTGGTGTGCTGTAGCAGTCCATGGGGTCATGGAGAGTCAGACAGGACTGAATGCATGAATGACGATGACTTCAAAGGTTACTTTTTAAAAAATCAGGTTTCTCCCTCCATGCACTTTTCTACTACATTTATTTTTGAGTCTCTTAGTAACTTGTTCTCACAAGCTCTATAGCACACCTTAGATACTACCAAGGGCAATGAATAAAAGTAAACAGAAAGCATAAACTGAAAAAAGGGTTTTATTTCAACATTAGGATTTGGAGAGGCACAGTTTCATGTACAGCCTGGGCTTCGCTGCTCCACGGTTTCAGCATCTCTCGACCGTCTCAGATGGCTGCAGGCAAAGCAGTTACCTGTGCCGGGTTCCCAAAGAGGGGAAACGCCAGGTGGGCTGATATGGACCTCCTAAAACATCGGTGGGCCCTGATTTTATATAACAAAACAAAGGGATAGGCTTAGGTAACCAGATAGTTAGCTCTTTTCCTGCCCTAAATTCAGTGACCTTCTGTCTACTGAAGTGACATAAAACAGGGGGCATCCAGATGTCCTGACATTAGTGCACTGAGAATATCTGACCCATTTCTGAGTCAGACTGAGCTATTCTGGGGTCCTCCCCGCACCCCATAACCCCACAGGGCCCTGGATGTGGGGTGAGTCCCAGAGGAGGGTGATCACTGCTCACAGTGTTGGGACCGTAGGGTGCTTCACTCTACCTGAAAGCAGATTTTTATTTTTACTTGATTATGTTTACACATCATTAAGTATTATTCAAAAGTTGAGATGAAAACCAAGAATGAGAATGTAAGGTTCAAGAACAGGATCTTCTTCATTACTACACCTCTGTATACCCACTGTTTTCTATTAACTTTAGATCTGACATCATTTTAAAGTAAATATTTCAAAAGCACATACTAACCATAAAGAACATAAAATAAAGGTTGTCAATTTTTATGTATTTTATAAATATATAATAAAGTTTTATATAGATGAGAAAGCTCAGATATAAAAATGTTAATAATACACAGACTAAATTCTCTGAGATGATCCTGAGGAGTCTGAACCCAAGTCTGAAAAATATGCAAAACAACTATGTCCATTTCAATCCCTATGACTTCTCCATTTTAAAAACGTTAAGGTGGGGGGAAAAAAAAGATGAAGGTTAAAATGATTTCAGGATTTAACAAAATAATGAAGCATAAACTTGGCTTCACTGAAATTTTAACACAATCTTTAGGTGGAGATTTAAGTTCATGAGTTTTCACTTTTGACTGCTGAAACCTATTTGTGCATATAATCAGAAAGACAAAAAAGTTTTCTATTGCTGTCCACTTCAGTTCAGTTGCTCAGTCGTGTCCAACTCTTTGCGACCCCATGAACTGCAGCATGCCAGGCCTCCCTGTCCATCACCAATTCCCAGAGTTCACCCAAACTCATGTCCATCGAGTCAGTGATGCCATCCAACCATCTCATCCTCGGTCGTCCCCTTCTCCTCCTGCCCCCAATCCCTCNGAGGCTTTTTAGTTCCTCTTCACTTTCTGCCATAAGGATGGTGTCTTCTGCATATCTGAGGTTATTGATATTTCTCCCGTTCTATTGTTGTTACTTTTGCTATAATGACATAGTCTGCTACCATGGTTTTAATTACAGATAGGAATAAATCTATTTAAATTATATGCTTTAAGCAAATAAAAGGAAATCTTAAAAGGTCTCTTACAATGAGCTACTTGGTTAAAGTATTAAATATTTCTCCACAGCTAACACCAGGTAGCTTTTTCAAAAATAAATATTGATAACTTACTTTCACATTTATGTTTTTTCTTTTCTTGACAAAATGCATGATTTACACTGCCGTAATTTCCCTTCTAAAATAAACAGCCTCACTGTTATAAACAGATGCATGATTTACACTGCGTTAATTTCCCTTTTAAAGTAAACAGCCTCCCTGTTTTAAACAGATGATTTTAAAAGCTCTCCACTAGTGTGCGTTTTTGCTCGGTGATGCTGCAGTGAGAGGCTACAGTGAAACCAGGACAAACACCCTCTCGAGGCTATTCTTCACAAAAGGTAGCAGCTATAGGGCTTAGAGAAATGCATTCATAACAACAGGCTTAAGCAAGGAACCTAGAAACTCCATAAGGCAGTAAGCTGTCTATTCCTCAAGAATAAAGAATTTACCATTGTTAATATCAAACATACATTCTTCAAAGTTTTTTTAAAAAGGGAAAAAGGAAATATTTTGCTTATGAAAAAGCTGTGTTATGTGCGGGAGCAGGATGCCCTGCTGCACATTCTGAGTGGAGAGACCTGTGAAAGGGGCTCACGTACTTTCGCTACTTCCTTGGGCTGGCGCCGCCCTCGCCCCCGTGGATCTTCCCTCAGCACAGTCACCCGCAGCGCTCAGTTCACCCTCGCTGTGTGCTGCAGTGGACTCCGCTGTTTCAGGAGAAGTGCCATCTTTCTGCGTGCTCTGGGTGTCAGTCCATTCTTCCGTCTCCTCCGTGCTTCCTGTCAGAGGGCTGGGGTCTCCCTGTGGACCCGTCTGGGGGATGAGTCCGCTGGGGGTGTATAGAGCGTCACCCCCAGCGGGGTGGGCCTCGGCCCAGGGACAGGGCCCGGGGGTCCCATCAGTAGCAGGCGTGCTCCCCGAGGTCCCGCCACCCAGCCCTGTTTCTGCCCCGGAGAGCACAGGCCTCTCCAGTGGGGGGGCGGGCTTCGCTGTGGAGCAGGTGCCGACGGCGGGCCTGGGGCTTCTGCCGATGAGGGAGAGGTCAGCCCTGTCCAGGAGGCTGGTCCTCTCGGTCTTGGAAAGGCTCCTCTGGCAGTGGAGTGGAGGGGGTCTGGAGGGCAGCTGCTTCCTGAGAAGCCCCTCCGAGACCCTCTCCTTGAGATTATCAGGAGAAAAGTAATCATCGTACGAGAACTCCTCGAGGGCCAGACTCTTGACAGCGGGCCTCCGCACAGACCGCAGGCCGCTCTCCGCCTTCCACAGCCGCAGTCGGGGTGCAGGGCGCTGCCCAAGGGACCGCCTCCTCTTCCGTCTCTTCTCCGAGGCTGGACAAGAGTTCTCCGGTGTCTTTTTCCTCTTGGTTGAGGAGCCCATGTGTTGTGCACGGGCCCCCGGGGGGCCTTTTGTAGCAGAGGACACAGGAGACAAACGCCTCTTCCCATCAGACGGCCCCTGGGCTGCCGGCCGCGATGGTTTTGAGACGGGGGTGACAACCCCACCCATAGGCCCGCTCTGCTGGGGGGTCTCTGCCTTGGAAGGACTGCTGGTGGATCTGCGAGGAGTTGAGAGACCCAGGGGACGGGGAGCTGCTGAGGGGCTGATGCTGCCTGTGTGCAGCACTGGCGACGCAGCACACACGTCACTTCCCCTTTCAGTGATGAACTCGCCCAGATTCCTCTCCTGAGTCCCATATGCAGAGCCTCCACAGAGATTGTCAGCAGACACGGGGAGACCACCAGCAAAAGAGTCGTCTGGAAAACATTAATGAAGAATTCACTTTTTAAGGGTTTAGATTAGTATAGAAGTACTTGTCAGTACAACAATACAATGATGCTCCCTGAGCACAGCTCCTGGTGCAGAAGGGTCCTCCTCCCACCCTGTCAGGACGCCTTCCGGCCGGCATTCCCAAGCAAGAACGCCAGGCTCCCCGCGCCTCAGATAGGATGAGGTCGGGAGGCGGGAACACGCTCCGATGTCCACCCGCTGGGTGCCTGGCTCCAGGAAGAGCACCCACAGCCAGTCATGGACCCTCGAGGAAGCCAGGACTCTAGACGGAAGGCTGCCACGTCCAGGCTCCAGTGCGATGGACTCCACAGCTGAGGCGACAGCGGGGTCTTAACCTAGCCACATCATTAATGCTCTACTTAGAGGGAAAGAATGGAAGCAGCCCCCAGGGAACAGGGGGAATCCCAGGGTGGACTGTGCTGTGTCCCCAAGTCCACAGCTGGAAATGCAGCACACATTTAATTATATTAATAGCAGCTGAGTAAGCTCAGCTCACTTTTCAAAAGGCTGACAAGCAGTGTGACATGCCTAGGAGTACAGATTCTGAAGCCAGACGGCCTTGGTCGAAGCCTGGGTCAGCCCAACGGCAGGCCCTCGCATGAGCTGTCTGCCTTCGCCATGGCCTAGTGTTCTCACTGGCAGAATGGGGACATCAGTGTCCATGCCACAGGGCTAACAGGAGAATAGGATGAGACACAAACATGCGCACTCCCACAAAGAAAAAAGGAAATTCTGTTATAGCTGTCACTCATTTCCAACTGACATGAAATAACGTGCATCAGACATGAAGTAAAAAAGATGGGGATAATTCAAAACACGTGGGCAAATAATTTCAACACAAAGAGATTAACGACTAAACCACGCACAAAACAAAGCCTCTGTTTAACCCTAGTATCTTGGTTGTGCTTTGTTATTGTCACTGTGGCAGCTTTCAGAAAACAGTCCGTAATGGTTTACAACTGTATTCCTGCCATGGAGCACTGCTATTTACATGGCCCTAACGGGGGCTGGTGACATGGTTTTAAGAAATGGAGTATGACCAGAAAGACAACACCCAGGAAAAATGATCATTTAGAGTGAAATAAGGACTTCCACATTTACAAAACCACACCCATAATCCAAACCTTAATTTTACCAATTCTTTCCAACACTGCTTCTAATTAGAAATCCTCTTTGTTTTTATTTTTTTTATTTTTTTTTTGCTTTTATTTTTTTTTATTTTTATTTTTTTTTCCTTTTAATACTTTATTCTATTTTACAGTACTGTGTTGGTTTTGCCATACATTGACATGAATCATCCACAGGTGTACACGATCTCCCCATGCCAAAGCCCCCTCCCACCTCCCTCCCCACCCCACCTCCCCGGATCATCCCGTACACCGCCCCAAGCATCCTGTATCCTGCACTGAACATAGACTGGTGCTTCATTTCTTATATGATAGTATACATGTTTCTGTGTCATTCTCCCAAATCATCCCACCCTCTCCCTCTCCCCCAGCTGTCAAAAGTCCATTCTATACTTTTGTGTCTCCTATATTGTCTCATTTACAGGGTCATCATTACCATCTTCCTAAATTCTATATATATGTGTCAGTATACTGTATTGGTGTTTTTCTTTCTGGCTTACTTCACTCTGTATAATCGGCTCCAGTTTCATCCATCTCATTAGAACTGAGTCAAACTTATTCTTTTTAAGGGCTGAGTAATACTCCATTGTGTATATGTACCACAGCTTTCTTATCCAATCATCTGTTGATGGACATCTGGGTTGTTTCCATGTCCTGGCAATTATAAATAATGCTGCAATGAACATTGGGGTACATGTGTCTCTTTCAATTCGGGTTTCCTCGGTGTGTATGCCCAGCAGTGGGATTGCTGGGTCATAGGGCAGTTCTATTTGCAATTTTTTAAGGAATCTCCACACTGCCCTCCATAGTGGCTGTACTAGTTTGCATTCCCACCAACAGTGTAAGAGGGTTCCCTTTTCTCCACATCCTCTCCAGCACTTATTGCTTGTAGACTTTTGGATCGCAGCCATTCTGACTGGTGTGAAGTGGTACCTCATTGTGGTCTTGATTTGCATTTCTCTGATAATGAGTGATGTTGAGCATCTTTTCATGTGTTTGTTAGCCATCTGTATGTCTTCTTTGGAGAAATGCCTGTTTAGATCTTTGGCCCATTTTTTGATTGGATCGTTTATTTTTCTGGAGTTGAGCTGCATAAGTTGCTTGTAAATTTTTGAGATCAGTTGTTTGTCAGTTGCTTCATTTGCTATTGTTTTCTCCCATTCAGAAGGCTGTCTTTTCACCTTACTTATAGTTTCCTTTGTTGTGCAGAAGCTTTTAATTTTAATTAGATCCCATTTGTTTATTTTCGCTTTTATTTCCAGTTTACTGGGCGGTGGATCATAGAGGATCCTACTGTGATGTATGTCGGAGAGTGTTTTGCCTATGTTCTCCTCAAGGAGTTTTATAGTTTCTGGTCTTACGTTTAGATCTTTAATCCATTTTGAGTTTATTTTTGTGTGTGGAGTTAGAAAGTGATCTAGTTTCATTCTTTTACAAGTGGTTGACCAGTTTTCCCAGCACCACCTGTTAAAGAGACTGTCTTTACTCCATTGTATGTTCTTGCCTCCTTTGTCGAAGATAAGGTATCCATAAGTGTGTGGATTTATCTCAGGGCTTTCTATTTTGTTCCATTGATCTATATTTCTGTCTTTGTGCCAGTACCATACTGTCTTAATGACTGTGGCTTTGTAGTAGAGCCTGAAGTCAGGCAAGTTGATTCCTCCAGTTCCATTCTTCTTTCTCAAGATTGCTTTTGCTATTCGCGGCTTTTTGTGTTTCCATACAAATCTTGAGATTATTTGTTCTAGTTCTGTGAAAAATACTGTTGGTAGCTTGATGGGGATTGCATTGAATCTGTAGATTGCTTTGGGTAGTATACTCATTTTCACTATATTAACTCTTCCGATCCACGAACATGGAATATTTCTCCATCTGTTAGTGTCCTCTTTGATTTCTTTTATCAGTGTTTTAAAGTTTTCGATATATAGATCTTTAGTTTCTTTAGGTAGGTATACTCCTAAGTATTTTATTCTTTTGGTTGCAATGGTGAATGGAATTGTTTCCTTAATTTCTTTTTCTACTTTCTCATTATTAGTGTATAGGAATGCAAGGGATTTCTGAGTGTTGATTTTATATCCTGCAACTTTACTATATTCATTGATTAGCTCTAGTAGTTTTCTGGTTGAGTCTTTAGGATTTTCTATGTAGAGGAGCATGTCATCTGCAAACAGTGAGAGTTTTACTTCTTCTTTTCCAATTTGGATTCCTCTTATTTCTTTTTCTGCTCTGATTGCTGTGGCCAGAACTTCCAGAACTATATTGAATAATAGTGGTGAAAGTGGGCACCCTTGTCTTGTTCCTGACTTGAGGGGAAATGCTTTTAGTTTTTCACCGTTGAGGATAATGTTTGCTGTGGGTTTGTCATATATAGCTTTTATTATGTTGAGGTACATTCCTTCTATTCCTGCTTTCTGGAGAGCTTTTATCATAAATGGATGTTGAATTTTGTCAAAGGCCTTCTCTGCATCTATTGAGATAATCATATGATTTTTATTTTTCAGTTTATTAATGTGGTGAATTACGTTGATTGATTTGCGGATATTGAAGAATCCTTGCATCCCTGGTATAAAGCCCACTTGGTCGTGGTGTATGATCTTTTTAATGTGTTGTTGGATTCTGATTGCTAGGATTTTGTTAAGAATTTTTGCATCTATGTTCATCAGTGATATTGGCCTATAGTTTTCTTTTTTTGTGGCATCCTTGTCTGGTTTTGGTATTAGGGTGATGGTGGCCTCATAGAATGAGTTTGGTAGTTTTCCTTCCTCTGCAATTTTCTGGAATAGTTTCAGTAAGATAGGTGTTAGTTCTTCTCGAAATTTTTGGTAGAATTCAGCTGTGAAGCCGTCTGGACCTGGGCTTTTGTTAGCTGGAAGATTTCTGATTACAGTTTCAATTTCCATGCTTGTGATGGGTCTATTAAGATTTTCTATTTCTTCCTGGTTCAGTTTTGGAAAGTTGTACTTTTCTAAGAATTTGTCCAAGAAATCCTCTTTGTTTTTAATCTCCTGTAGTTTTTGTGATCTATACCTACTTCCTGACTTGTTCATTCATTCATTACACACTGTGTGAGCCAGCTCTCCCCTGGCTCTGTTGGTTCTCAGCACCATAAGCTCACTGCATAGTTTAAATACACTACTTTAAGCTCACTGCACAGTTTAAACCACTGTATGGTTTAAACACATTACTTTAATCTCACTGCAAAGTTTAAATCACTGTATGGTTTAAATACAGTACTTTAAGCTCACTGTATAGTTTAAATTGTATGCAGGTTGGTTCATGTACAATTTTTTTTTTTAATGAGCAATCGATTCTGTGCCAAGAAAGCAAATATCTAGGAGAAAAAGCAGGGGAACCAAAAGTATGCTTAAGTCATATAATTTCTCATGCCTTAATTTTAGTACAACATCTATTTTTGTAAATTACAACACCTAATTTCAGGGTGAAGTTCACAAATTCTAGTTTTTAATTGTTTTTCTCATTAGAAAAACCTTCAAACAGGAAAATCATATTATCAACCTTAAATATATCATAAAAAAGAGAATAATTTTACCTGAACACAAAATATCATGTGAAAGGTTCAAAGATGCTTCACGCAGAAGGTTCACACTGTTAACATCAGACTGTTCAATCATCTGGGAGGCTGAAAACACAATCACAACCCCTCATTAACATGGCTCTGAGCTCTGGGAGCAGATGAAAGTGATAGCAGGCCCACTCATTCCGCTCTTGTACGACACACACACACAACTTACCCCTTGTACTTCCTATTCTAGACTTCAGCAGCACAATGAGCACAAAAACAAAGTCTTACTCAAATCTACTGCTGAGAAGAGTCATTAAAATATAGTTTATACAAGTCATTCCATAAAAAAGGCATGAACCCCTAGGATAATAAAATTTGGAAGGGTTCTGGGGAGTCGGCCACCGTGAACCTAAGCAGAAGCTCAGCAGAGGCAGAGCGTTCCAGTCAGCCTCACTGCTCCATGACCAAGGCCTTTTTCACAATTATCACAGACGGCTGCCTCTTTGAGCAAAGCAGTGGTTCTCAACCAGGGGTCGCCTGGACGCCCAGCAGATACCACTGGACGTCACAGGTGGGTGGGGTGGACCGTGAGCATGTTGCAGGCATCTATCAGGCAGAAGCCAGAGATATTGCTGAACGTTCTGTCAGGCACAGGACTCTTCAGCAGCAAAGAAAGACCCAGCCCCAAATGTGCAGTGTGCAGAAGTTGACAAAGCCTGGAGGTTTCATAGGGGACTTTCAGGTGACCAGTGATTTAACAAGGAAGACCATGGGTGTTATTTTCAAAGGCCACGCAGATCAGAAACAAAATCTATACCTTGGTCACACAGACAAAAGATTTTTTTTGAGGAGACTATAAAGGATACTTTTCTGAGAAAACAATTATAAATGAGAATAAACCAAGATAAGGAAGGTAAGCACAGAGACAAAATTTTCAGTTGTTTTAAACTGTGCTGAAGGCAGAGAGGTAGCACAATTAACACTGTAAAGTAATGGAGTAAAGTTTAAGGCAAATTACTCCACATACACATAATGGCAAATACACAATTATCTGCTGAACCAATTTGGATATGCCCCCGGGACACTGGTGGTGTCCTACCTCAACAACCATTCCCATCTTCCTCTTACAACAGAATCAAATTTAATTAGTGTACATACACATCCCAGTTAAGACTACACGTCAGTCTTCCTTGCCAGGCCCTGCAGATGATTTGGTTTTGTTGCCTACTTCCTAGGCTAAAACTACTGCATGCCCTTAGCTATGTCATCCTGAACACCACTGGCCATTCTAAACTTAACTGTAAGATTAAATTACGTGTATGAAAACAAACACACAGAACTGTATTATATTTCCTGCTAATCTAGAGTGCCTTTTGCCTCTGCAGCTCGAGCCATAAATGGTTGCACTTAACTTGCGACTAGGAATGGCCACAGGACTGCGTCTGGCCAGCAGAACCCGGCAGTGGCAGCGGGCAGAAGCTGGTGGGGCTGCTCACAGGGACCTGGCCCCGAGGAAGGCAGGGCAGGAAGGCGGGGCCCAGGCTCTTCAGAACACCACAGAGCACAGACCTGCCTCCTCCTTTGTCAGGACAAAGAAACACAACATGTTTATCTATTATTGGCGGCCACAACTAACCTTATAACCTTAACTGCCCACTGCATATGACATACAAACACAGATTCAGGACAGATGAAACAACTAACCTTAAACTGTAAGAGTAACAGAAGAAAATTTAACAGCTACAACAACTTTAAAACCTTGCGCAGGAGGAGTTCTACACATCACGGGAATCCTGAAGGCCAGAAGGAAAAGACAAACAGGCTTGTCTACCTTAAATATAACGTATCTGTTTCTTACAAGTCACCGTATGTTAAATGATAAACAGCAGTCTATGCATGTTATTCAACAGTCTATCTGCTGAGTGCCTGCTACATAAGTACAAGTGGTCACACAAGAAGCTGGGAGAGAATCCCTGTAACACGTGATTAGCTCTTACAAATCAGAAAGAAAATAATACGTAATAGGCAGCTGTACAAAGATTCAGAGATAATGTACAGAGCATAACATTTAAATGCAGTCAGTGATATGAAGACTTCCAACCTCACTAACAAACTCATTGGCGACCTCAGAAACGAATTAAACAGAGAACCGCAATTTTTCCATCTCAGATTGAGAGAGATGTGAAGACTAAAGCCATCCAGTTTCCCAAGGGTGAGACACTGCAGTTCTCATAAACGACTGGCAAACGGTGAAAGGGCACAAACTTTCTGAAGGGCAATCTGACAATATCTACCACAACCTTTAAAGTCTGCCTTCTTGACTTAATATTATTGCAAATACATGAAACACACAGAAACATATTCATGTAGAAGCATGTCCACTAGCATGTGGGTTATGAGAGCAAATGGGAGGGAACAAGCTGGGTGGCCAAAAAGGAAAATGACCACATACCATGCAGCTAAAAAAAAAAAAAAATTAAAACTGCAGCACTATCTCTAAAAGGAAAAATTAGAAAAACAGACAATGCAACATCTTAAAAGAAAAAAAGAGATATTCTACACCAAGATACTTCTAAATAAAAAAAGGTTTAAAGTAAGAGGTATGCCACAATGTAATTTAGGTAAANTGCTGAACCAATTTGGATATGCCCCCGGGACACTGGTGGTGTCCTACCTCAACAACCATTCCCATCTTCCTCTTACAACAGAATCAAATTTAATTAGTGTACATACACATCCCAGTTAAGACTACACGTCAGTCTTCCTTGCCAGGCCCTGCAGATGATTTGGTTTTGTTGCCTACTTCCTAGGCTAAAACTACTGCATGCCCTTAGCTATGTCATCCTGAACACCACTGGCCATTCTAAACTTAACTGTAAGATTAAATTACGTGTATGAAAACAAACACACAGAACTGTATTATATTTCCTGCTAATCTAGAGTGCCTTTTGCCTCTGCAGCTCGAGCCATAAATGGTTGCACTTAACTTGCGACTAGGAATGGCCACAGGACTGCGTCTGGCCAGCAGAACCCGGCAGTGGCAGCGGGCAGAAGCTGGTGGGGCTGCTCACAGGGACCTGGCCCCGAGGAAGGCAGGGCAGGAAGGCGGGGCCCAGGCTCTTCAGAACACCACAGAGCACAGACCTGCCTCCTCCTTTGTCAGGACAAAGAAACACAACATGTTTATCTATTATTGGCGGCCACAACTAACCTTATAACCTTAACTGCCCACTGCATATGACATACAAACACAGATTCAGGACAGATGAAACAACTAACCTTAAACTGTAAGAGTAACAGAAGAAAATTTAACAGCTACAACAACTTTAAAACCTTGCGCAGGACGAGTTCTACACATCACGGGAATCCTGAAGGCCAGAAGGAAAAGACAAACAGGCTTGTCTACCTTAAATATAACGTATCTGTTTCTTACAAGTCACCGTATGTTAAATGATAAACAGCAGTCTATGCATGTTATTCAACAGTCTATCTGCTGAGTGCCTGCTACATAAGTACAAGTGGTCACACAAGAAGCTGGGAGAGAATCCTTGTAACACGTGATTAGCTCTTACAAATCAGAAAGAAAATAATACGTAATAGGCAGCTGTACAAAGATTCAGAGATAATGTACAGAGCATAACATTTAAATGCAGTCAGTGATATGAAGACTTCCAACCTCACTAACAAACTCATTGGCGACCTCAGAAACGAATTAAACAGAGAACCGCAATTTTTCCATCTCAGATTGAGAGAGATGTGAAGACTAAAGCCATCCAGTTTCCCAAGGGTGAGACACTGCAGTTCTCATAAACGACTGGCAAACGGTGAAAGGGCACAAACTTTCTGAAGGGCAATCTGACAATATCTACCACAACCTTTAAAGTCTGCCTTCTTGACTTAATATTATTGCAAATACATGAAACACACAGAAACATATTCATGTAGAAGCATGTCCACTAGCATGTGGGTTATGAGAGCAAATGGGAGGGAACAAGCTGGGTGGCCAAAAAGGAAAATGACCACATACCATGCAGCTAAAAAAAAAAAAAAATTAAAACTGCAGCACTATCTCTAAAAGGAAAAATTAGAAAAACAGACAATGCAACATCTTAAAAGAAAAAAAAAGAGATATTCTACACCAAGATACTTCTAAATAAAAAAAGGTTTAAAGTAAGAGGTATGCCACAATGTAATTTAGGTAAAGAAAAATTACACCACTGCAAAGAAAGATACAGAATCCCAATCTTCTTCATGACTACATGGATGACCCACTGAAAAAGACCTGGAGAAACACTTCACACAAAACTCAGGTTACTCAGGGGCAGAGGAGAATAAGGTGGGAATCAAGATTATTACATACACTACCCTGGTCAACATTTATGAAAATGTGCTGGTGTATTACTTAAAAATTTAAGATAAAAGAAAGAAAAGGTAAACTGAAGTATTAGACCCTTAATCTAAAGCAAACTTCAGAAGAGGGGAACAATTAATTTTTTAAGAAAGAAAAATCGCAAATATATTAAACAGCAAAGGTATACAACAAATAGGGGTCTTAAACCTGGAGAATACTAAAAACCCAATATATTCTTAAAAAATCAGAATAAAGTAGAAGATTTTCTGGAAGAAAGTATCAACAAAGTCTATTCTGAAACAGTTAGAATCAAGAAACATCAGCTAAAATAACTATGTAAAACAAAAAGCCCTTTCCACGACTGCTTCATCTATTTCACAATTCTCCCCGTGTCAAGTGCCAGCACTTACAGGTGGGGGAAAGGTTTTCCCGTTTCTCCTTCATCTCCTGCAGCCTCTTCTTCATGGCGCCATGGTGGCCCCCGTAGACTTTACCTGTCGGACTGTACACCAGCGAGCCATTAGATTCAAATAAGAGAACAGGAATATTGGTACCTGAAAATGAACAAATACCCAGTTTTAAGTTAAACATGCCTTCCTTCTTCAGCAGTGTTATTCCTTTCAGGACACCCTTGCCCCCTTTGGCAGGCTTCCCCTTCCCTGCTGGCAGACAGAGACCCACAGGTGAACTTGGTGGCAAGAAGGGAGCTCCAGGGACCCCCGAGCCCTGCAGGGGTGGGCTCGACGTGAGCCACGCCGGGGGCGGCCTGGAGCAAAGGAGGCGGCCGCAGGTACCGGGGAGAGAGACTTGATCCCTCGGGCAAAGGAAGGACTGAGCTGAGGACAAGGGATTCAGCCAGTTTTCCGGAAAGTTATCGGGCATCATGTGCAGGCTCAACACCTACAGGAATGAACGCTTTCTATTTCTATGCTAAGCATTATAATTTAACAAAATTGCTTATCTGTATCAGTGATGTGTCAAGATTGGTCTGAAAAAAGGAATTGAGTGACCAGTGAAAAAGGTAAAAAAGAGAAATACTAAGAACACATGAAGTACGTGAAAGTCTGATGATCTTTGAAAGTATTTTTCTAAATCATTACAAGAATATATAATCTAACATCTGACTACTCTGGATAACAAAATTAAAACACCAAGTCCTGGGTGAAAATACAGACACACACACACACACACACACACACATATATAAAGAAAAAATAAAAATGGATTCATTCTAATAGGGTTAATCAAAGACCACATCTTTAATGATCATCCTTGGGGGGAAAAAATAGTTCCATTAATCTGGTGAATGGTTAGTTCAACAGTGTGGCCCAACGATGGCTATGGTCAAGTTTCCTGCAGTGACCTGTGTCTCTGACCTGTGAGGCTAACACTGTGCCCCTCAGCCACGCCCCCAGGATGCAAGCGCCGGCGAGAGAGGCCACAGCACAGGCACGAGCCCTGAGGGCATGCTGGCCCCTCAGCTTACCTAGAGTGGTTTTCTGCTGTTGCAGCTCTTTAGCCATTTTCTCAAATTTCCTTTGCAGTCTTTTATCATTTTCTGGTGTTCTGGGAATAAAATCTTTGGGCTGCATACACTTGCGCTGCACAAGAAGAACATAAAAATTAACACTGCACTGCAATTGTGCAAGACAGGAAAAGATACCTTTCACACACATTGCTGTGATCTTTTGTAATATCAATAATAAAACCTTCTTAGAGAGTTATTTCTTACACTATATGTGAATTTATAGTATTTATTCTTCCAACAACTGTGAGAACAAGGACAGAATTAAGACTGAATAAAGCGCTGCTGCTGCTAAGTTGCTTCAGTCATGTCCGACTCTGTGCGGCCCCAAAGACAGCAGCCCACCAGGCTCCTCAGTCCTTGGGATTCTCCAGGCAAGAACACTGGAGTGGGTTGTCATTTCCTTCTCCAGAATAAAGCGCTATATGGGCCTTTTCAGGTGGCTCAGTAGTACAGAATCTGCCTGTCAAAGCAGGAGACGTGGGCTCCATCCCTGGGCTGGGAAGATCCCCTGGAGGAGGAAATGGCAATCCACTCCAGTATTCTTGCCTGGGAAATCCCATGACAAAAAAGCATCGCTGGCTACAGTCCTGGGGTTGCAAAGAGGCAGACATGAGTGAGCAACTGAGCACCTAGGCAAAGAGCTATATGCTAAATAGCTATATTTTCTGATGCATTTTCAGGGTCTTTGCATCATTTACATGAGGATTCTTAAAATTAGTTTCTTTTTCCTAACTTTTGCTACTTTTATGTTATCCACTCCTGCCCCTGCCAAAAAAATCATGACATGGTAAAATGACACAAAAGGAATTATTTTATAACTACCGAAGAAGAGAACCATTATTTAATCTTGTCTTACTGTCGTTAAGTCACAGTAACTCCATTCAGCCAGTAACTACACACCTGAAGTGTGACAAACGAGGAAGCCCGGGGCTCATATCCAAAGAAGTCACTTCTCAGCCCAATGTGCTCATGTGGATCCCAGTCTGATCCCTCTTGTCCCAGTCTACAGGAAGAACTTCTCAGCATTCAAGGCTGGTGCCACACTGTGCTCTCAATTGGTACCCTGCTCAATTCCTTAATAACTCACTCATTCATCATTTAACAAAAAGGTTACCATGTCAGACACTGGTCTTAAAACACAGAAAGATTCTTGCCATCAAGGAGCTTATTCTCTGAAGGAATGACAGAAAATATACATAACAAAGGAATCAAACAGCATGCGTGTCAGAAGGTTTAACTCCAGCGGGCTGAGGCTGGCCCGTGCTGTTTCTGTCCAAGTAGCTGCGTAGAAGCCAGGTCCTGAGCAGCAGTCAGCTTTGTGACTCTGGGCCCCTGGCAGTGAAGGCGTGCGCACCGGGAGGCAGCCAGCCCCGAGCTTCCCAGGGACGCAGCGACAATGTGGGCAGGCAACGAGCAAAATGTAGAGACCCCAGGTGCCGCAGGTCCGGAAGCACTGCCACCCACGAGGGGGCCCGTGCTTCTGTGAGGCCAACTGGCCCTAGCTTTACAGTACGTTAAAAGGGGTGGGTGTCGCAAGAAGGAAAAAGGCAGAGGAGGGTCAGGACCCGCCTCAGTAAATGGGAGTCAGAGGGCCGCTCCCTGGGGTGCCTCCACGGGACTCAGAGAACCAGCTGCGGGCGGGCGGATGAGGGAAGCGTGTTCAGACAGAGAAACAGACGGTGCGATGGCTCTAACAAGTGCACCCAGTGAGTGTGAAGTACAGCAAGCAGGAGGTTCACGCCAGCAGCAGGGAGGGAGCGCAGCAGAGCCTCCCCAGAGGCCAGATGACAGGCCTGGAGTCAGGCTTAAGTTGCACCTGCACTTGGGAGGGGGAGCAAAGGGAATGCCTTTAGCAATGAATAAATCCTTAAGTGGCGAAGGGTATAAGCAGGCATTATTTATGCTTCAGATTAGGAAAGACTTAACAGATGAGTAATACTCAGCACAGGTCAGTGCCAAAGAATAAGCACCCTTGTACACTATTGGCGGAACTGTGTATCTCCACTTCTAGATATTCCACTTGGAGAAATAAACTCAAACAGGTTACATGAACCATGTAATTAGTAAAAATCGTCAATGATCTAAGCGTGCCTGAACACAAGAGATATTCATGCTATTTAACACAAAACAGAAGATAGTGGAGCCACATACACACACTGACATGAGAACACACGGTCTAGGAGAGGAAGAAAAAGTAACCCACCAAGCAGTACATGTAACGTTGTAGAGCCTGGCTCACATAAAACCTATGCATGCACACACGTGTGTAAAATACATGTAACAAAGATCATACAACCTGCAAGAACCCAAATCAAACTGAAAACCAACTTTTGAGGAAAGGGAAATTAGGAGAAATCTGCCTGATCTGAGTTTACTCAATGCATGTAATGAAAATGTGCTTTTATTGTCAATGTTTAATATAAACACGTTTTTAAAATAGCAGAGCTACTGCGGGTCTACCACAGAGTCACTACCGTCCAACGCGATCTGGACAGACACTGAAGTTTTCAGCCCTGTGTGAACGTGTTCCAGGTTGTCTGAGAAGAAATGTGAAAGAGATACAGGATTTACCATTTTCAGAAACCGTGGGGACATCCATGGGAATGTCTCCCCCAGTCTACAGGAAATGTATAGCTCTCCTCTGCCTGACTCAGTTTGGAGTCTGCTAATCTCTCCAACAGGGATTCTCACGTGACAACAAACTGACATTTCACAGTCAACAGTTCACTCAGATGCAGAAATCAATTAAAACTTTTCAATAATAAAGTGCAACAGATCAAGTGTATTCCACTACAGACACAGCTGAGTCCTGAAGTCATGGCCAGAGCACCTGTGTGGGTGTGCTGGTCTCTGGGCAACTGTTGGTTCTCCTACGGCCAAGAAGCCTCTTCTATTTCTCACAAACTCTATCAGAGCACTCCTGGGATGAAATAATCTATAACCCATTAAACAATGCTGTGTGAGAAGAACATTATCACCAACAGCAATTCTTAAAGACAATGCGAATATATTCCAGAAAGGTTTTATTTTCTAGGAATAAACAGTAAATAAGCCTGGAACTGCCATGGTCCACACTGAAGTCACGCACTTACTTTTTTTTTAAGCAGGCTCGGTAGGTGTCGGTTAGCGTTGGCGGCAGGGTACAGCGACTCATCAAGGTGCACTCCAGCTGCCCTGCACCTGTGGAACCAAGATGGGGGTAATGAGCATGTTCCTGTGAGAGTCATACAGCATTAAATCTGCACACGGGTCAGTCAGCAGTGGGAGAATCCCTGCATGGGCCACTCTGACAGAGTCCTTTAAAATAAATGCATTTATACTGAACACAAAAGGCAATACAAATTCAACTTGCCAAAACCTTCTCTAACATGGTGTTTAAGAATGGAAGTGAAAAAGCAGCTACAGGAAGCACAATTTTTATGTACCAAGTTTAGACTTGCAACAACACTTCAAAAAGATCAGTGCCTGGCACTCCTAAGGCAGAAGCACGTGCCATTAGATGCGTAATTTAAGAGCAGACAGGCCGTAAAACGAACAACCTAGAGCTGGAAGGTCCCACAGAAACAGGCCAGAAAGCCTGTCCTTCCTCCAACACCGCAGCCCCCTCCTGCATGTCTGTCAAGGCGTCGCTGCCACCTGGCGCCCCAGGTCTGGGCCCTGGCCACCCCCAGTCCTGGCCACTGCAGGCCGAGCGGCCACCCCGGTCCCAGCAGCCTGCTCCCATAGCTTGTCCAGCGTCCCATCTGCCACTCCTCCTGCCTCAACCCCTCACCTCCCTCCTGCCAAGGGGATCCCCGAACCACTACCTACTTCTGAGCATTCACCTGCTCAAATCTAAACAACTACAATGATTTTCTAAGTAATTTCCTTCCCTATGGTTTCTCCTCTCCTGGTTTCATATAATACTGAAATTTTAATCTTAAAACATTTTATTCATCCTTCCATATCCCAGATCAAACACCTTCTATCACTCTTGTGTTTACATAATTGTCACTAATCTGCTAAGTCTTTTTAAAATAAGGCCCCGATCACATCTCTGACTGTAGTTAATAAGACTATTACTCCGTTCAACATTAATACGCAAATAACAGCTGAAAATAGAATACAGTGTTATAAAAATAAAGAATGAGGTAAATGTATCTGTGAAGATACAGAGAGGTCTCTAAAATAAGGATGAAAAGGCAATTTTATGAGTGTGTGTTTGTGTATGGTATTAAACAGTTAAGCATTTCTCACTTGAAAAAATTTTGGGAGGTGACACACCAAACTGACAGTTTGTTGTTATTTGGTCACTAAGCATTTGTTGTTGTTTGGTCACTAAGCTGTGTCCAACTCTTCTGTGACCTCACGGACTGTAGCCCCCAGCTCCTCTGTCCATGGGGCTCTCTAGGCAAGAATACTGGAGTCGGTGGCCATTCCCTTCTCCAGGGGATCTTCCCAACTCAGAGATTGAACCTGCCTCTCCCGCACTGGCAGGCAGATTCTTTACCACTGAGCCACCAGGGAGAGCCCTCACCGGTTACAAATCTCGAAGTGTGACTTGAGGCCAAAACTGTTTCCGTAAGAACGCCTTCTGCCTGGCTGTTTCTGCTCCTCACCTTCACAAGCACACAACACATAAAGCTAACCAGCTTTACGTCCTTCCCAAGTCAGGTGTAGACGCAGAATGCAAAGGACCTAGGAAGTTACAATTTTACCTCCAGCACAGCTTACCAGCTCCGCCTGCTCAGGAGGAATGTCACCCATTTCCCACTGTTACAGGCAACAAAACAGACAAAAACAGGTGGCAGGGAAGCACCCAAAGAGAAGACGTGATGAGACCTGCAATCATCCTATTGACATCAACAGGAGGTAAGGTCACGACCAGCAGTGGCGGGTGGCTCAGCCAGGCCCTGAGAGCCTCCTCCAGCCGGTGGGGAGCAGCGCCTTTCCTCCTACTCAACCACCAAGGAAACTGAGGCTCACAGGAAACCATCGGCGGAATTCACAAAACCAGAAATCTGCTCCCGTCAGCAGCCCAGGAGGCTCGCCCCAGCGGGCAGAGGCACGCCTAACCCCAGGCTCGCCCCAAGGCAGGACAGAGTGCGCTGTGAATACACTGCCTCAAGGCGCTGGGGGTGAGCCTGGATCCGTCAGCTACGCAAGCACCCCATAGGCGTACATGCTGCGGAACACACTGGTGCCTCTACATAAAAACCACGCTCATCAGGTGCTCAATCTCAGTCTACTGCGTAAACAGAAAACACTCACCAGCGGGATTTCTGCTTTTCTTCAGCAAAGGACAACAATGACACCAACTCCCCACCTAGCGATTGAGAAGAGAAGTGCTGGCTGCTGCCGCCCTTGGAGCCCTGGGATCGGCCCAAATCCCCCAACAAGTCCTGCTCTGGACCCAGCGAGGCCAGCGAGACCGCAGTGCGGCCCCCACAGCTGCTGGGGACCCCCACGCCCCACACCCTCACAACCAGTCAGCAAGGCACTCTGCACAAGGGCCTGAATCCCTGCGTGGAAGGGCTGGGCACTGAGGGGGGACCACGAGTAGGTCCTAAGGCGAGGACGGGGCGGAGCGTCTCCAGACTCCAAGCGCAGTGCTGATGGGGGTCTCGGCTCCCGCCCCCACCAGCAACTCAGGGAAGGAGGGCGGGGCAGTACGTGGAGTGAGCCTCAACCACCAGCCTCAGTGGGGGTGCGGCAAGGCTGGGGCAGTGCCATGCCCGCGGCTGGGTCCGCGGTCCAGGCTACTTTCCGGGAGTGGTCAGAGAGTCAGGGTTTGAACACGGCCGAAAGGAAAGAGAAGCTTCCTAACTGTGTCTGAGGGAGGGGTGCTCGAGGGAAACACGACCAGTGACAGAGGAGCGCCCAGAGGCCAGCTCGGTGGTCTGGCATCCTGCGCTGCACCTGCGCGTGCACACCTAGCAGCAAAGGCCCTCTCCCGTGAGCTCTGCGCTCCAGATGCACCCAGGCCAGCCCGCCGGCCAGCTCCGGCCTTCTCCCAGGAGGCAGCACTTCATTATGGTCACTCCTGCTCACTGATCTTCAAACTAGAGGATGTGTGCACCTGGGAGACGTGAAAACTTTTTAAACAGTAAGCAGACAGGGAGAGTTTGAGGCAGTAAACTGCAATCCCTGCCTTCCATCAGCTCTTGCTGCAGCCTGAGCTCAGGCCTAGAACCCCCAAGGCTCTGCCTCTCTCCCCTGCGCCCCCTCACCCTGCCAGGCCATGCTGACCCCCTGGACTCCCCACCAGAAGCCCCCACACCCCACCCTTCTCCCCCCAGGGCCTTTGGAATTGCCCTTAAAAGGCTGACCAACTCCACATGAACTGCGTCAGGGCATATGCTGGAGAATAAAAGCTTCTGGCACAACAAAANACACTGCCTCAAGGCGCTGGGGGTGAGCCTGGATCCGTCAGCTACGCAAGCACCCCATAGGCGTACATGCTGCGGAACACACTGGTGCCTCTACATAAAAACCACGCTCATCAGGTGCTCAATCTCAGTCTACTGCGTAAACAGAAAACACTCACCAGCGGGATTTCTGCTTTTCTTCAGCAAAGGACAACAATGACACCAACTCCCCACCTAGCGATTGAGAAGAGAAGTGCTGGCTGCTGCCGCCCTTGGAGCCCTGGGATCGGCCCAAATCCCCCAACAAGTCCTGCTCTGGACCCAGCGAGGCCAGCGAGACCGCAGTGCGGCCCCCACAGCTGCTGGGGACCCCCACGCCCCACACCCTCACAACCAGTCAGCAAGGCACTCTGCACAAGGGCCTGAATCCCTGCGTGGAAGGGCTGGGCACTGAGGGGGGACCACGAGTAGGTCCTAAGGCGAGGACGGGGCGGAGCGTCTCCAGACTCCAAGCGCAGTGCTGATGGGGGTCTCGGCTCCCGCCCCCACCAGCAACTCAGGGAAGGAGGGCGGGGCAGTACGTGGAGTGAGCCTCAACCACCAGCCTCAGTGGGGGTGCGGCAAGGCTGGGGCAGTGCCATGCCCGCGGCTGGGTCCGCGGTCCAGGCTACTTTCCGGGAGTGGTCAGAGAGTCAGGGTTTGAACACGGCCGAAAGGAAAGAGAAGCTTCCTAACTGTGTCTGAGGGAGGGGTGCTCGAGGGAAACACGACCAGTGACAGAGGAGCGCCCAGAGGCCAGCTCGGTGGTCTGGCATCCTGCGCTGCACCTGCGCGTGCACACCTAGCAGCAAAGGCCCTCTCCCGTGAGCTCTGCGCTCCAGATGCACCCAGGCCAGCCCGCCGGCCAGCTCCGGCCTTCTCCCAGGAGGCAGCACTTCATTATGGTCACTCCTGCTCACTGATCTTCAAACTAGAGGATGTGTGCACCTGGGAGACGTGAAAACTTTTTAAACAGTAAGCAGACAGGGAGAGTTTGAGGCAGTAAACTGCAATCCCTGCCTTCCATCAGCTCTTGCTGCAGCCTGAGCTCAGGCCTAGAACCCCCAAGGCTCTGCCTCTCTCCCCTGCGGCCCCTCACCCTGCCAGGCCATGCTGACCCCCTGGACTCCCCACCAGAAGCCCCCACACCCCACCCTTCTCCCCCCAGGGCCTTTGGAATTGCCCTTAAAAGGCTGACCAACTCCACATGAACTGCGTCAGGGCATATGCTGGAGAATAAAAGCTTCTGGCACAACAAAAGGAGGGACAATGAACCCCACAAATCTGATGACTCTCCTCCTTAATTTAGTGAATCCTAGGACACCTGCCTGGCCCATCACACATATTTCTGTCCAGAGTGACTCTTTAAATGAGGTGCTCTGGCCAAGGCTGAAGCTACAGAGACACACTGCAGAGAGAGGAGGGGACCACCCTGCCTTTTCAGTCCCCCAAACGCAGCAGCGAGGACTAAAGGGGACTCAGGACAGCAAAGCAAGTGTCTGATGGAGTGGCCTTGCCCCCTACACGTGAAACGACAAAACTGCTGAGCAATCTCAATGCCCACGCAGGAGGTGTCATGAACTGGCAGGAAAGGTGTGGGCTGGAAGGGCAGGTCCCCATGGGAACTCACTGATGGACTATACACGGATGCTACCGAAATGAACGCACGGCGTGGATACACATCCGTATCACTAACTCTGTCCCGAGAAGGTGCAGGAGCAGCAGCCCGTGGCAATGAGCATGCTCAACTCCCCTCAGATTTTAGGTCTAAATACTATTTTCCAGTAAAAGGAACCAGGGCTCCTTGGAGAAAAGGCTGAATCCAGGGCTGGGAAAGAGAAAGTACAAGCTGAGCCTGAACTACACTGTGCCAAAAGAAAACAGAAGTGTCCAGAGAATGACGGAGAAATGATAAGCAAAGACAAGTCACCATGAACGGGCTACCACTGGCCATTGGGGGACAATTCAAACCTTAAAAGGAACACTGAAAGGAATGAGATATGATCCTCTGGATACAGTACACACAGACACAGCGTGAGGAGGGACAGCTATTTGCGCAGTTGGAAAGTGCTTCCCTCAAAAGCCGAGCGGGTGAACTCACCCCAGGGGAGCGGCCTGGGCGGCGCTGCCGCCACAGAGAGGGCCTGTCAGCACCCCCAAGCTGATCCTCCACAACACAGACCCAGACCGCCTCAGTGGAGACACCCGCCAAGCCTGACTCAGCCCCAGGAGGCTGCTGTTGCGTCTCCTCGTCTTTCTCCCCTTGAGCCCTTCCAGACACCATGGGGGCTTCTGGGGTGAAGCCAATGGCTTTCAGGTGTGTGGCTGGTGAGATCAGCGTGGATGGCCATGGTGTGGCTGTGCAAGGACATGTGCACATTGTAGGAAACAAACGCAGGGGCGGGGGCAGGCTCTCCAATGCGCAACAGCACTGCCTGGGAACCGTGGCCCCAGCTACCTGTGACTGTTAAAAAAAATCTAACTTTCTGATCATGCTTCTGTGCAAGTTAAGTCACTTCAGTTCTGTCTCTGTGACACTATGGACTGTAGCCCACCAGGCTCCTCTGTCCACGGGATGCTCCAGGCATGAATACTGGAGTAGGGATACATGGGATCTTTTTGACACGGGGTGGAACCCCTCTCTTACGTCTCCTGCACTGCCAGGCGGGCTCTTTACCACCAGCACCCCCTGAGGAGTCAACCTTCTCCAACTGAACTGAGGTGACCGTCACGCATGACCTTCCTTCTTTCATCTGTATTTCTTCTTTAAACATGGAAATGTTTGTGTCCATAGGAAATGTCAGAATTCTATCAACTGCAGTTACACAGCTGTCTGCTCTTAGAAAGAGCACACCCAAAATAACCCAACAAAATGGGGTTCTAGTGACATCTAGTGACCTTATATATTTCATGAAAGATCACATTCTCAGTGGAAAACACAAGCAATGGCCTGGAGAGGCAGTTAATGAAACAAACACACCACACATAAAATGAAGGTTGTTTGGCTATTACCTCCAAGTTTTGTCAAAGAAGATCAGCCTCACTAAAAATCAAGGAAATGCAAATGAAATCAACTGTATCATTTCACCTACAAAGTAGGAAAGATTTCAGGGAATGCAACTTGATAGCATCTATCAAAAGTTTAAATATGTAATAAGCCCTCTAAATCCAAAAGCCCATTTTCGGAATTTAAACCTATGGAAATTCCAATAACAAGAGAGACAGCTCTACAGATGGTCATCACCAGCTGTCAATACCAAAATCTGACTGACTATATTCTTTGAAGTTGAAGATGGAGAAGCCCTATACAGTCAGCAAAAACAAGACTTGGAGCTGACTGTGGCTCAGATCATGAGTTCCTTATTGCAAAATTCAGGCTTAAGTTGAAGAAACTAGGGAAAACCACTAGACCACTCAGGTACTGTGTTAGTTGCTAAGCTGTGTCTGACTCTTTGCCACTCAGGTATGACTTAAATCAAATTCATTATGATTATACAGTCGAGATGATGAAAAGATTCAAGGGATTAGATGTGGCAGACAAAGAATCTGAAGAACTATGGATGGAGGTTTGTAACACTGTACACAAGGTGTACACAACCATCCCAAACCATCCCCAAGAAAAACAAATGCAAGAAGGCAAATGGTTGTCTGAGGAGGCCTTACAGATAGCTGAGAAAAAGAACAGAAGGGAAAGGGAAAAGAGAAAGGGAAAGAGAAACCATATATACCCAAATAAATGCAGAGTTTCAGAGAACAGCAAGGAGAGGTAAGAAAGCCTTCGTAAGTGAACAATGCAAAGATAGAGGAAAACAACAGAATGGGAAATGCTAGAGATGTCTTCAAGAAAATCAGAGATGCCAAGGGAACATCTCATGCAAGGATAGGTACTACAGGACAGCAACAGCAAGGACCTAATAGAAGCAGAAGAGATTAAGAAGAGGCGGTAAGAATACACAGAAAAACTATACCAGAAAGGTCTTAGTGAAGAGAAAGTGAAGTCGCTCAGTCGTGTCAGACTCTTTGCGACCCTGTATACTGTAGCCCAACAGGCTCCTCAGTCCATGGGATTCTCCAGGCAAGAATACTGGAGTGGGTTGCCATTTCCTTCTCCAGGGGATCTTCCTGACCCAGGGATCGAACCCAGGTCTCCCGCATTGCAGGCAGACGCTTTAACCTCTGAGCAATGACCCAGATAACCAGGATGGTGTGGTCACTCACCTAGAGCCAGACATTCTGGAGTGTGAAGTCCAGTGGGCCTTAGGAAGCATGACCATGAACACAGCTAATAGAGGTGATGGAATTCCAGCTGAGCTATTTCAAATCCTAAAGGACGATGCTGTCAAAGTATTTGCACTCAATATGCCAGTAAATTTGGAAAACTCAGCAGTGGCCAAAAGACTGGAAAAGGTCAGTTTTCATTCCAATTCCAAAGAAAGGCAATGCCAAAGAATGTTCAAACTACCACACAATTGCACTCATTTCACATGCTAGCAAAGTAATGCTCAAAATCCTTCAAGCTAGGCTTCAGCAGTACGTGAACCAAACACTTTCAGATATACAAGCTCGATTTAGAAAAAGCAGAGTAACCAAAGATCAAATCACCAACATTTGCTGGATCATAGAGAAAGCAAAAGAATTCCAGAAAAATATCTACTTCTGCTTCAATGACCACGCTAAAGCCTTTGGTGGTGTGGATTACAACAAACTGTGGAAAATCCTTAAAGAAATGGGAATACCAAGCCATCTTACACGTCTCCTGAGAAACCTGTATGCAGGTCAAGAAGCAACAGTTAGAAATAGACATGGAACAATGGACTGGTTTCAAATTGGGAAAGGAGTACGTCAAGGCTGTATACTGTCACCCTGTTTATTTAGCTTATGTGCAGAGTACATCAGGAGAAACGCTGGGCTGGATGAAGCACAAGCTGGAATCAAGATTGCTGGGAGAAATATCAATAACCTCAGATATGCAGATGATAGACACCACTCTAATGAAAGAAAGTAAAGAGGAACTAAAGAGCCTGTTGATGAGGGTGAAAGAGGAGTGGAAAAACTGGCTTAAAACGCAACATTCAGAAAACTAAGATCATGGCATTGGGTTCCATCACTTCATGGTAGACAGGAGAGAAAATGGAAACAGTGACAGATTTCATTTTCTTGAGCTCCAAAATCACCGTGGATGGTGACTGAAGTCATGAAATTAAAAGTCATAAAATTGCTTCTTGAAAGGAAAGCTATGACAAACCTAGAGAGCATATTAAGAAACAGAGACATCAATTTGCTGATAAAGGTTGTTTAGTCAAAGCTATAGTTTTTCCAGTAGTCATATACAGACTTGAGAGTTGGACCACAAAAACAGCTGAGGACCAAAGAATTGATGCTCTAGAACTATATGATGCTAGAGAAGACTTCTGAGTCCCTTGGACAGAAGGAAGATCAAACAAGTCAGTCCTAAAGGAAATCAACCCTCAATATTCATTGGGAAGACTGATGCTGAAGCTCTAGTACTCTGGCCACCTGATGTGAAGAACCATCTCACTGGAACAGACCCTGATGCTGGGAAAGACTGAGGGCAGGAGGATGAGAAGGCAACAGAGGATAAGATGGTTGGATGGCATCACAAACTCAATAGACATGAGTCTGAGCAAACTCCAGGAGATAGTGGATGACAGAGAAGCCTAGCGCGATGCAGTCCACAGGGTTGCGAAGAGTCGGGCACAGCTTATTGACTGAATGACAACCACAAACAGATTATACCTCTGCAAGAAAGTAGGTACACAAAGCTTCAATGCTGTACTGTTTCTGACTGTAAAGAAAAGGAAAACGGAAACCTTCACACTCACTAAAAGGAGACAGGCTGCACAAGTTGCTGGTTTTGTGTTGTGCTCAGTCACGTCCGACTATTTGTGGCCCCGTGGACCATAGCCCACAAGGCAGCTTTGTCCATGCAATTTCCCTGCAAGAATACTGGAGTGGGTTGCCATTTCCTTTTCTAAGGGTATCTTCCTGACCCAGGAATCAAACCCACATCTCATGTCTCCTGCTTTGGCAGGCAGATTCTTTATCACTGTGCTACCTGGGAAGGCCAAGTCACTGGGTCATCTACTATAAAAGACCATATGTGTGTTTTAAAAAATGATATATTACATTAAAATGTGGAAAAACATTCGTAACTAAATGCATATGAATGGTCAGTAATGGGCACCTGCTATCCTTCTGCCCAAAGGAACCAGAATAAAGAGCTGGGGCAGATAAGTCCACCAGCAAATGATGCTAAAATACAGGAAGCAAAGAACCAGAGAAGGGGAACCTCAGGTTCTGAGGACACAAGTCCAAGTCTCTGGCTGATCCCTGACCTACATGTCCATGAGGCAAACAAGTTAGCCTGTAGCTAAGGCTTGAAGAATTGACTGAATCCAAGCAAATACTCAGCATAGGTCTTAAAATGACAGTCCAAAGTTTAAAGCTAAATAAACCACCTGCTTCCTAAAACAAAATCAATACCCTTTGGAGTAACAGTGAAGAACCCAGAGTCTACATAACATTTACAACGTCCAAAATACAACTCAAAGTCCTGTTACAGAAGAGTCAAGAAAATGTGACACATTCTTAAGGAACAAAGAAAACAAACCAACAGCCACCAACCTCAAGATGCTGAAATGATCAGACAAGGAATTTCTATAAGCATCTTCTGCCACAGAATGGAAAATACATGTGTAATGAAAGATGAGAAAAGCAGAGATAGGAAATCTCAGCTAAGAAACAAAACATGCAAACATAACAAAGAACCAAGTGGAAATGTTAGAAATGAAATATATCTGAAATGCATTTAGTAAATAGACTTAATGACAGGATGGAACTGATAAAAGAGTCAATGAAACTTGTGGGAAAATTTCAAAAGCTGTATTACACAGGAGGGACTGGCATATGACAGCCTACAGGCCACCTGGCCCATGACCAGGTTTTGTCATAAAGTTTCATTTTTTACACTCATTTGTTTGCTCTTCTCCAGGGCTCTTCCCACACTAGGGCAGGGAGCACTTGAATAGAGACCACAAAGCCTAAAATATTTACTATCTGGCTCTTTACAAGAAAGCTTAGCCAATTCCTGATATCCAGCTAATTAAAGCAGTACCAGAAAAAGAGGCACAAGAGATAATCTGAAGAAACAACAGCCCAAATTTATCATGCTTTTAGATGAAATATATAACTTTATATCATTTTTTAAAAAAAAGCAAAATCTTCACAGAATAAATTTAAAGGCACCACACATCCAGACCCTTAAACTTCTGAAAACCAAAGATGAGAAAACCTTGAAAGAAGTCACACAAAAAGATACAGTACTCATAGTGGAGAAATTATTTGCATGACTACAGCCTTCTTATGAGGACAAAAACTCAGGGGAAACACCTTTTAAGCAGTGGAAAACAGAAGCAAAAAACAAAAATACTATCAACCTAGAATTGTATAACCATTGAGAACATTATTCACAAACAAATAGGGACATCTTCAGATACAGAAAACCACAGAAATCTGTTGTTACCTGATAAAAAGAAATGCCAGACTGCCAACATTAAAGGAAGAAATAAATAATTTAACAGAAACACTTGACGAATGCAACACCCCAATCAACAATGGATAGAACAATTAAACAGATCAAGAAAGAAAGAAAAACATTTCAGTTCAGTTCAGTCTCTCAGTCACGTCTGACTCTTTGCGACTCCATGGACTGTAGCACGCCAGGCTTCCTTATCCATCACCAACTCCCAGAGCTTACTCAAACTCGTGTCCATCAAGTTGGTGATGTCTTCCAACCATCCCATCTTCTGTCATCCCCTTCTCCTGCCTTCGATCTTTCACAGCATCAGGGTCTTTTCCAATGAGTCAGTTCTTCACATCAGGTGGCCAAAGTTTTGGAGCTTCAGTATCAGTCCTTTCAATGAATATTCAGGACTGATTTACTTTAGAATTAACTGGCTTGATCTCCTTGCGGTCCAAGGGACTCTTCAAAAGTCTTCTCCAACACCACAGTTCAAAAGCATCAATTCTTCCGTGCTCAGCCTTCTTTCTGGTCCAAGTCTCACATGCATACATGACTACTGGAGAAACCATAGCTTTGACTAGACAGATCTTTGTCAGCAAAGTAATGTCTCTGCTTTTTAATATGCTGTCTTGGTTTGTCACAGCTTTTCTTCGAAGGAGCAAGCGTCTTTTAATTTCATGGCTGCAGTCACCATCTGCAGTGATTTTGGAGCTGAAGAAAATAAAGTTTGTCACTGTTTCCATTGTTTCCCCATCTATTTGTCATGAAGTGATGGGACTGGATGCCATGATCTTAGTCTTCTGCATGTTGAGAAAAAGCCAGCTTTTTCACTTTCATCAAGAGGCTTTTTAGTTCCTCTTCCCTCTCTGCCATTAGGGTGGTGTCTTCTGCATACCTGAGGTTATTGATATTTCTCCCAGCAACCTTGATTTCAGACTTTTTATTTATCCAGCCCAGCATTTCACATGATGTACTCTGTAAGTTAAATAAAAACAATGATAATATCTAGCCTTGATGTACTCCTTTTCCAATTTTGAACTAGTCTGTTGTTCCATATCCGATTCTAACTGCTGCTTCCTGACCTGCAAAAGGTTTCTCAGGAGGCAGGTCAGGGGGTCTGGTATTCCCATCTCTTTCAGAATTTTCCAGTTCACTGTGATCCACACAGTCAAAGGTTTTTGCATAGTCAATAAAGCAGAAGTAGATGGTTTTCTAGAACTCTCTTGCTTTCTTAATGATCCAACGGATGTTGGCAATTTGATCTCTGGTTCCCCTGCCTTTTCTAAATCCAGCTTGAACATCTGGAAGTTCATGGTCCACATACTGTTGAAGCCTGGCTTGGAGACTTTTGAGCATTACTTTGCGAGCCTGTGAGATGAGTGCAATTGTGCAGTAGTCTGAACATTCTTTGGCATTGCCTTTCTTTGGGATTGGAATGAAAATTGAACTTTTCCAGAAAAACACTGAGAAAACAGTATAAATCAGCTAGATCTAACAAACATCTATATATAGAACATTGTATCCACAATAAGGGAATGAATACACATTCTTCTCAAGTGCAAACATAACATTCACCTGGCCAGATCAAAGTTAGGGCATAAAAACAAGTCTCAACCACTTTAAAAAGTCTTAAAATATGTTCTCTCATAACAGAATAAAATGAGATACCAAAAACAGAAGCAAGTTTAGAAGGTTCAAAAATATGCAGAAATTAAATAAGAAGCTCTTAAATAACCAACGGGTCAAAGAAAAAAATCATGACAGAAAATGATAAACACTTGAAATAACTTAAAAATACCAAATTTCATGAGATGAAGCTAGAGCTATGCTTACAAGAAATTTATAACTGTAAATACACCAAAAAAGAGTCAAGATTTCAAATGAATTTTCTAATGCTCTAACTAGAGAAATAAAAGAGCAAACCGAACCCAAAACAAGCAGAGGGAAACAAATAATTATAGTGGAAATTTAAAAAAGAAAAGAAACACAATGGAGAAACAGCAAAGAAACCAAAAGTTGGTTCTTTGACAAGATCAAAGAAATTGAAAAGCCTTTAGCTTAAATTGATCAAGACAAAAAGAAAAGCGATATTAATTCATACTAGGAATAAGCTGCTACTGACCTTATCAAAATAAAAAGGACTATTACACAATACTACAAACAAGTGCATACCAACAAATTAGACAACCTAGATGAAATGAATAAATTCCAGAAAGACACAAACTATTTAAACTGACTCAAGAATAGAAAACTTAAGTAAACCTGTAACAAGAGACTGAATTACTAATCAAAAACCCTCCCCCCAAAAAAGGCCAGGCCCAGATGGCTACACTGGTGAGGTCTCCCAAATGCTTGAAGAACTAACACCAATCCCTATCAACTTCAGAAGACAGAAGAACACAGCCCAACTAATTCTACGATGCCAATACTGCCTGACTCCAACACCAGAAAAAGTCATTCTAAGTAGTGACCAGTATACCTTATGAATACAGCTGCTGCAAAAATGAAAATAAAGTACTAGCAAACTGATCCAGTTAGAAGAAAAAAAAAGTATACAACATAACCAAGCAGAGTTCATCCCAGGAAAGCAAAGTTAGTTCACCACATGAAATCAATCTAATACACCACATTAATGAAATAATGACAAATACATATATATGTGTGTATATACATATATATATCACATGGATATCTCAATAATTGCAGAAGAAGCATTTTGACAAAACCCAACATCCTTTAATAATAAACAAATCAAAACAAACAAAAACTAAGAATAGAAGGAAATTCTCTCAACCTGACAAAGTCCACCCATTAAAAAAAACATCCAAAGCTAACATCACACTTAATAGAGAAATACAGAAAACTTTTCTCCTAAGACTGAGAGCCAGACAAGATGTCCACTCTCACTGCCTCTATTCAATACTGTGCTGGAGATTATAGTCAGGGCAATTAGAATAGAAAAGGAAATAAAAGGCATCCAGATTGGAAGGGAAGAAGTAAAACTATCTCTGTAGATAGATTACACAACACCGTATACAAAAAAATCCTAAGAAAATCACAAAGACACTTAGCTAACAGCAAGTTCAAAAACTTGCAAGATACAAAATCAACATACAAAAATCAGTTATATTTCTGTATTTTAGTAATTGAACAATCTAAAAATTAAATTAAGAAAACAATTCCATTTATAATAGCATCAAAAAGAAAATAAATTGGGAATAAATTTAACCTAGAAGGGGCAAGATACACACTGGAAACTACAAGACATAACAGAAAGAAATTACAGACAAGAAAATAAAAACATGGCCATGGATCACAAGATGCAACACCTATATAATTAATGATGCAACACAATCTTTATTAAATATCAGTTTCTCCCTTCCCTCCCTCCCCGAAACTGACAAGCAAATCCTGAAATTCATAAAGAAATGCAAAGGAGCTGGAAGAAAATCAAAACTGGAGAAGACACACTTCCTTACTGTAAAGCTACAGCAATTAAGTAATCATGAAATTAAAAGGTACGTGCTCTTTGGAAGAAAAGCTTTATGACAAACCTAGACAGTGTATTAAAAAGCAGAGACATCACTTTGCTGACAGAAGTCCATACAGTCAAAGCTATGGTTTATCCAGTAGCCGCAGAGGGATGTAAGAGTTGGATCATAAAGAATGTTGAGCACCGAAGAATTCAAGTTTTTGAATTGTGTTGGAAAAGACTCTTGAGAGTCCCCTGGATAGCAAGGAAATCAAACCAGTTAATCCTAAAGGAAATCAACCCTGGATATTCATTGAAAAGGACTGATATTGAAGCTACAATATTTTGGCCAAGTGATGGGAAGATCTGACTCACTGGAAAAGACCCTGATGTTGGCAA
>SJYW01043703.1:648432-669654 GCA_006410735.1 Raphicerus campestris
GCCTCAGTGGAGACACCCGCCAAGCCTGACTCAGCCCCAGGAGGCTGCTGTTGCGTCTCCTCGTCTTTCTCCCCTTGAGCCCTTCCAGACACCATGGGGGCTTCTGGGGTGAAGCCAATGGCTTTCAGGTGTGTGGCTGGTGAGATCAGCGTGGATGGCCATGGTGTGGCTGTGCAAGGACATGTGCACATTGTAGGAAACAAACGCAGGGGCGGGGGCAGGCTCTCCAATGCGCAACAGCACTGCCTGGGAACCGTGGCCCCAGCTACCTGTGACTGTTAAAAAAAATCTAACTTTCTGATCATGCTTCTGTGCAAGTTAAGTCACTTCAGTTCTGTCTCTGTGACACTATGGACTGTAGCCCACCAGGCTCCTCTGTCCACGGGATGCTCCAGGCATGAATACTGGAGTAGGGATACATGGGATCTTTTTGACACGGGGTGGAACCCCTCTCTTACGTCTCCTGCACTGCCAGGCGGGCTCTTTACCACCAGCACCCCCTGAGGAGTCAACCTTCTCCAACTGAACTGAGGTGACCGTCACGCATGACCTTCCTTCTTTCATCTGTATTTCTTCTTTAAACATGGAAATGTTTGTGTCCATAGGAAATGTCAGAATTCTATCAACTGCAGTTACACAGCTGTCTGCTCTTAGAAGGAGCACACCCAAAATAACCCAACAAAATGGGGTTCTAGTGACATCTAGTGACCTTATATATTTCATGAAAGATCACATTCTCAGTGGAAAACACAAGCAATGGCCTGGAGAGGCAGTTAATGAAACAAACACACCACACATAAAATGAAGGTTGTTTGGCTATTACCTCCAAGTTTTGTCAAAGAAGATCAGCCTCACTAAAAATCAAGGAAATGCAAATGAAATCAACTGTATCATTTCACCTACAAAGTAGGAAAGATTTCAGGGAATGCAACTTGATAGCATCTATCAAAAGTTTAAATATGTAATAAGCCCTCTAAATCCAAAAGCCCATTTTCGGAATTTAAACCTATGGAAATTCCAATAACAAGAGAGACAGCTCTACAGATGGTCATCACCAGCTGTCAATACCAAAATCTGACTGACTATATTCTTTGAAGTTGAAGATGGAGAAGCCCTATACAGTCAGCAAAAACAAGACTTGGAGCTGACTGTGGCTCAGATCATGAGTTCCTTATTGCAAAATTCAGGCTTAAGTTGAAGAAACTAGGGAAAACCACTAGACCACTCAGGTACTGTGTTAGTTGCTAAGCTGTGTCTGACTCTTTGCCACTCAGGTATGACTTAAATCAAATTCATTATGATTATACAGTCGAGATGATGAAAAGATTCAAGGGATTAGATGTGGCAGACAAAGAATCTGAAGAACTATGGATGGAGGTTTGTAACACTGTACACAAGGTGTACACAACCATCCCAAACCATCCCCAAGAAAAACAAATGCAAGAAGGCAAATGGTTGTCTGAGGAGGCCTTACAGATAGCTGAGAAAAAGAACAGAAGGGAAAGGGAAAAGAGAAAGGGAAAGAGAAACCATATATACCCAAATAAATGCAGAGTTTCAGAGAACAGCAAGGAGAGGTAAGAAAGCCTTCGTAAGTGAACAATGCAAAGATAGAGGAAAACAACAGAATGGGAAATGCTAGAGATGTCTTCAAGAAAATCAGAGATGCCAAGGGAACATCTCATGCAAGGATAGGTACTACAGGACAGCAACAGCAAGGACCTAATAGAAGCAGAAGAGATTAAGAAGAGGCGGTAAGAATACACAGAAAAACTATACCAGAAAGGTCTTAGTGAAGAGAAAGTGAAGTCGCTCAGTCGTGTCAGACTCTTTGCGACCCTGTATACTGTAGCCCAACAGGCTCCTCAGTCCATGGGATTCTCCAGGCAAGAATACTGGAGTGGGTTGCCATTTCCTTCTCCAGGGGATCTTCCTGACCCAGGGATCGAACCCAGGTCTCCCGCATTGCAGGCAGACGCTTTAACCTCTGAGCAATGACCCAGATAACCAGGATGGTGTGGTCACTCACCTAGAGCCAGACATTCTGGAGTGTGAAGTCCAGTGGGCCTTAGGAAGCATGACCATGAACACAGCTAATAGAGGTGATGGAATTCCAGCTGAGCTATTTCAAATCCTAAAGGACGATGCTGTCAAAGTATTTGCACTCAATATGCCAGTAAATTTGGAAAACTCAGCAGTGGCCAAAAGACTGGAAAAGGTCAGTTTTCATTCCAATTCCAAAGAAAGGCAATGCCAAAGAATGTTCAAACTACCACACAATTGCACTCATTTCACATGCTAGCAAAGTAATGCTCAAAATCCTTCAAGCTAGGCTTCAGCAGTACGTGAACCAAACACTTTCAGATATACAAGCTCGATTTAGAAAAAGCAGAGTAACCAAAGATCAAATCACCAACATTTGCTGGATCATAGAGAAAGCAAAAGAATTCCAGAAAAATATCTACTTCTGCTTCAATGACCACGCTAAAGCCTTTGGTGGTGTGGATTACAACAAACTGTGGAAAATCCTTAAAGAAATGGGAATACCAAGCCATCTTACACGTCTCCTGAGAAACCTGTATGCAGGTCAAGAAGCAACAGTTAGAAATAGACATGGAACAATGGACTGGTTTCAAATTGGGAAAGGAGTACGTCAAGGCTGTATACTGTCACCCTGTTTATTTAGCTTATGTGCAGAGTACATCAGGAGAAACGCTGGGCTGGATGAAGCACAAGCTGGAATCAAGATTGCTGGGAGAAATATCAATAACCTCAGATATGCAGATGATAGACACCACTCTAATGAAAGAAAGTAAAGAGGAACTAAAGAGCCTGTTGATGAGGGTGAAAGAGGAGTGGAAAAACTGGCTTAAAACGCAACATTCAGAAAACTAAGATCATGGCATTGGGTTCCATCACTTCATGGTAGACAGGAGAGAAAATGGAAACAGTGACAGATTTCATTTTCTTGAGCTCCAAAATCACCGTGGATGGTGACTGAAGTCATGAAATTAAAAGTCATAAAATTGCTTCTTGAAAGGAAAGCTATGACAAACCTAGAGAGCATATTAAGAAACAGAGACATCAATTTGCTGATAAAGGTTGTTTAGTCAAAGCTATAGTTTTTCCAGTAGTCATATACAGACTTGAGAGTTGGACCACAAAAACAGCTGAGGACCAAAGAATTGATGCTCTAGAACTATATGATGCTAGAGAAGACTTCTGAGTCCCTTGGACAGAAGGAAGATCAAACAAGTCAGTCCTAAAGGAAATCAACCCTCAATATTCATTGGGAAGACTGATGCTGAAGCTCTAGTACTCTGGCCACCTGATGTGAAGAACCATCTCACTGGAACAGACCCTGATGCTGGGAAAGACTGAGGGCAGGAGGATGAGAAGGCAACAGAGGATAAGATGGTTGGATGGCATCACAAACTCAATAGACATGAGTCTGAGCAAACTCCAGGAGATAGTGGATGACAGAGAAGCCTAGCGCGATGCAGTCCACAGGGTTGCGAAGAGTCGGGCACAGCTTATTGACTGAATGACAACCACAAACAGATTATACCTCTGCAAGAAAGTAGGTACACAAAGCTTCAATGCTGTACTGTTTCTGACTGTAAAGAAAAGGAAAACGGAAACCTTCACACTCACTAAAAGGAGACAGGCTGCACAAGTTGCTGGTTTTGTGTTGTGCTCAGTCACGTCCGACTATTTGTGGCCCCGTGGACCATAGCCCACAAGGCAGCTTTGTCCATGCAATTTCCCTGCAAGAATACTGGAGTGGGTTGCCATTTCCTTTTCTAAGGGTATCTTCCTGACCCAGGAATCAAACCCACATCTCATGTCTCCTGCTTTGGCAGGCAGATTCTTTATCACTGTGCTACCTGGGAAGGCCGAGTCACTGGGTCATCTACTATAAAAGACCATATGTGTGTTTTAAAAAATGATATATTACATTAAAATGTGGAAAAACATTCGTAACTAAATGCATATGAATGGTCAGTAATGGGCACCTGCTATCCTTCTGCCCAAAGGAACCAGAATAAAGAGCTGGGGCAGATAAGTCCACCAGCAAATGATGCTAAAATACAGGAAGCAAAGAACCAGAGAAGGGGAACCTCAGGTTCTGAGGACACAAGTCCAAGTCTCTGGCTGATCCCTGACCTACATGTCCATGAGGCAAACAAGTTAGCCTGTAGCTAAGGCTTGAAGAATTGACTGAATCCAAGCAAATACTCAGCATAGGTCTTAAAATGACAGTCCAAAGTTTAAAGCTAAATAAACCACCTGCTTCCTAAAACAAAATCAATACCCTTTGGAGTAACAGTGAAGAACCCAGAGTCTACATAACATTTACAACGTCCAAAATACAACTCAAAGTCCTGTTACAGAAGAGTCAAGAAAATGTGACACATTCTTAAGGAACAAAGAAAACAAACCAACAGCCACCAACCTCAAGATGCTGAAATGATCAGACAAGGAATTTCTATAAGCATCTTCTGCGCCAGAATGGAAAATACATGTGTAATGAAAGATGAGAAAAGCAGAGATAGGAAATCTCAGCTAAGAAACAAAACATGCAAACATAACAAAGAACCAAGTGGAAATGTTAGAAATGAAATATATCTGAAATGCATTTAGTAAATAGACTTAATGACAGGATGGAACTGATAAAAGAGTCAATGAAACTTGTGGGAAAATTTCAAAAGCTGTATTACACAGGAGGGACTGGCATATGACAGCCTACAGGCCACCTGGCCCATGACCAGGTTTTGTCATAAAGTTTCATTTTTTACACTCATTTGTTTGCTCTTCTCCAGGGCTCTTCCCACACTAGGGCAGGGAGCACTTGAATAGAGACCACAAAGCCTAAAATATTTACTATCTGGCTCTTTACAAGAAAGCTTAGCCAATTCCTGATATCCAGCTAATTAAAGCAGTACCAGAAAAAGAGGCACAAGAGATAATCTGAAGAAACAACAGCCCAAATTTATCATGCTTTTAGATGAAATATATAACTTTATATCATTTTTTAAAAAAAAGCAAAATCTTCACAGAATAAATTTAAAGGCACCACACATCCAGACCCTTAAACTTCTGAAAACCAAAGATGAGAAAACCTTGAAAGAAGTCACACAAAAAGATACAGTACTCATAGTGGAGAAATTATTTGCATGACTACAGCCTTCTTATGAGGACAAAAACTCAGGGGAAACACCTTTTAAGCAGTGGAAAACAGAAGCAAAAAACAAAAATACTATCAACCTAGAATTGTATAACCATTGAGAACATTATTCACAAACAAATAGGGACATCTTCAGATACAGAAAACCACAGAAATCTGTTGTTACCTGATAAAAAGAAATGCCAGACTGCCAACATTAAAGGAAGAAATAAATAATTTAACAGAAACACTTGACGAATGCAACACCCCAATCAACAATGGATAGAACAATTAAACAGATCAAGAAAGAAAGAAAAACATTTCAGTTCAGTTCAGTCTCTCAGTCACGTCTGACTCTTTGCGACTCCATGGACTGTAGCATGCCAGGCTTCCTTATCCATCACCAACTCCCAGAGCTTACTCAAACTCGTGTCCATCAAGTTGGTGATGTCTTCCAACCATCCCATCTTCTGTCATCCCCTTCTCCTGCCTTCGATCTTTCACAGCATCAGGGTCTTTTCCAATGAGTCAGTTCTTCACATCAGGTGGCCAAAGTTTTGGAGCTTCAGTATCAGTCCTTTCAATGAATATTCAGGACTGATTTACTTTAGAATTAACTGGCTTGATCTCCTTGCGGTCCAAGGGACTCTTCAAAAGTCTTCTCCAACACCACAGTTCAAAAGCATCAATTCTTCCGTGCTCAGCCTTCTTTCTGGTCCAAGTCTCACATGCATACATGACTACTGGAGAAACCATAGCTTTGACTAGACAGATCTTTGTCAGCAAAGTAATGTCTCTGCTTTTTAATATGCTGTCTTGGTTTGTCACAGCTTTTCTTCGAAGGAGCAAGCGTCTTTTAATTTCATGGCTGCAGTCACCATCTGCAGTGATTTTGGAGCTGAAGAAAATAAAGTTTGTCACTGTTTCCATTGTTTCCCCATCTATTTGTCATGAAGTGATGGGACTGGATGCCATGATCTTAGTCTTCTGCATGTTGAGAAAAAGCCAGCTTTTTCACTTTCATCAAGAGGCTTTTTAGTTCCTCTTCCCTCTCTGCCATTAGGGTGGTGTCTTCTGCATACCTGAGGTTATTGATATTTCTCCCAGCAACCTTGATTTCAGACTTTTTATTTATCCAGCCCAGCATTTCACATGATGTACTCTGTAAGTTAAATAAAAACAATGATAATATCTAGCCTTGATGTACTCCTTTTCCAATTTTGAACTAGTCTGTTGTTCCATATCCGATTCTAACTGCTGCTTCCTGACCTGCAAAAGGTTTCTCAGGAGGCAGGTCAGGGGGTCTGGTATTCCCATCTCTTTCAGAATTTTCCAGTTCACTGTGATCCACACAGTCAAAGGTTTTTGCATAGTCAATAAAGCAGAAGTAGATGGTTTTCTAGAACTCTCTTGCTTTCTTAATGATCCAACGGATGTTGGCAATTTGATCTCTGGTTCCCCTGCCTTTTCTAAATCCAGCTTGAACATCTGGAAGTTCATGGTCCACATACTGTTGAAGCCTGGCTTGGAGACTTTTGAGCATTACTTTGCGAGCCTGTGAGATGAGTGCAATTGTGCAGTAGTCTGAACATTCTTTGGCATTGCCTTTCTTTGGGATTGGAATGAAAATTGAACTTTTCCAGAAAAACACTGAGAAAACAGTATAAATCAGCTAGATCTAACAAACATCTATATATAGAACATTGTATCCACAATAAGGGAATGAATACACATTCTTCTCAAGTGCAAACATAACATTCACCTGGCCAGATCAAAGTTAGGGCATAAAAACAAGTCTCAACCACTTTAAAAAGTCTTAAAATATGTTCTCTCATAACAGAATAAAATGAGATACCAAAAACAGAAGCAAGTTTAGAAGGTTCAAAAATATGCAGAAATTAAATAAGAAGCTCTTAAATAACCAACGGGTCAAAGAAAAAAATCATGAGAGAAAATGGTAAACACTTGAAATAACTTAAAAATACCAAATTTCATGAGATGAAGCTAGAGCTATGCTTACAAGAAATTTATAACTGTAAATACACCAAAAAAGAGTCAAGATTTCAAATGAATTTTCTAATGCTCTAACTAGAGAAATAAAAGAGCAAACCGAACCCAAAACAAGCAGAGGGAAACAAATAATTATAGTGGAAATTTAAAAAAGAAAAGAAACACAATGGAGAAACAGCAAAGAAACCAAAAGTTGGTTCTTTGACAAGATCAAAGAAATTGAAAAGCCTTTAGCTTAAATTGATCAAGACAAAAAGAAAAGCGATATTAATTCATACTAGGAATAAGCTGCTACTGACCTTATCAAAATAAAAAGGACTATTACACAATACTACAAACAAGTGCATACCAACAAATTAGACAACCTAGATGAAATGAATAAATTCCAGAAAGACACAAACTATTTAAACTGACTCAAGAATAGAAAACTTAAGTAAACCTGTAACAAGAGACTGAATTACTAATCAAAAACCCTCCCCCCAAAAAAGGCCAGGCCCAGATGGCTACACTGGTGAGGTCTCCCAAATGCTTGAAGAACTAACACCAATCCCTATCAACTTCAGAAGACAGAAGAACACAGCCCAACTAATTCTACGATGCCAATACTGCCTGACTCCAACACCAGAAAAAGTCATTCTAAGTAGTGACCAGTATACCTTATGAATACAGCTGCTGCAAAAATGAAAATAAAGTACTAGCAAACTGATCCAGTTAGAAGAAAAAAAAAGTATACAACATAACCAAGCAGAGTTCATCCCAGGAAAGCAAAGTTAGTTCACCACATGAAATCAATCTAATACACCACATTAATGAAATAATGACAAATACATATATATGTGTGTATATACATATATATATCACATGGATATCTCAATAATTGCAGAAGAAGCATTTTGACAAAACCCAACATCCTTTAATAATAAACAAATCAAAACAAACAAAAACTAAGAATAGAAGGAAATTCTCTCAACCTGACAAAGTCCACCCATTAAAAAAAACATCCAAAGCTAACATCACACTTAATAGAGAAATACAGAAAACTTTTCTCCTAAGACTGAGAGCCAGACAAGATGTCCACTCTCACTGCCTCTATTCAATACTGTGCTGGAGATTATAGTCAGGGCAATTAGAATAGAAAAGGAAATAAAAGGCATCCAGATTGGAAGGGAAGAAGTAAAACTATCTCTGTAGATAGATTACACAACACCGTATACAAAAAAATCCTAAGAAAATCACAAAGACACTTAGCTAACAGCAAGTTCAAAAACTTGCAAGATACAAAATCAACATACAAAAATCAGTTATATTTCTGTATTTTAGTAATTGAACAATCTAAAAATTAAATTAAGAAAACAATTCCATTTATAATAGCATCAAAAAGAAAATAAATTGGGAATAAATTTAACCTAGAAGGGGCAAGATACACACTGGAAACTACAAGACATAACAGAAAGAAATTACAGACAAGAAAATAAAAACATGGCCATGGATCACAAGATGCAACACCTATATAATTAATGATGCAACACAATCTTTATTAAATATCAGTTTCTCCCTTCCCTCCCTCCCCGAAACTGACAAGCAAATCCTGAAATTCATAAAGAAATGCAAAGGAGCTGGAAGAAAATCAAAACTGGAGAAGACACACTTCCTTACTGTAAAGCTACAGCAATTAAGTAATCATGAAATTAAAAGGTACGTGCTCTTTGGAAGAAAAGCTTTATGACAAACCTAGACAGTGTATTAAAAAGCAGAGACATCACTTTGCTGACAGAAGTCCATACAGTCAAAGCTATGGTTTATCCAGTAGCCGCAGAGGGATGTAAGAGTTGGATCATAAAGAATGTTGAGCACCGAAGAATTCAAGTTTTTGAATTGTGTTGGAAAAGACTCTTGAGAGTCCCCTGGATAGCAAGGAAATCAAACCAGTTAATCCTAAAGGAAATCAACCCTGGATATTCATTGAAAAGGACTGATATTGAAGCTACAATATTTTGGCCAAGTGATGNTAACACCAATCCCTATCAACTTCAGAAGACAGAAGAACACAGCCCAACTAATTCTACGATGCCAATACTGCCTGACTCCAACACCAGAAAAAGTCATTCTAAGTAGTGACCAGTATACCTTATGAATACAGCTGCTGCAAAAATGAAAATAAAGTACTAGCAAACTGATCCAGTTAGAAGAAAAAAAAAGTATACAACATAACCAAGCAGAGTTCATCCCAGGAAAGCAAAGTTAGTTCACCACATGAAATCAATCTAATACACCACATTAATGAAATAATGACAAATACATATATATGTGTGTATATACATATATATATCACATGGATATCTCAATAATTGCAGAAGAAGCATTTTGACAAAACCCAACATCCTTTAATAATAAACAAATCAAAACAAACAAAAACTAAGAATAGAAGGAAATTCTCTCAACCTGACAAAGTCCACCCATTAAAAAAAACATCCAAAGCTAACATCACACTTAATAGAGAAATACAGAAAACTTTTCTCCTAAGACTGAGAGCCAGACAAGATGTCCACTCTCACTGCCTCTATTCAATACTGTGCTGGAGATTATAGTCAGGGCAATTAGAATAGAAAAGGAAATAAAAGGCATCCAGATTGGAAGGGAAGAAGTAAAACTATCTCTGTAGATAGATTACACAACACCGTATACAAAAAAATCCTAAGAAAATCACAAAGACACTTAGCTAACAGCAAGTTCAAAAACTTGCAAGATACAAAATCAACATACAAAAATCAGTTATATTTCTGTATTTTAGTAATTGAACAATCTAAAAATTAAATTAAGAAAACAATTCCATTTATAATAGCATCAAAAAGAAAATAAATTGGGAATAAATTTAACCTAGAAGGGGCAAGATACACACTGGAAACTACAAGACATAACAGAAAGAAATTACAGACAAGAAAATAAAAACATGGCCATGGATCACAAGATGCAACACCTATATAATTAATGATGCAACACAATCTTTATTAAATATCAGTTTCTCCCTTCCCTCCCTCCCCGAAACTGACAAGCAAATCCTGAAATTCATAAAGAAATGCAAAGGAGCTGGAAGAAAATCAAAACTGGAGAAGACACACTTCCTTACTGTAAAGCTACAGCAATTAAGTAATCATGAAATTAAAAGGTACGTGCTCTTTGGAAGAAAAGCTTTATGACAAACCTAGACAGTGTATTAAAAAGCAGAGACATCACTTTGCTGACAGAAGTCCATACAGTCAAAGCTATGGTTTATCCAGTAGCCGCAGAGGGATGTAAGAGTTGGATCATAAAGAATGTTGAGCACCGAAGAATTCAAGTTTTTGAATTGTGTTGGAAAAGACTCTTGAGAGTCCCCTGGATAGCAAGGAAATCAAACCAGTTAATCCTAAAGGAAATCAACCCTGGATATTCATTGAAAAGGACTGATATTGAAGCTACAATATTTTGGCCAAGTGATGGGAAGATCTGACTCACTGGAAAAGACCCTGATGTTGGCAAGACTGAAGGCAGGAGGAGAAGGGGGTGACAGAGGATGACACACTTGGATGACATCACTTACTCAATGGACATGAGTTTGAGCAAACTCCAGAATACAATAAAAGACAGGGAAGCCTGGCATCCTGCAGTCCACGAGGTTACAAAGAGTAGGCCACGACTTAGTAACTGAACGATAACAACAGTTAACAAGACAGCGTGGTGCTGGCATTAAGATAAACACACAGATCAATGAAACAGAACTGAGAATCCAGAAATACATCCAAGTATCTATGGCCAATTAATTTTCAACAAGGACACCAAGGTAATTTAATGGGGAAACAGTCTATTCAACAAGTGGTACTGGGACAACTGGACAGTCACACATAAAAGTGAAGGTGACACCATAGCTCACACCATGTGCAAAAACTTAACTCAAGTAAACCACAGACCTAAGTGTTAAACACAGAACTATAAAACCCTGAGAAGAAACCACAGGTGTAAATTTTCACGCCCTGCAATCAGGCAATCATTTCTTAAATATGACATTTAAAACTGAAACAACAAAAGAAAAAATAGAAACACTAGGCTTAAAAATTTTTGACTTGTACTTCAAAGGATACCAATAAGAGTGAAAAGACAACCCACAGAAAGGGAGAAAATGTTTGCAAATAATATGCCTGATAAGGGTCTTATTATCTGTGCAAATAATATGTATCCAGAATAAAGAACTCTATATCAAACAAGAAAAATAATTCAAGTTTTAAAAAATGGACAGTGTTTGAGTAGACATTTCTCCGAAGATATATAAATAGCCAATTAAACCATGAAAAGCTTTTCAACATCGTTGGTCACTAAGGAAATAGAAGTCAAAACTACAGTGAGATACCACTTCACATCCACAACATAATGGCTATCAACATAAAGAGGGATAACAAGCCTCAAACATTACTGGTAGGAATGTAAAATGGTACATCCAATCCGAAAAACTGGCACTTCCACAAAATGCTAAACAAATGGTTTCCGTATAACTCAGAAATTTCATTCATAGATGCATATATACCCAAGAGGATTGAAAATATATATAGTCACATGAAAACTTGCACATAAATGTTCATAGCAGCATTTCTCAGTGGCCAAAAAGTGCAAATAAACCAAATGTCTATCTACCAACTGATGAAGATAAACAAAACATGATATTATTCAGTGACTCTAAGGAATTAAAAACCGACACAGGCTACAACACGAATGAAACTCCAAAACATGATGCCAAGGGAAAGAAATCCAACACAAGAAGCTGCATAATGTCGGGTTCCATTTACGAGAAATGTCCAGACAAGGTAAATCCAAAGACAAAAAGTAGATTGATGGCTGCCAGCGGCTGGGAGTACGGAGCCCAGGGGGAAAGACTGCTAATGGTTATGGAGCTTATTCTGAGAGGATAAAATGGTCCTGGATTAGGTAGTGATAACTGCTACAAACATCTGAATAGAATACATTAAAAACTACTAAAATGTACACTAACAGGGTGAGTTTATAGTATATGGATTTTAATTAACAACAACAACAAAAGAGAAACACTAAACATAACTATTCACACTGAAAGGAAATAGCAGAAGAAACTCAGATAGATCCTCAGAAATGAAGAGTAAGAGAAAGAATAAATATATGGATAAACATAAGACACTATCTTTTCCTCTTAATTTAAATACAGACAAGTATTTAGAGCACAGTGACAACACTGTCTTGCAGGCCTCTAATGGACGTGGTTGAAATCCATTCGGCCACCCTAACACAGGGGAGGGGGACAGAAACTACGGACACACAGTTGCCAGGTCTCTAACTATATTCTATGTGGCGTGGTACAATACTAAGTCTAAGCAGACTCAGAAGTTAAGGATCTATTGTGTAACCTCTAAAGCAATCACCAAAAATAAAAAGAATGGAGAGAATTTTAGTCTAAAAACTAACACATCAAATAATCTCAAATAGGGACGGAAAAGGGAAGAAAGTAGCAAACGTGTCTCCTGTCTCTGCCTGGAAGGCCGAGAAGGGGTGACACGCCATGGCCAGGAGCCCACCAGCCCCACATCTCAGTCCAGGATGCTGTCCCACTCAAAGGGCTCACGGTCTGTGAGGAAACGGCTGATGCCAGGGCCTGGGGGGGCGGGCAGGCACGAGGTCACAGAGACACAGGAACTGGCTGAAGGGACTCCCATTGCCCAAATTCGAATGAGCTAAGCACCAGACAGACAGTGTGAACTATAAGCCGTTGAAAAATACAAGAACCCAGGAGCTGACACTAATCAATCAGTGTGTGAGAAAAGAAGGCTCTTTCTCCCAGCACACAGCTGGGCACAGCCAGAAGCGCTGGACTTGGCAAACAGTCATCCTGTAAGACTCGGGGTTAAGGTTGGTTCAGGCAAGAACCACCATGAACGATACACCTGGGCCCAAGGGAGTGGAAGGTCTACATGATCTGAATCTGCCTCCCCATAGACAGCTTACTGGCCTCAAAGGAAACAACAGACATCACACAGTGGGAAAAAAACCAGCAACGCCTTGCCAGGCCAGCAAAACTCGCATCCCATCAGGAGGCAGACGCAAACAGCAGGCTGCCAGGTAGGCAACCTCACTCGTTGAGCCTCTTGAGCGGGAGATCTAATCATGGGCAAACAGGACGCATCCGAAATGAACATCTTGTTTTAAACAAAAGAGGGGAGAGTGAGGCTGGAATCTTAAAGTCTGCCCAGACAATGGAAGACAAAGAAATGCAATCAATCGTCATGCCTCACTGTTAAAGTTTTTTTTAATTAACAGGCTTAATTCTTTTAGAACAGCTTCACACATCAACAGCCAAAGTCTATGCCTTATATTCTGCCTTACTGTTTTCATGTAAATTTACTCTAGTTTTCTAGGAAATCAGCAGTATGACTCGTTTACATCTGAATTTCAGGAAACTTGATTTATATCATTGATACCCCACTCCCTCTGACCTCAACCTCCTCCTAAGCCTCCCCTAAGACTATTCCTGCATTCTTGCATGGGCTCAACTGTGTCCCCTAAATTTACATGAAGTCCTGACACCCCGGAACAAACAACGTGACTACAGTTGGAAACGGGGTCTTGAAGGAGATGGTGAAGGTTGAATGAGGTCCCTGGGGTGGGTAACCCAGAAAGATTAGGGTCCTTATAAAAGAGATGAGGACACAAAAACAGCCAGGCCAAGTGAAGACAGAAACAAGATTGCTGGGAGCCAGCATGGGGAATCCCGCCCGTGGCAAAGGTCCTGAGGAAGGGGGCCTGGCAAAAAGCAAAGGCTGAGATCAGACCTCAGGGGTTCCCCCGGATTTTCCTGAGCATCTAACCCCCAAAACCAGAGCCTGCTTGTCTTTATTATATTGTGCTTTCCACTCTTCTGACATAACAGGGGGCTATCCTCAACCACCTTTCTCTGGAAAAAAGTTAACTTAGAGCTTCAGTTAACAGTCTCCTGCATATAAAAGGAGTGTTTCAGCTCAAACCCCTCTGATGGCTCTCTAATTTGCCTTACCAGGAGTTTTACAACTAAGCATGTGATTGTTTACAGCCCCCAACTGTGAGAGGCACAGGAAGCCTAAAACATAAAGCCTTTCAAAGAGTTAAAGGTATTAGGGTAGTGCTGGTGTAGGATTTCATTATTGGGCCAATGCTTGTTGCTAAGTTCCCATATCCCTTATCCACTGTGCACCTGGGAGTACATTTGTTAACATAGTTAAAATGTAAGAAAAAAAAAATGTAGTCTTGAAACTAACCACATCAGACCTTTGAGCTAATTGGTTCTTTCTGTGTTGTAACTTGCTGCACCTTTGCTTCCTGAAAATGTAACTTTGTCTGATACTTTCCCAGGCTGACATAGATTAGAAATATAGAGGAAAAAACACTTCAAGGGAAAATAAAGTTTTCTGGTTGAGCAGCCATTATCAAAAGAGGGTCTTAAAATGTTCACAGGCCTCCAAGGCAAGAAGATAATGTACACATCATCATTTGTGGGAAAGGTATAAAAGTCCTTGTGAAAATAAAGTTATGGGGCCTCGCTCACCGAAGCAGCTTGGTCTCCCCGTGTCTTCTTTACTCTATTTTCTGGCCGAATTCCCATCTGGGGCCTGGAGGCTCACCATGTCTACTTACTTGCCCTGACTTCTAAGACACACGCGAGAGGGAGCCCAACGTGGGGCACCCTCCGATATTCAAGAGGGTGCCAGTGGCCTACGTAGATGGTGCAAACCTCTTGTCTCGAGGTTTTATTAGCTTTCCATGTAAACCAAGTTATTCAGCCTCTTTTCTCCACTAAATTTCCTACTATACTATTCTTTCCTAATCTCTCTTTTCTAATTAAATAGTTCTTACTTAGGACGACGACTCCGTCTCCCCTTCGAATTCCCTGGGTCCACTGGGGCTGGACCCTGGCACAAGATGGCCACCGGCAAGCCAAGGGGAGAGGCCTCAGAAGAACCCAACGCTGTGGACACCTCCATCACGGACTTCTAGCCTCCAGAAGTCTGAGAGATACATTTCTGTTGCTTATGGCCACAGTCGGTGGTGTTTTGTTAGAGACTGGCCACCTTAGTAGACTAACAATCTGCTTCTTTGTTTCCTCAACACACCACAAAGACTCCGTCTCAGGGTCTCTGGGCAGGCTGGGAGTTACACCACACCCGTCCTTTCGTCCTAGGACACTGAGGACATCAGATGCCCCCAGTAAGAGGCAGAGAAAAGATGGAAACAAAACTTTATCTAGTTCTGTGATTCATGCAAAGTATCTCCACACTCTACCAATACTAGATAACTTAAGGGGGGGATTAACAACCAGGAGAAAGGACTCACTTGTCAACCCAGAGTACTGAGACGAGCTTCACGCCTCTCTTCTGTGCTTTTTCCCAGGTGCTCTGGTACCCGTCTTTGAACACAACATGAGTTACTTGTTTGTTAAAAGTTTTTGAAACCTGCAAACAAAAGGCAGAAAACAAAGGTAAATTTACTATCTGCATAACTTTCTTAAGTGTAGACACTTGCCAAAAAAACAATAAAATAATTAGCAAATAGTATCAACCAATATATACAATTGTATATACAAATAGTATCAACCAACATATACCAATATACACAATACATTCTCACCCCTGTTTATTCCAGGACTGCAAAGCTGGTTTAGAACAAAAAGTCAATCATTATTCACTTCATTAACAAAGTAAAAGAGAAAAATCATAGCCACCTCAATTACATGCCAAAAATGCATTTGGTAAACTTAAAAAGTTTTATTAATGAGGAAAATGCACAGTAAATTAGGATCTGAAATCTGGTATAAGACTGAATGATGGGAAATGCTGAAACCTTTCTGTTGAGGAGTATCTCCATTCTATCCAACTGGCCCCAGCCAGCGCAGTATGTTAAGAAAAGAAAAAGTGTTAGGATTAGGGGAAAATAAAATGGCTCTGTGCACGTAAGAGTCAACTGCGCACATTGTTAAAAATCTCAAAAATGCCACAGAATTCAGAAGAGTTTGGTAAGTTTTCTGGACACAAGGCAGATATGCAAAATAACTAGTTCTATATAATAGCAATAGGAAAAGGAATTCAAAAGATAACCATTCATAACAGCAACAAAATAACCAGAGAAAACTCATAAAACATCACTGAGAAAATTAAATAAACCCAAATCAGCAAAGGCATACATCACGTTGATGCTTTAGAAGAGTCCCGTGTATAAACATGTCAGTTCTCTCCATACTGACCTGCAGTTCTCTATCCAATACCAATCAAGATCCCAAAAAAGCTTCAGGCTGCAAATTGACAAACCAGTTCCAATTATGTATCTGGGAAAGCAAAAGGCTAAGAAAGCCAGAACCCCTTGACTTGAAGAACAAAGGGTAAGACTTATTATTGGGGGGTTGTCATGAGAACAGACTGTATGGGTACTGAAACATGGTTACCTAATGACAAAGGTGTCACTGTGCTAAAGGACAGTCTTTTCAATAAATGGTGTTGAGATCATCCACTGGGAAAAAATCAAGGCTATGGTTTTTCCTGTGGTCATGTATGGATGTGAGAGTTAGACTGTAAAGAAAGCTGAGAGCCGAAGAATTGATGCTTTTGAACTATGGTGTTGGAGAAGACTCCTGAGAGTCCCTTGGACTGCAAGGAGATCCAACCAGTCCATTCTAAAGGATATCAGTCCTGGATGTTCATTGGAAGGACTGATGCTAAAGCTGAAATGCCAATACTTTGGCCACCTCATGCGAAGAGTTGACTCATTGGAAAAGACTCTGATGCTGGGAGGGATGGGGAGGTGCAGGAGGAGAAGGGGTCGATAGAGGATGAGATGGCTGGATGGCATCACTGACTTGATGGATGTGAGTCTGAGTGAACTCCGGGAGTTGGTGATGGACAGGGAGGTCATGGGGTCGCAGAGTCGGACATGACTGAGCAACTGAACTGATTTCATACCACATACGAAAACTAATTTCAAATGTACTGTAAATCTAAATGTGAAAGGCAAAATGATAAAGCTTCCAGAAAATAAGAGAAAAATTCCCACAACTGCCATGTAGAAATAGATTTTTTAAAACAAGATCCACACACAGAAGCTCACCATAAGGAATAAACTACCAATATCAAAAGATGCCATTAAGGTGAAAAATCAAGCCACAGACAGAAAATATTGCAATTCACAGGGCTGACAAAGGGGTCGGCCCTGTATAAAGAATGCTTACAAATCAAGAAGAAAAAGAAAAACTCAATGCAAACATGAGGTGGAGACCTGAACAGGGTCTTCAAAATAAGTATGGGAATATGTTCAGGAAAATGGAAATTCACACCAGGCCGATACACCACCAGAAACACACTGCGATGACTGAAGGTAAAGACAGACAAGACCAAGCAAACACAGCAGTGGGGCTTTTATATGCTGACAGGATTACAAACTTATTCAAACACCGCAGAAAGCTGCTAGGAAATCACTGATAGCTTTCTCAGATGTGAAACGGTCTTCTGTCACACAGAAGGCATCTTTGTTCTAAAAGACACAGGCTAAATATATGTAGGGACAAATTATGGTATCTGCAATTTACTTTTGAATAGTTTAGGAAAAAAATACATATACTGTTTAGAAAAATGGAGTCCAAGCAAGTATGTTAACTGTTGGGTCTATATTCACCATGCTATTCTTTCAACTTTTCTATTTGAAAAATTGCTAAATAAAAGGTGGGGAGAAAAAAATCCAAGATATCCAAGACCTTAACACTACTCTCAAAAGCTATTCTGCCAACTCCTATGTTCTGCAGCTTTTTCCTGTCACAATAACACACGGAGCCCAAGTATGTGGCTGGTATGGTCAAGTGGAAATCCTCCCCAAATCCTAATGGGCTTACCTTCTGATTTAGCAGAAAAAAAGGTGTCTTCTCAGGTTCAAAAGCCAACCCCAGGCCCTGCCTTCTGACTGTCACCCTAGTCTGCTCTTGGGTCTTTCCCCTGCTCACTAGGTCAGGGACCAGGGTGAATCAGGAAACTCAGGAGCAGACACTCTGCCTGAGTAAGGGAGAACACTGCCCTCCAGTTTATGTTGTGCCCTGACCGTCCCTAAGCCTTGCCCTGGCTTCAGTGGTATCTTACCTGTGTTAATCTCTCCTTTGACCAGCCGACCAGCCCCCCTCCCCCAAGTCCCCCACAACCACGAAGTCGGCTCACATCTGAACCCCGGCTTTGAGCTGCTGCCATCACCACCCCATTCCTCAGGTCTCCATGACTCCCTTAACCCAGCTCACTGGACATGGGGACACTCATCAAGGACCTTACAGCTTTCAAGCGCAAAGAATATTTCCCAATCCTAACTTTTCGTAAACTTAGGCAGTGGTTTAGAATTTCCATCTTTGAAGTCTGTCACTCCTCCCACTTCCAGGCGTGTTTTCTGGATTCCCCTGGTGTCCTTCCCAGTCTCCGGCCCAGGGTCCAGGGCTCCCATACCAGCCCTGCAAATACTAAACAGGCTCCACCTTCAGCACTTTTCATTCTAACCACCCGGGGAGTTACCACCCCTGACCCTTATGTCCCTGATGCCTAAAACAGGATCTCTAGACCTGACAATCTCAAGTTCTAGATTTGTATATCCAAATGTCTATCAGGTACTTCCAATATCCCCAAATTCACAAATTTTCCCTTAAATAAACTGTTCCTTTTCCTGTATTCCACACTTTGATGAAGAGTATCAGGCGTCCGAACAGCCAGTGGCAGGACCTGTATTTCCACCCTGGAGCTCTCCTCTTGCGTCACCCCCAAGCCCAGCTGTTCTCAATTTCTCATACCATGGTTCTCTCCGTTTTTCCTTCTGCCACTTGCCCACTGTCCTCTTTGTCCATCATGCTCTAAGTAAAAACTCCCAAAATAAGAAAACACAAGTAGATCTCCTTATGTTTCAGACGACTGTCAGGTGTAGCAATGGTAAAATGAATTTCTTACCTTTGCCCCCATATCCACAAGTTGATTCCTAAAGGTCTTTGAGTAATTTTCTGTCCCACTGGCTGACCACACTTCAACATAGGCCACAACATCTGAAAACAAACAAGATGCTAGCATGAAATATATCTGATATATCCTCAACCCAAAGATTTCAACAGATTTTTCTCCTGTTCTATTCACATTAAAAAGTAAATTTAAGACTTCTGTTAAAAGTGCCATTAGATTCTTTAAAATTTCAAGGGAAAAACAACTTTACTCATATATATGTCACAGTTTATATTCTCAACTCTTCCCAAATTCTTAAACCAAGCCTAACTTTCTAATGCCAGAGTCTTGTTTTCTGTAAAGGACCAGAGAGCAATTATCTTAGGCTTTGAGAGCCAAACAACCACTCAGAAGGCTGCAGCACAAAAGCGGTCAAAGACAAAAGCATAACTGCATTCCAACAAAACTTTATGGAAGATGAAGCCTGAATTTGATATACACTTCATTTATCCTCCTCCTTCGGTTCCTCCCACCCCCTCAACCATTTAAAAAAAAAAAAGTAAAGGGCACTTTTAGTTTGCTGCTGCTGCTAAGTCGCTTCAGTCGTGTTCGACTCTATGCGACCCCATAGACGGCAGCCCACCAGGCTCCCCCGTCCCTGGGATTCTCCAGGAAAAAACACTGGAGTGGGTTGCCATTTCCTTCTCCAATGCGTGAAAGTGAACAGTGAAAGTGAAGTCGCTCAGTTGCAGGTCCTACAAAAACACGGTCAACAGGCAGCCTTTGCGGGGCAGGGAACACAGCTTACGAAACCTTCCCTGCTCAAAGCCTGGTGCCTTTCAGGCGTGCCTGAGGAAAGCATTCCTCACTGAGAGGTTCTGGTCACACTGACAGAGAACAGGGAGAGGAGTTACTGGTTCTTCTTCTAATTTCACTAGAGCCCCCTCCCCGCAAATCCACCCGGCCATACAGAGACGCCAGAACCCAGGAAAAGCCGAAAACCAACCCCCTCGGGGCCTCCCAGCCCTTCGCGCGTCTGCGCCGCGCGCCTGACCCGGCCCAGGTGGGGCGGCGCGGGCCCTGGGCTCCGAGACGGACCCCCCCCAACCGTCACAGGCGGTTGCTGGGCTAGAGGACAGACCCCCGCCTCCTCCCAGCAGCCGGGATGGCGACCCCAGGGGCGCCGCGACCCAGGCGCCTGCCCTGAAGCCCGGCCGCCGTCGCGCCGGCTCGGTCCCCGCCTGCTCACCTTTCAGGACGGGGTCCCCGAAGCTCCCGGGGGCCGCCATAACGAGCAGCGGGGACGCGCAAGCGTGACGCAGTGGCGGCAGCGCGCATGCGCAGGGCGGGCTCTGCGGATATCCGCCTGTCCGCGTCCCCTGAGCAACCAATAGCGGGCGGCGGGCGGGACCAAGACCCCTCCGCGCGGGCGATGGACGCCGGTTCTCTCCGGTTGTACCTACACGGCGCGTCAGCTCCTGCGCGGAGACCCGGGGTCTCCGGTTCCCGCGGGAGGTCCCCCTAGCCCGGCTGTCTCCTTCGAGCCCTACAGCCCGCAAATCCCAGAGCGGATGAATCCCAGAGGGAGCGGGGAAGCCTGCCCTCAGGAGTAGCCTGGAAGCCTGGCTCCTTGTCTCTTGGATTTCAAGCCTCCCGCCAGCCCTGGAGCCCCGCCCCCGCCTCGCAGGCCCCGCCCCGAGGGCTGCGCGCATGCGTCCTGCGGGAGATTGTCCCAACCCCCAGCCTCCCTGCAGTGACGTTTAAGAAGGGGCGACTGTTGCTCCCCAGTTGATAAGCTTCTCTGTTTAATCTACCCGAAACACTGAGTAAGTTAAAGGACCCGTGTGTCTGTATTAAAGAAGGAACCACCAGACGTGTGAAAAGTTTCATTTTTAATGATTTCAATACCATTTTTGTGTTCTATCATGTAGGATATAGTCTATTACCAGGCTTAAAGAAACAAAATCTTAAGGGAGTTCCCTTATAATCAGATGGTTAAAGTACAGGCTTCATTTGGAAATCAGACTGGACTTGGAGTTTGGGGGCTGATGTGAGCCACTACAGGGCAGGGAG
>SJYW01043703.1:671734-703716 GCA_006410735.1 Raphicerus campestris
CCCCAGGATTCTCCAGGCAAGGACACTGGAGTGGGTTGCCATTTCCTTCTCCAATGCATGAAAGTGAAAAGTGAAAGTGAAGTCGCTCAGTCGGGTCTGACTCTTGGCGACCCAGATGTGTATAAGAGACAGGGGTTCAAAGAAACATGGCTTTGACACCAATACTCTAGTTTTATTTTTCATGGTTGCCTGTCTATTTCGAGTTTCTAATAAAACAACCTAGAGAAAGGATCTAGTAAAGTCTGATATAAGTTCCCTGTGCTTCTTCACTTTTGCTCTCTGCAGAAGTATAAAAAATGAAAGCCAGTTTTTTTCCTCTGCCAGTACTCACCCATAATAAAAGGGATAAACACTCAAAGCCCTTTTATATGCACTGAGGACAAAGGTAGACTGAAAATATTGACTTTCCTGAGCCGTGCACTTCAGCTCAGCAGGAGGTGAGTTTTCAGAGGTTCCTCCCTGACAACCTTCCTACCATCAGGATGAGCACGCCGCTGAGAAGGCCGGCAAACCAGTCAGATAAAAGGCTCAGGGCTTCAGAAGGAAATGCAGGTGCCCAGAGTCTGAAGTTCCCTCTAGACTCTTCCATTCTCAACAGTACTGCATCAACATTTAGGGCAGAAGTAGGTCTGGTTTCCTAGAAATGCATGAATTTCAAAGATGAGGCATAGATCACTGAGTTACATTTTTCTTTATGATGTTTCTACAAAACCTAAAAAAAAAAAAGTGGAGAGAGATTTGACTAGCATACACTGTCTGATAGAAAACTTTAAAACTTTGTAATTTCTTAGTGAAAATATAAATCTCTTAACTATTAGTATTAGAAGGGAATTTGACATTTTTATACTAATAATGGCAAATTATGCTTTTCTCAAACTTACACTTTTAAAATAAAGGTTTCATGTGTTTTCAAGTGAGATTATTATTTGATGATACAGAGTGACTAACATGCTTGTCCTCAAAAACATTGAAAAAATTGCAAAAACCATGTACACATGAATTGAGATAAGTGAATAACTGAAAAGGGAAGAAAAGCACTGGTGAAGGCAATGACAACCAAAGTGATTTGCAAGAACAATAATGGATTNATGATACAGAGTGACTAACATGCTTGTCCTCAAAAACATTGAAAAAATTGCAAAAACCATGTACACATGAATTGAGATAAGTGAATAACTGAAAAGGGAAGAAAAGCACTGGTGAAGGCAATGACAACCAAAGTGATTTGCAAGAACAATAATGGATTATTTTAGCTTTTTATGTTTGTCATGTTTTACAGCAATAAAAGTGAAACTCTATAGCTGACTGAAGAAGTAATGTTCTTATCCTAATTAACTCAAATATGAGTTCGAATAAGATAAGGATTCTTTACAAGAGTTTTTACCTAGGCCAACCACTTTGCTTAAGTTCCAAGAAATACATGGCCCGTCATCTTTATTTCTTCCAGGATCTCTGTAAAATTAAATCAGAAAACACAATACTGCACAATACTGCCCTTCNTTATAATCAGATGGTTAAAGTACAGGCTTCATTTGGAAATCAGACTGGACTTGGAGTTTGGGGGCTGATGTGAGCCACTACAGGGCAGGGAGGCTTACAGTCCATGGCGGGTAAAGAATCGGAGAGGACTGAGCAATTGGACACCACCACCAGTCAGCCACTAACTAGCTCTGAGATGTTAATGAGTTACTAACACTCTCCAAGTTTCATTTTCTTGTAGAAGAGCATTAATAATAGTAGAGATAATAGCTAACATTTAATGAACACTTGGGTTTCCTATGTGGCTCAGTGGGTGAAGAATCCTGCAATGCAGGAGACCCAGGGATGGATCCCTGGGTCAGGAAGATCCCCTGGAGGAGGAAATGGCAACCTACTCCAGAATTCTTGCCTGGAAAATCCCATGGACAGAGGAGCCTGGCGGACTCCAAGTCATAGGATCTCAGAGAGTTGGACATGGCTGAGCACAGCACACAGCACCACAAGCGCTTATCATATAAGTGGTGTATTATCAAAGTTTCTCTGTGTTGTCAAATTTAATCCTACTCATAAGTGAAAGAAAGAAAGTGAAGCTGCTCAGTCGTGTCCAACTCTTTGCGACCCATGGACTGTAGCCCACCAAGCTCCTCCGTCCATGGGATTCTCCAGGCAGGAATACTGGAGTGGGTTGCCATTTCCTCCTCCAGGGTATCTTCTCGACCCGGGGATCGAACCCAGGTCTCCCACATTGCAGGCAGATGCTTTAACCTCTGCACCACCAGGGAAGCCAATCCTACTCATAAGGTGAGTGTTATTATATAGCACTCACATGTATTTTCCTCCTGGATTCTCACTAAAGTTCTATTATTTTATAGCTATTTATTATTGTAACCTGGAGACTAACCATTGAAGCCTCCTTTGTACCCTCCCCAACTCCTTTACAATTAAAAATGCTTTCTCTTTTATACCTTGTATCACTTCATGCTTACAACAGTTTCTGTTAAGGAATATTATACAGTTTATACAATAAGTAATCAGGTTCAAGAGAGGTTACCTGACTAGTGCAAATTAACAAAATTTTACTGCTAACAGTTAAAACTTGTTGAAACCGAAAATAATAGCTTTAGTTCTTTTTACTATGGTCAGCAGAAGGGTATGTGTACAAGAATATGGACTGCTCTCCTTTCATTCATTCATTCATTCAACCCTAACTGTTAAATCATTCAGCTGTTAATAGGGCCCAGTGAGCTCACTGTGCTTCTAAAGAATTATGTTGAGTATGTGCATCCACCAAACCTCACTTCCTGGACTCAAATCTTTGATCAATACCTATATCATCATCACACCTAATAAATTCTACCCTGAGGAAATGGGGATACAGTCTACTTGGGAGTGTGNCAAAGCCCTTTTATATGCACTGAGGACAAAGGTAGACTGAAAATATTGACTTTCCTGAGCCGTGCACTTCAGCTCAGCAGGAGGTGAGTTTTCAGAGGTTCCTCCCTGACAACCTTCCTACCATCAGGATGAGCACGCCGCTGAGAAGGCCGGCAAACCAGTCAGATAAAAGGCTCAGGGCTTCAGAAGGAAATGCAGGTGCCCAGAGTCTGAAGTTCCCTCTAGACTCTTCCATTCTCAACAGTACTGCATCAACATTTAGGGCAGAAGTAGGTCTGGTTTCCTAGAAATGCATGAATTTCAAAGATGAGGCATAGATCACTGAGTTACATTTTTCTTTATGATGTTTCTACAAAACCTAAAAAAAAAAAAGTGGAGAGAGATTTGACTAGCATACACTGTCTGATAGAAAACTTTAAAACTTTGTAATTTCTTAGTGAAAATATAAATCTCTTAACTATTAGTATTAGAAGGGAATTTGACATTTTTATACTAATAATGGCAAATTATGCTTTTCTCAAACTTACACTTTTAAAATAAAGGTTTCATGTGTTTTCAAGTGAGATTATTATTTGATGATACAGAGTGACTAACATGCTTGTCCTCAAAAACATTGAAAAAATTGCAAAAACCATGTACACATGAATTGAGATAAGTGAATAACTGAAAAGGGAAGAAAAGCACTGGTGAAGGCAATGACAACCAAAGTGATTTGCAAGAACAATAATGGATTATTTTAGCTTTTTATGTTTGTCATGTTTTACAGCAATAAAAGTGAAACTCTATAGCTGACTGAAGAAGTAATGTTCTTATCCTAATTAACTCAAATATGAGTTCGAATAAGATAAGGATTCTTTACAAGAGTTTTTACCTAGGCCAACCACTTTGCTTAAGTTCCAAGAAATACATGGCCCGTCATCTTTATTTCTTCCAGGATCTCTGTAAAATTAAATCAGAAAACACAATACTGCACAATACTGCCCTTCTGTGAGTAGGTGAAACGTAGCAAGACACATCTCTAGGGAAATGCTTCTTTGCTAGTGCTGGCTTTTTTTTTTTTTTTAGGTAGTTATTTTCAGTTGCCTTAGTAATTGTAATTTTTTTGGAGGGGGGGGTGGCATTCCTAGTGGCATGCAGGATCTTAGTTCACTGACCAGGGATCAAACCTATGGCCCCCACACTGCAAGTAGGCTTAACCCCTGACCCCCAGGGAAGTCCCCTGTAGTTGAAATTTTAAAATTTAACTCAGCATCTCTCCCCACCACTTGTTTTAACTGCACTTAGTATCGACCTGTTCCTTCATTGATTCACAGATGTTTGCCATGCCAGTGTTCTTGCCTGGAGGATCCCATGGCCAGATGAGCCTGGTGGCTACAGTCCATAGGGTGGAAAGAGTCGGAGGTGACTGAAGCAGCATAACACACCTATAGCGTAGCCAGTGACCGCAGACTTAGGAAAGGGGTAGACACACCATTAGCAAGCAAGTTGTTTCAAAGACTTTTCTGTGGCCTGGAGCATTTGCCCCTCAACACCCTGATTCCGACTCAAAACTAAATTGCCTGAAATCCTTTTCAAAAGCAAAATCCCAAAATTAAGCCCCACGGGAAAATGCTTACAATACATTGTTAAGTTGAAAAAAGTAGGGCACCAGAATATATATGGTATGACTCAAATTTGTTTTTTAAAAAAAGGTCTCTATTCTGGGGCTCTATTCAAGCCAGGATGCATCAGTCCAGCGACGTGAGTTCCTGAAATACTGGATATTCAGCACCATTTGGAAGCCAGCTGGCGTCTTGAACCACCTTAGGGTTTCTGCCTGCTCCCTCCCAACAGAATCTCTCCCCTTTCCGTCTGGCTTGCCCTGTTCCAGCAGCTAGAGGGTTAAAACTAGGCCCAGTCAGGAGCCTTGGGATCCCTCCAACCTCCCACTGTCCCTTATCACTGGTAGCTGCCTTGGCCATTTCTTTTTTAAAGAATCCTCCAGTATGTGAGAGTGACAGTCACTCAGTTGTGTCCGACTCTTGGCGACCCCGTGCACTGTAGCCCGCCAGGCTCCTCTGTCCTTGGAATTCTCCAGGCAAGAATACTGGAGTAGGTAACCACTGGCCATACTGGCTGCTAAATATTTTTTATATGTTATGACTGTTTATATGCAGAAATAATTGTTTTTTTAACCCCCAGTACTCAACCTACCATCAATTACTGTTACCTCCTAAGACAGATTTTAATTTCTCTCTAGAATAAAGACACCTTTGTTCTCTCACCCACTCTTCTCTCCCTCTCACTTCCTCACTCTTCCCTTCCTTTCTCCTTCCCTCCGGTCGCTCCTCCCCTTCATTCCCTCCTCCTCTCTCTCCCTGTCTCAAGTGACTCCCAGTCTCACTCCCGCTTCCTTGTGCAACAACAGCTGGAGACCAAGTTCTCCAGGAAGAGGCAGGGTCGCGCCAACACAGAGCCTGGGCAGTCAGATCCCCAGGCAGGCCAACGGGGAGAACAGTGAAAGGCCTCTATCCCAAAGTCCAGATTAGCCTAGGGAAGAGATGGTTCTGGATGCAGATGGCAGAGGACCACAAGGGTAGAACTGGGAAGACATGTTAGACGCTGCTTCCAGGACAGGCAGGAGTTGATGGTGTTCTGGAAGGGGCTGCCGTCGGAGGAGCCACGGAGATGCTGCTGGTGTGACCTGATCACGCCCCCTCCCAAATCCCCACGTGCCCTCACTCCACTGGAGCCCTGGCTGGGAGATGCACCTCCCCACACACTCGCCCATGACTGTCCCTTGAGTTGGGGAGGCTGAGTTCAAAAGCCCTGCTCCCTCTTTTGGGGCAGGACACAGAATCATGGGACGATTTTTCACCCCAGAGCCACCTGTGGAGTCAGGCTGAAGCTGAAGGTCACCTGCTCGCCCTGCTCAGCTCCTCTGCGGACCCTGCTCCCTTGCCCCCAGCTCCTGTCCTCCGCTGCTGGTAACAGAGCACCCTTGACCTCTACGACTTCAGACCACAGGACTGTCTGGCAGTGTGTGAGCTGACTGCTCCTCACTTGCATTCCCAGTGCACTCACACTCAGGGGGGAGGCAGTGGGGCTTGGGCTCCCTAGAACCCTCTCCATGCTCCTCCAGGCATCTGAGCTGCGCTGGCTGAAGGCCTGGGGCTGCGTCTGTGTCTCCTTCCCACTCAGCCACTCCAAGAGCCTCGGGGCTCCTGCAAAGCCTGGTGGTCCCAGAATAGCTAGACATTTTTCTTCTTTTCTGGAGTATAGTTGACTCACAATGTTGTGTTTGTTAGTTTCAGGTATCCACACACACACACTATATATATATATATAAAACAGATTCACACACACACACACACACACACACACTATATATATATAAAACTGATTCACACACACACTATATATATATATAACGGATTCACACACACACTATATATATATATACAACTGATTCACACACACACACTATATATATAACTGACTCACACACACACACTATATATGTATATACATATGCAGCACGCCAGGCCTCCCTGTCCGTCACCAACTCCCAGAGTTCACTCAGACTCACGTCCATCGAGTCAGTGATGCCATCCAGCCATCTCATCCTCTGTTGTCCTCTTCTCCTTCTGCCCCTAATCGCTCCCAGCATCAGAGTCTTTTCCAATAAACTCTTCGCATGAGATGGCAAAAGTACTGGAGTTTCAGCTTTGGCATCATTCTTTCCAAAGAAATCCCAGGGTTGATCTCCTTCAGAATAGACTGGTTGGATCTCCTTGCAGTCCAAAGAATTCTCAGGAGTCTTCTCCAACACCATAGTTCAAAAGCATCAGTTCTTCGGCGCTCAGCCTTCTTCACATTCCAACTCTCACATCCATACATGACTACTGGAAAAACTATGGCCTTGACTAGATGGACCTTAGTTGGCAAAGTAATATCTCTGCTTTTGAATATGCTATCTAGGTTGGTCATAACTTTTCTTCCAAGGAGTAAGCGTCTTTTAATTTCATGGCTGCAAACACCATCTGCAGTGATTTTGGAGCCCCCCAAAATAAAGTCTGACACTGTGTGTGTGTGTGTGTGTGTGTGTGTGTGTGTATATATATATATATATATATATGTATGTGTGTGTATGTTATATATGTATATACATATACAACATACATATATATACATATATATATATACACATATACATATATGTATATATACATATACATATATATGTATGTATATATATACACAACTGATTCACACACACACACACTATATATATATATATAAATATAACTGATTAACAGAAGAACTATAAAAAAAAAAAGATTTTCATGACCCAGATAAGCATGATGGTGTGATCACTCACCTAGAGCCAGACAACCTGGAATGTGAAGTCAAGTGGGCCTTAGGAAGCATTACTACGAACAAAGCTAGTGGAGGTGAATGAATTCCAGTTGAGCTATTTCAAATCCTAAGACATGATGCTATAAAAGTGCTGCACTCAGCATGTCAGTAAATTTAGAAAACTCAGCAGTGGTCACAGACTGGAAAAGGTCAGTTTTCATTCCAACCCCAAAGAAAGGCAATGTCAAAGAATGCTCAAACCACCCCACAACTGCACTCATCTCATATGCTAGTAAAGTAATGCTCAAAATTCTCCAGGTCAGGCTATGTGAGCCATGAACATCCTGATGTTCAAGCTGGATTTAGAAAAAACAGAGGAACCAGACATCAAATTGCCAACATTTGTTGGATCATCGAAAAAGCAGGAGAATTTCAGAGAAACATCTACTTCTGCTTTATTGATTACGCCAAAGCCTTTGACTATGTGGATCACAATAAACTGTGGAAAATTCTTCAAGAGATAGTAATACCAGACTACCCGACCTGCCTCCTGAGAAATCTGTATGCAGGTCAGGAAGCAATAGTTAGAACTGGACATGGAACCAAATAGGAAAAGGAACCAAATAGGAAATAGGAACCAAATAGACTGGTTCCAAATAGGAAAAGGAGTACGTCAAGGCTGTATATTATCATCCTGCTTATTTAACTTATATGCAGAGTACATCATGAGAAATGCTGGCCTGGATGAAGCACAAGCTGGAATAAAGATATTCAGGAGAAATATGAATAAGCTCAGATATGCAGATGACAACACCCTTATGGCAGAAAGTGAAGAACTAAAGATCCTCTTGATGAAAGTGAAAGAGGAGAGTGAAAAAGTTGGCTTAAAACTGAACAGTCAAAAGACCAAGATCATGGCATCCTGTCCCATCACTTCCTGGGAGATAGATGGGGAAACATGGAAACAGTGTCAGACTTTATTTTGGGGGGTTCCAAGATCACTGCAGATGGTCACTGCAGCCATGAATCTAAAAGATGCTTGTTCCTTGGAAGAAAAGCTGTGACAAACCTAGACAGCATGTTAAAAAGCAGAGACATAACTTTGCCAGCAAGACTTTGTCTAGTCAAAGCTATGGTTTTTCCAGTAGTCATACATGGATGTGAGGATTGAACTATAAAGTCGAGCACCAAAGAACTGATGCTTTTGAACTGTGATGTTGGAGAAGATTCTGGAGAGTCCCTTGGACTGCATGGAGATCAAACTATTCAATCCTAAAGGAAATCAGTCCTGAATATTTATTGGAAGGAATGATGCTGAAGCTAAAAATCCAATACTTTGGCCACCTGTTGTGAAGAACTGACTCACTGGAAAAGAACCTCATGCTGGGAAAGATTAAAGGCAGGAGTAGAAGGCGACGACAGAGGATGAGATGGTTGGATGGCATCACTGACTCTGGACATGAGTTTGACCAAGCTCCAGGAGTTGGCGAAGGTCAGGGAAGTCTGGTGTGCTCCAGTCCCCAGGGTCACAAAGAGTCGGACATGACTGAGTGAATGAACTGAGTAGAATCACCTGTTTGGCTCAGTAGCAACCTGCTCCCATCCCTTATGGCCAAAAGTCACTTCATTAAGAAAACGAAAGACAACTTTGTCACTCTCACCTAGGGAAATTCCAAGGTTTTAGGAGCTTTGCACTAGAAAAGAGGATAAAGATCAAATCAGTTATTCTGATTACCAATAGCAGTATCTCAGATAAACAGTTCAATGGTGTTAAGTATAAGCTGTGCTCCAGATCACTTTGTTGTGCAAGGCATAACGATAAATGTATTTGCATTTTTTTTCTTTTTCAGGACTAACTCCATTACTTCTAACTAACGCTAACTTCATCTTTCCCATCTCCTGGCAACTACTCTGCTTTTTGTCTCTATAGTTCAGTTCAGCTGCTCAGTTGTGTCTGACTCTTTGCCACCCCATGGACTGCAGCATGCCAGGCTTCCCTGTCCATCTCCAACTCCTGCAGCTTGCTCACTCATACCCATTGAGTCAGTGATGACATCCAACCATCTCATCCTCTGTTGTCCCCTTCTACTCCTGCCCTCAGTCTTCTAGCATAAGGGTCTTTTCAATGAGTTAGTTTTTAACATCAGGTGGCCAAAGTACTGGAGTTTCAGCTTCAGCATCAGTCCTTCCAATGAATATTCAAGACAGATTTCCTTTAGGATTGACTGGTTTGATCTCCATGCAGTCCAAAGGACTCTCAAGAGTTTTCTCCAACGCCACATTTCAAAAGCATCAATTCCTCAGTGCTCAGTTTTCTTTATAGTTCAACTCTCATATTCATACACGACCACTGGAAAAACCACAGCTTTGACTAGATGGATCTTTGTTGGTAATGTCTCTGCTTTTTAATATGCTGTGTAGGTTGGTCATAACTTTCCTTCCACGGAGCAAGCATCTTTTAATTTCATGGTTGCAATCACCATCTGCAGTGATTTTGGAACCCCCCCAAATAAAGTTTGTCACTGTTTCCATTGTTTCCCCATCTATTTGCCATGAAGTGATGGGGTCAGATGTCATGATCTTGGTTTTCTGAATGCTGAGTTTTAAGCCAACTTTTTCAGTCTCCTCTTTCACTTTCATCAAGAGTCTCTAGTTCTTCTTTGCTTTCTGCCAAAAATATGGTGAATATCTTGATTCCAGCTTGTGCTTCATCCAGGCCAGCATTTCTCATGATGTACTCTGCATATAAGTTAAATAAGCAGGGTGACAACATACAGCCTTGACGTACTCCTTCCCTGATTTGGAACCAGTCTGTGGTTCCATGTCCAGTTCTAACTGTTGCTTCTTGACCTGCATACAGATTTCTCAGGAGGCAGGTCGGGTGGCCTGGTATTCCCATGTCTTTCAGAATTTTCCACAGTTTGCTGTGATCCACACAGTCAAAGGCTTTGGCATAGTCAATAAAGTGGAAGTAGATGTTTCTCTGTAATGCTCTTGTTTTTTCAATGATCCAGCGGATGTTGGCAATTTGGTCTCTGGTTCCTCTGCCTTTCCTAAATCCAGCTTGAACATCTGGAAGTTCATAGTTTACATACTGTTGAAGCCTGACTTGGAGAATTTTGAGCATTACTTTGCTAGTATGTGAGATGAGTGCAGTTGTTGGGTAGTTTGAGCATTCTTTGACATTTCCTTTCTTTGAGTTTGGAATGAAAGCTGACCTTTTCCAGTCTTGTGGCCACTGCTGAGTTTCCCAAATTTGCTGGCATATCGAGTGCAGCACTTTCACAGCATCGTCTTTGAAATAGCTCAACTGGAATTCCATCCCTTTCAGTAACTTTGTTTGTAGTAATGTTTCATGAGGTCAACTTGACTTTGCATTCCAGGGTGTCTGGCTCTAAGTGGCTCTAAGTGAGTGATCACACCATCATGGTTATCTAGGTCATGATGATCTTTTTGTATAGTTCTGTGTATTCTTGCCACCTCTTCTTAATATCTTCTGCTTCTGTTAGGTCCATATCATTTCTGTCCTTTATTGTGCCCATCTTTGCATGAAATGTTCCCTTGGTATCTCTAATTTTCTTGAAGTGATCTTGAGTCTTTCCCATTCTATTGTTTTCCTCTGTCTCTTTGCATTGATCATTAAGGATGATAAAGATTTTTATCTCTCTTGCTATTCTTTGGAACTCTCCATTCAAATGTGTAAATCTTTCCTTTTCTCCTTTGCCTTTTGTGTCTTTTCTTTTCTCAGCTATTTGTAAGGCCTCCTCGGACAACCATTTTTCCTTTTTCAATTTCTTTTTCTTGGTAATAGTCTCCTGTACAATGTCACGGACCTTGGTCCATAGTTCTTCAGGCACTCTATCAGACCTAATCCCTTGAATCTATCTGTCACTACCACTATATAATCGTAAGGGATTTGATTTAGGTCATACCTGAATGGTCTAGTGGTTTTCTCTACTTTCTTCAATTTCAGTCTGAATTTGGCAATAAGGAGTTCATGATCTGAACCACGGTCAACTCCTGGTCTTGTTTTTGCTGACTCTATAGAGCTTCTCCATCTTTGACTGGAAAGAATATAATCAATGTAATTTCAGTATTGACCATCTGGAGATGTTCATGTGTAGAGTCTTCTCTTGTGTTGTTGGAAGAGGGTGTTTGCTATGACCTGTGCATTTTCTTGGCATTCTGTTAGCCTTTTCCCTGCTTCATTCTGCATTCCAAGGCCAAATTTGCCTGTTACTCCAGGTATCTCTTGACTTCCTACTTTTGCATTCCAGTCCCCTATAATGAAAAGGACATCTTCTTTGGGTGTTAGTTCTAGAAGGTCTTGGAGGTCTTCATAGAACCGTTCAGCTTCAGCTTCTTCAGCATTACTGGTCGGGGCATAGACTTGATTACTATGATATTGAATGGTTTGCCTTGGAAATGAACAGATATTCTGTCATTTTTGAGATTGCATCCAAGTACTGCATTCCGAACTCTTTTGTTGACTATGATGGCTACTCCATTTCTTCTAAGGGATTCTTGCCGACAATAGTAGAAGTAATGGTCATCTGAGTTACATTCACCCATTCCAGTGCATTTTAGTTCACTGTTTTAAAAATTGTTGAGGTTCACTCTTGCTATCTCCTGTTTGACAACTTCCAATTTGCCTTGATTCATGGACCTGACATTCCAGGTTCCTGTGCAATATTGCTCTTTACAGCATCGGACTTTACTTCCGTCACCAGTCACATCCACAACTGAGTGTTGTTTTTGTTTTGGCTCTGTCTCTTCATTCTTTCTAGAATCATTTTTCCACTCTTCTCCAGTAGCATATTAGGCACCTACCGACCTGGGGAGTTCCTCTTTCAGTGTCCTATCATTTTGCCTTTTCATACTGTTTATGGCACCCCACTCCAGTGCTCTTGCCTGGAAAATCCCATGGACGGAAGAGCCTGGTGGGCTACAGTCCATGGGGTCGCTAAGAGTCAGACACGACTGAGCGACTTCTTTCACTTTTCACTTTCATGCATTGGAGAAGGAAATGACAACCCACTCCAGTGTTCTTGCCTGGAGAATCCTGGGGATGGCGGAGCCTGGTGGGCTGCCATCTCTGGGGTCGCATAGTGTCGGACTCGACTGAAGCGACTTAGCAGCAGCAGCATGGGGTTCTCAAGGCAAGGATGCTGATGTGGTTTGCCATTCTCTCTCCAGTGGACCACATTCTGTCAGAACTCTCCTCTATGACTCGTCCATCTTGGGTGGCCCTACATGGCATGGCTCATAGTTTCATTGAGCTAGACAAGGCTGTGGTCCATGTGATCAAATTGGTTAGTTTTCTGTGACTGTGATTTTCATTCTGTGTGCCCTCTGATTGAGAAGGATAAGAGGCTCATGGAAGCTTCCTGATAGCAGAGACCAGTGAGGGGGAAACTGGGTCTTGTTCTGATGGGCAGAGCCATGCTCAGCAAATCTTTAATCCAACGTTCTGTTGATCAGCAGGGGTGTATTCTCTCCCTGTTGTGTGATCTGAGGCCAAACTATGGTGGAGGTAATGAAGACAGTGGCGGCCTCCTTCAAAAGGCCCCATGCATGTACTGCTCAGTTGACCCCAGGCCTGAATAAGACCACCACCAACCCACGCCTCCGCCGGAGACTCCTGGACCCTCCTCGGCAAGTCTGGGTCAGTCTCTTGTGGGGTCACTGCTCCTTTCTCCTGGGTCTTGGTGCACACAAATTTCTGTTTGTGCCCGCCAAGAGTCTGTTTCCCAGTCCTGTGTAAGTTCTGGCAGCTCTATGGTGGGGTTAATGGTGACCTCCTCCAAGAGGGCTTATGCCATACCCAGGTCTGCTGCACCCAGGGCCCCTGCCCCGGCGGCAGGCCACTGCTGACCCGTACCTCCTCAGGAGACACTCACACTCAGCCCTGGCTCAGTCTCTGCGGGGTCTCTGGGTCTTGCTGCTCACAAGGTTTTTTGAGCCCTCAGAGCATCTCTGGCAGGTATGGGGTTTGATTCTAAACACAGTTTTGCCCCTCTTACCATCTTGCTGAGTCTTCTCCTTTGCCCTTGGACCTGGGGTATCTTTTTTTTGGTGGGATCCAACATTCTCCCGTCGACGGTTGTTCAACAGCGAGTTGTAATTTTGGAGCTCTCATGGGAGATGAGTGCACGTCCTTCAACTCTGCCATCTTGGATTTCTAAGACCCTCAGATCGGCAGTATCCTCCAATGTGTATCTTTTTGTGACTGCTCTAGGGTACTACAGCAGTATCCTATGATGCCTATGGGAGAAGCAGTATCACATAGAGTGTGTCTTTTTGGTTTATTTCACTTAGCATAATGTTCTTTGGGTTCATACAGGTTGTGTCAGAATTTCCTTTCTTTTTAAAGCCTAAATAGTATTGCATTGTATATAGATGTCACATTTTGCTTGTTCATTCATTCCTCGATGGACCCCTGGATTGCAAGCTCTTGTTTGTGGCTGCTGGGAACAAATATCTCTTCTAAATTCTGCTTTCAATTCTTTTGGATGTAAATCCAGCAGTGGTATTGCTGGATGATATGCAATTAGTCACCTAACCTTTTTTTTTCACCTAACCTTTTAAAAATATTATTTAAAAGGGTATGTTCTCTACATGCTTTAATTACCGATGAATAAATCAACACCTGGGCAAAACAAAGAAAACTGGATATTATTTCATACAAATACACATGCCAAGATTGTATTCTGACATTCTTTCTTTCTTTCTCCAGTCAGTGCCACTTAGCATCTTTACTCCTTAACCACTCCACAATAAAGAGATATAATAAGTCAGCCAAGAGAGAGTANTTAGTCACCTAACCTTTTTTTTTCACCTAACCTTTTAAAAATATTATTTAAAAGGGTATGTTCTCTACATGCTTTAATTACCGATGAATAAATCAACACCTGGGCAAAACAAAGAAAACTGGATATTATTTCATACAAATACACACGCCAAGATTGTATTCTGACATTCTTTCTTTCTTTCTCCAGTCAGTGCCACTTAGCATCTTTACTCCTTAACCACTCCACAATAAAGAGATATAATAAGTCAGCCAAGAGAGAGTAAAATAAATACGACACTTTAGAGAGCAGTATTTGACTTCAACAGCCCTGAAGAACCGAAAATGGTCAAATAAAAAGTGGGTGGAAAATGGAAAGGTTTGAAGCCAAAAAATTGAGAGGAAATGAAAAGACTACTTTTAAATTTCAGAGGAAAGTGTTANGGACTCGACTGAAGCGACTTAGCAGCAGCAGCATGGGGTTCTCAAGGCAAGGATGCTGATGTGGTTTGCCATTCTCTCTCCAGTGGACCACATTCTGTCAGAACTCTCCTCTATGACTCGTCCATCTTGGGTGGCCCTACATGGCATGGCTCATAGTTTCATTGAGCTAGACAAGGCTGTGGTCCATGTGATCAAATTGGTTAGTTTTCTGTGACTGTGATTTTCATTCTGTGTGCCCTCTGATTGAGAAGGATAAGAGGCTCATGGAAGCTTCCTGATAGCAGAGACCAGTGAGGGGGAAACTGGGTCTTGTTCTGATGGGCAGAGCCATGCTCAGCAAATCTTTAATCCAACGTTCTGTTGATCAGCAGGGGTGTATTCTCTCCCTGTTGTGTGATCTGAGGCCAAACTATGGTGGAGGTAATGAAGACAGTGGCGGCCTCCTTCAAAAGGCCCCATGCATGTACTGCTCAGTTGACCCCAGGCCTGAATAAGACCACCACCAACCCACGCCTCCGCCGGAGACTCCTGGACCCTCCTCGGCAAGTCTGGGTCAGTCTCTTGTGGGGTCACTGCTCCTTTCTCCTGGGTCTTGGTGCACACAAATTTCTGTTTGTGCCCGCCAAGAGTCTGTTTCCCAGTCCTGTGTAAGTTCTGGCAGCTCTATGGTGGGGTTAATGGTGACCTCCTCCAAGAGGGCTTATGCCATACCCAGGTCTGCTGCACCCAGGGCCCCTGCCCCGGCGGCAGGCCACTGCTGACCCGTACCTCCTCAGGAGACACTCACACTCAGCCCTGGCTCAGTCTCTGCGGGGTCTCTGGGTCTTGCTGCTCACAAGGTTTTTTGAGCCCTCAGAGCATCTCTGGCAGGTATGGGGTTTGATTCTAAACACAGTTTTGCCCCTCTTACCATCTTGCTGAGTCTTCTCCTTTGCCCTTGGACCTGGGGTATCTTTTTTTTGGTGGGATCCAACATTCTCCCGTCGACGGTTGTTCAACAGCGAGTTGTAATTTTGGAGCTCTCATGGGAGATGAGTGCACGTCCTTCAACTCTGCCATCTTGGATTTCTAAGACCCTCAGATCGGCAGTATCCTCCAATGTGTATCTTTTTGTGACTGCTCTAGGGTACTACAGCAGTATCCTATGATGCCTATGGGAGAAGCAGTATCACATAGAGTGTGTCTTTTTGGTTTATTTCACTTAGCATAATGTTCTTTGGGTTCATACAGGTTGTGTCAGAATTTCCTTTCTTTTTAAAGCCTAAATAGTATTGCATTGTATATAGATGTCACATTTTGCTTGTTCATTCATTCCTCGATGGACCCCTGGATTGCAAGCTCTTGTTTGTGGCTGCTGGGAACAAATATCTCTTCTAAATTCTGCTTTCAATTCTTTTGGATGTAAATCCAGCAGTGGTATTGCTGGATGATATGCAATTAGTCACCTAACCTTTTTTTTTCACCTAACCTTTTAAAAATATTATTTAAAAGGGTATGTTCTCTACATGCTTTAATTACCGATGAATAAATCAACACCTGGGCAAAACAAAGAAAACTGGATATTATTTCATACAAATACACACGCCAAGATTGTATTCTGACATTCTTTCTTTCTTTCTCCAGTCAGTGCCACTTAGCATCTTTACTCCTTAACCACTCCACAATAAAGAGATATAATAAGTCAGCCAAGAGAGAGTAAAATAAATACGACACTTTAGAGAGCAGTATTTGACTTCAACAGCCCTGAAGAACCGAAAATGGTCAAATAAAAAGTGGGTGGAAAATGGAAAGGTTTGAAGCCAAAAAATTGAGAGGAAATGAAAAGACTACTTTTAAATTTCAGAGGAAAGTGTTATCTATGTTCCCATTTAAAATTTTAGGTGACTTTTCATATAAAATCTGGGTTAAAAAGTTACATAAAAGTGGTTTTACAAAACATCTTAGGTAGACCTTTTTCCCTGAAGCGCTGTTGGAAATGCCTGTGGGAACAATGACAGTTTTTATTTTCTCTTTTGAGGCAGAAACACTGAATAGGATCACTTACATTTTATAACAGTATACTTTTATTCTTTCAATTTAGATTCCATATGCTGGTATTTTCCTTTATATTTTCTAGGAGAGAAATTACCTACATGGTTCATACTTGCATAGCAATCCTTAAAAAAAATACTGATTGGAGAATTAAGGTAGCAAAAATTTCAGTGATTTTAATAGAAAGTATATTTCAAAAATTGTTCATGAAATTATGCAATTAATAAGCCATGCATCAGAACAGAATGAACAAGCAAGGGAATCAGTTTCTGGGAGGATCAGACTCGTGGCCTGGGATCCTGCTGTCTGCACTCTGCTGCCACCCTGCTGAAGGGAATGAGATTGCAGGCAGAAAAAGGCATGTTCTGAACGCTGATTAGTCATCTTATTAGTTATTGATTTTCTATCAGTTGTGCCAGATACCCTCCAGAAGGGAAAGTCAAGGTGCCCGCAATGTGAAGTCAGATCATGACACGGGGACCCCTGGTTTGTTTGTTATCATGAGCTCATTGTCTCAGTCTGCAGAGCTATACAGCACAAGTGTGGACAGACACATGGATTGCAGGACCAACTGGACTCAGCACAGTTGGTGACGTGGGGCTTAAAGGGCTGTGCTCAGTAAAGGAGTAAGTCCAGTCTTTCTTATCCAGCTGGATTCCAGCACACTGTCTGCCCAAGTCAGTTTTGTTTGTTGTAAGATGCATTGAAGGCTGATGGCAGTGGACTTGGAGAAGACAATGGCACACCCCACTCCAGTACTCTTGCCTGGAAAATCCCATGGATGGAGGAGCCTGGCAGGCTACAGTCCATAGGGTTGCTAAGAGTCAGACACAACTGAGTAACTTCACTTTCACTTTTCACTTTCATGCATTAGAGAAGGAAATGGCAACCCACTCCAGTGTTCTTGCCTGGAGAATCCCAGGGACGGGGGAGCCTGATGGATGGGCTGCCGTCTATGGGGTCGCACAGAGTCGGACACGACTGAAGCAACTTAGCAGCAGCAGCAGTTGACTATTTCACATCCTTGTCTTACAATACAGGATACAGTCTTCCCAAGTGGCTCAGTGGTAAAGAATCTGCCTGCTGATGCAGGAGACACAGGAGATGTGGGTTCAGTTCCTGGGTTGAGAAGATTCCCCTGAAGAAGGAGATGGCAACCCACTCCAGTATTCTTGCCTGGATAATTTCATGGACAGAGGAGCCTGGAGAGCTACAGTCCGTGGGGTGGCAAAGAGTCCGACATGACTAAACTCGTGCATATGTGCATGCGCGTGCGTGCGCGCGTGTGCACACAGACACACAGACACACAGACACACAGACACACAGAGTCTTATGATACAGAAGCGAATTATGTTCTCCAACGTCATGGACTAAAATTGGATAGTAATGGACAAGTGTTATGGACTGAGGTATATTCCCTTGAAAGTCATACATTAAAGTCCTTATTCCCAAAGTGACTGTTTCTTGGCCTTTAAGCGGATAATTAAAGGTAAACAAGTTCATGTAGGAGGGGCTCTAATCCGATAGGACTGGTGTCCTTATAAGAAAAAACACCAAGGGACCTCTCTGCACCTGCACAAAGGCCACGAGAGGACACAGCGGGAAGATGGCCTCACCAGGAACTGAACCAGCTGCCGCCTTGATCTTGACTTCTAGCCTTGAGAGCTGTGAGACCACAACTTCTTGTTGGTAAGCTGCCCTGTCTGTGCTATTTTGTTACGAAGCTTGGACAGGTGAACACAGTAGTTTATCTGTTCAATATCTGTTCCTTTCAAGACATCCACAGTATATTAGAGGCAGAAGTTTCATTTTTTCAGAAGGAAGGATTTATTATTACTTGCAGCATGTAAGGAGAACACTGTGGATCTTTCCCAAAGCAGAGTCGCCCCAAACAGCAAAACTAGGGAAGTTTTAAGCTAAGGGAGTATGCATATTCATGAGGGGGCTTGAGGAGAGGAGAGCTCAGCATGGAACAGGGGAAAGGTCAACCGAGTCCAAGCTTCAGCTGAAGTCCAGTAGGTAGAAGGTTCTTTAAATACTTTGGAATCTAAATAAAAAAAATTATAGTGCTAATTCCAGTAAGAGCCCAGCAGGAGAACTACCACAGTCCTTGGTAATGATGGATTTATAGTTACGACAGTGTCAGCACGTGGAAGCAGATGGTCCAAAACACCCTGGTGATGGATCCTTCTGCACCTTCACATGGAAATACACAGAAAAGGATCTGAATTCACTGAGCGTCCCTTCTGGGGAAAGCACTGGCTTTGTAGTGGAGTCAAGGGAGATGCTAATATTTTTCCCCATGTGCTTAAAATCATTTTTGACAGGGAGCATATATTCGTGTATTACTCTTGCATTTTAAAAGAAGGCAATAGCAATATTGAGGGGGATGAAAAGATTACGTTGGCAGCCGCATTGGAGAAGATGATGTAGAGGTTAGCCAGACGGAAAATGATCATCTGGCCCCCTCCCCTCAATATAGCCAACACCCTTTCACGACAGTAATTTGTAAGATAACTTAACATGAACTAGTGAAATATAGGCTAAACATCACTGCCATGTAATTCTATAAAAGAGAGAACCTTTTCATTATTATGTGTTTGTTATTTTAGGCAAAATGTGTCTGATTTTTGCCAACATAATACAATAATTTGTGAAAACGTTTGAAAAGTTATTTTGGATGTTTACAGAAAGTATCGGATATATGCAGCCACTACTTAAGAAGAGTTTGGGGCTTTGACAGTTTGGTGATCGTTTATCAGATTTAGATCACTAACAAGATCACGAATTTGACTGAATACTTGTTTTCTCAATGAAAGGGACACAGTACCAAGGACTTGGCCGGGAGCCACGGTGTACGTTGCCTGCAACTCTCATATGTACCACTAGATGGCGATGCATGACTTTGAAAATTTTAAGGACAGCGCCTCTCGCAAAACATTTCAAGAAACCGGCAAATAACCGGCTTCTTTCCCCGGTGAAACATACATGTGACTTTCTTTCGCTTGACAACAGTGTGCGTTACAACTGAGGTGGTCATTGTGGAAAAGTGTGTCACAGGCACGTATTTCAGCCTCCAGCATTATGTACACAGATGCTCTTATGCTATATATATGCATATTTGGAAGTATGTATTCATATATATATGTGTGAAGAAATATATGGAACTAAATATATGTTATATATAAATTAGGACATACACAAGAACTAGTGAAATTAGTCCAAATAAAACAAGAAAACATCGAATCACATAATATTGCTTTAAAAATATTACAGAATCTGGATTAGGAAGACTAGAAAATTCAGATAATCAAAATTACAATAAAATTATTTACAATCTCTCAACATAGCTTTTAGAAAAGCAAGGTGGCTGCTTTGGAATATTGGAAATCTAGAAGAGCAATGGCACCCCACTCCAGTACTCTTGCCTGGAAAATCCCATGGATGGAGGAGCCTGGTGGGCTGCAGTCCATGGGGTCGCTAAGAGTCAGATATGACTGAGCGACTTCCCTTTCACTTTTCACTTTCATGCATTGGAGAAGGAAATGGCAACCCACTCCAGTGTTCTTGCCTGGAGTATCCCAGGGACGGCGGAGCCTGGTGGGCTGCTGTCTATGGGGTCGCTCAGAGTTGGACACGACTGAAGCGACTTAGCAGCAGCAGCAGCAGCAGCAGCAGCAGAGCAAAGAACCGTCAACGCTGTCTGCTTTTAACCCCATTGGTCCTTTGCACCCGGGCTTGTCTTCCTGATTTTTCCCGAATCAATGCACAGGAGTTTGAGCAAGCTCCCGGATATGATACAGGACAGGGAAACCTGGCGTGCTGAAGTCCATGGCGTCGCAAAGAGTAGGACACGACTTAGAGACTGAATAGCAAAAACTCCCACTGTAAATACTGGATTTCATCATTTCTGTGATGCAGACGGTTTATATTTTACATCTCTGAAATTGGGATGCTGCTGCTGCTGCTGCTAAATCACATCAGTCGTGTCTGACTCTGCGCGACCCCACAGACGGCAGCCCAACAAGCTTCTCTGTCCCTGGGACTCTTCAGGCAAGAATACTGGAGTGGGTTGCCATTTCCTTCTACATTGCCTGAAAGTGAAAAGTGAAAGTGAAGTCGTTCAGTTGTGTCCGACTCCTAGCGACCCCATGGACTGCAGCCTACCAGGCTCCTCCGTCCATGGGATTCTCCAGGCAAGAGTACATGAGTGGGGTGCCATTGCCTTCTCCGGAAATTGGGATGCTGTTGCTTTACCACTTCTGAGCGCCAGAGGGCAGTGCCGGCGTGTCTATCAGTGAGTGGCCGACAGCCCTGGCAAGTCTTGGCTGAAAAAATCTGGAAACCAAGGGCTCCATTTGTAACTTCTAAAGACGAAACAGCCGTGGGAGAAGATTGAAAAGATAGGGAAGCAGGTGTATTTATCAGCATTCCTGAGTCAGGTTCAAAAGTAGACCAGCACTCCATAATTGCAAAGCAGACTTAAAAGCTCAGAAATAATAGCTTTTAGTTGACTTGTGGATTCTTTTAAGAAGTGCTGCGTCACCAGCTCTTCAAATGATACAGAGGATGATTTAGGGTGAAAAAAAATGTGCCTCTCCGAGACAAAGAGTGGTTTTAGAAGAGCTGGTCTCAAACATGATAAAGTTTTAGAAAAACCCTAATGATTTATTTTGCTTTTTATTTTCCCTTGTNTGAGAAGAAGAAGAATAAGAAGAAGTATGTGAGAAGAAGATGAAGAAGGTGAGAAGAAGACAAACAAGGTGAGAAGAAGAAGAAGAAGAAGAAGAAGAAGAAGAAGAAAAAGGGGAGAAAAAGAAGAAGGTGAGAAGAAGAGGAAGAAGGTGAGAAGAAAAAGAGAAAGAACGTGAGAAGAAGAAGAAGAAGGTGAAAAGAAGAAGAAAAAGGAGAAGAAGAAAGTGAGAAGAAGAAAAAGAAGAAGAAAGGGAGAAGAAGAAGAAAAAGAAGAAGAAGAAGAAGAAAAAGGTGAGAAAAAGAAGGTGAGAAGAAGAAGATGGTGAGAAGAAAAAGAGANTTTTATTTTTAGTCTCTTTGCTCTGTGGCTTTCCTGAGAAGAGAAGCTTCCAGATTGTGGAAGAGGTATGTATGAATTTGTATGAGAGGGCTCATTCTAGATGGGCCAGACAAAGAATGAAAAATAGAATTTCAGACGTCAGAATGCTGAGCAGGGAAGGAATTATTTTAAATATCCAGGTGAATTAATTCATCTGGGAAAAAATAGCCCCAAACATCTATTCGATGAAGAACAAAAGCTTGGAAGCAGCACAGTGAATCCTGTTAGGAAGATTGATTTTGGCTTCCCCCTGTTCTGTTCATTACACCTGAATAATCACTACAATCTAATCTATAAATGGTAAAATTCCAAAATCAGGGGGGACCGAGACCTCCTCTATTTTATAAGCCCTGAATTCTGTAAGACAGTGTCATGTAAAGTTATTGACATTGTAGCTAATCCTATTTGGTCTTTCCATCAACCATTGCATTCTTCTTTCTCCTGGAGGTAAACACCATTATAAACTATTCAAAATTCTATAAAGTTTTGCTGGGAGTTTTATCGAGGGCTATTGTCTCCCAGCTAACCTTATGTAACACTGATGTATCCATACATCTTTCCCAGTCCATGCACACCTTTAGCAGCCCTTCTTGGAGGAGCTCTTGAAATGCCCCCCATCAGCTCCTGCCTCTGCTCATCACTAGAAGTTTCCCTGCTATCTGTTCTCCAAGGCAACACCCGCTGGCATAAATGTAACAATGGCAACCCCCACCACTGCTTGGCTCTGTGCTCCATCCTCTGGACAGCTTGATTTAGGCTGCAGCCTACCTTGCCAGTAGCCGGACCTAACCCACAGTTCAGTTCAGTTCAGTTCAGTTGCTCAGTCGTGTCCGACTCTTTGCGACCCCATGAACTGCAGCACGCCAGGCTTCCCTGTGCATCACCAACTCCTGGAGTTTACCCAACTCCTAACCCACAAATATGGCACTTTCTTGGTGCTAGTGGTAAAGAACCCACCTGCCAATGCAGGAGACATAAGAGATGCAAGTTTGATCCCTGGGTTGGGAAGATCCCCTGCAGGAGGAAATGGCAGCCCACTCCAGTATTCTTGCCTGCAGAATCCCATGGACAGAGGAGCCTGGGGCTACAGTCCAAAGGGTTGCAAAGAGTCCAACACAACTGTGGTGACTTAGCATGCACACATGCAACCGAATTCCTATTTACAATAGATGCTTTGAATATGTTTTATGGATGTTGAAGTATCTGTAGCAAATTTTTCAAGTCAGTGCCCACCCTCCAACCCCGATTCATCCCTACTTCCCGTTTCTTATAGGATGGCAGGGGTTAGAGTAGGGACGGGTCAGACTTCAGAGCATTGGTTTCCTCCAAAGTCATTTTCAGCTCCTGGAACTAAACAATGGAGGGGAAGGAGTTTGGGTAAGTCCCAGGGCCATCAGTCCAACCGACCTGATGCTGAAGTCAGCTGCAAGTGTCTCATTAAAGCCCCAAATGATGAAGGGACTGTGCATTAAACTTTCAACTGCTGAGTAATAACTGGAATAGTAAATAACTGATTGTACTTCTTTCTTCTCTTCGGTATGTTGGAAAGAAAAACAAATGGTTAATTATTGACTGTTTCCCCCTGAAATTTCACTGACCAACAGAAACTTGAGCAATACCCAAGTGGATTCATTTGCCGTAGCGTCTTGACTAAACAAGCTCCACAATAATGCTTCCAGCAAAATAAATAAATAAACAAAAAATCCCCAATTAGAAATTATTGAAGGTCTCAACCAGGTTACAGCTACGAGACATGGAGATCTAATGAAGTCTGTGACTTCAGTCAGTTCTGGGTATTGCTAAGCTAGGGCTGCCTGATGATTTCTGGCAGGGGCGGGGGAGCAAGAAATTTAATCTCCAAGGTGTCCAGATATTCAGAAAGCAAACTTGTCTAAGTCAAGCAAATAATACCCAGAAAGTTTTACTTATAAAAAAAGATATTATCTGGACTTCCCTTGGGGTCTAGTGGTTAAGACCATGAAGAGGTCACAGGTTTGATCCCTGGTTGCGGAAATAAGGTCCTGCATGCCACATAGCAGTGGCAAGTTTAGAAAAAAAGATGTCAGGCTTGCTGGTCTCACTTGCTGGTGGCTCAGTGGTAAAAAATCTGCCTGCCAATGCAGGAGACAGGAGTTCGATCCCGGGTCCGGGAACAGCTCAGCTGCTATTCTGCAGCTACCAAGCCTGTGCTCTGGAGCCTGGGAGCCACACCTACTGAGCCCGCAGGCCTGGAGTCTGTCTCTGCGACCGGAGGGCAGCCTCGGCTCACTGCAGCTAGACTAAGCCCACGTGCTGCAGCGAGGACCCAGCATAGCCAAAAATGAAGACATGAAATGCACCTTTTTAGAAAGCTATCGCAAGAGGAAAGAGTTCTAGAGAAATAAACTCACTGACCACACCATCTGATGGAAAGTAGACATATTACAAAGAAAGAAACATGTTTTATTAAGCTGCTGTGACACAGCAGAACCAAATCTTCCACATCTTGACATTTTACCTGCGAGTTGAGAGCATCGTTATTTGACTTTTTATTTTTATAAATGCACAATGGAATATTATTTAATAATAAAAAGGAATGAAATCCAGAGATACATGCTATGAGAGGGATAAATCTCGGCAATGTTACGCTTGCTGAAGGAGAGAAGCCAGAAACAGAAGGTCGCACAGTGTGACTCTGCTTACGTGAAATGTCCAGAACAGGTAAATTCACTGATATAGAAAGTAGATTTAGTGTTTGCTAAGGAATGAGGCAGGGGATGGGAAGAGAATGCTCATGGGTATGGAATTTCTCTATAGAGTGATGAAAATGTCCCAGAATTAAACAGTGGTGATGTTTTTGTGAATACACTAAAAACCATTGAATTTTGCATGCACACACATATATAAAATACATATATAAAATATATATTATTTTTCAGATTATTTTTTTCCATATAGGTTTTTACAAAATATTGAGTATAGCTCCCTGTGCTATATAGTAGATTCTTGTTATCTATTTTATATATAGCAATGCATGTATTATATGTTAATCCCATAATTTGACTTTTAAATACAGATGATTTTGTTGGTAATTACAACTGTTATAGTTCCATTCAGGAAAAATATTATCCTTTCTGTGTAACATACCTCCAATAATAATATGAACCTTGAGTGCCGTTTTACTGGCTTCTTTGTTGTCAGAGCTGAAGTGTCAGGGTTCTTTCTACTCCCATCATTAACAGCTAACAGCTAGAGAGAAGCCACAGGCTGGCCATCTCCAGGAATTTTGACTCTTAGAAATAGTGGTTCCAGGATGAAAGAAAGCTGCTCTGGTCTCACCACTTCGGGTGTCTTTCAGGCGTTTTTGCTGTGAGATGCTGGCCGTGACTCCCAGCTTCCCTTGGTGGGGTGCCCGTTCCTTCAGCCTTTCATGCATTTTGTAAAGCCCCAACATGCTTATTATTAATGCCCTTTGTTTAAGTTATTCTGAGTCAGTTGCTGTTGCTTATTACCGAGAATCCTGATGGAAACCCTGGTTTATGCCATTCACACAGATAGGAGGGTGGTTTCTTAAAGCAAATGTTACCATTGAAGGAGGAACTGTGGCCCTGTCTCCACTTATAACTGTGTGTTCTTGGGGTCTCATAATATATTTCTAAACTTCATACTAACGTGGCGTGACAACTTGCTTTGTCCAGAGATGCTGTAAAAACTGAATGAGTTCATGCGTACCAAACCTGGAGGCTCAGTGGTAAAGAATTCATCTGCCATTGCAGGAGACGTGGGTTGGATCTCTGGCTCAGGAAGATCCCCTGGAGGAGGAAATGGCAACCCATCCCAGTATTCTTGCCTGGAAAATCCCATGGACAGAGGAGCCTGGCGGGCTACAGTCCACAGGGCTGCAGAGTGGTGTACGACTGAGCACGCACGTGCAAAGAGGACTGTAGGCTCTACCCTGCTGTCAATAGCTCCACAACGGCCTAGAATGGGAGGGCTGACCGCCTCTTAAGATTTGCAGCCCGGGGCTCCGGATAGCTGCTGATGGCATTTAGTTATTCATTTATTCAACCCACAGATGTTCATTGAGAGTCTCTTCTGCGCCAGTTACTGTTCTAGGCAATCATGAGACAAAGAGAAGAGGCAGAGGCTTGTCATCAGGAGGTCAGATCCTACGAGAGGTGAGAGGAGCGTAAGCCGATGATTGCAGCTCCCTGCGGCATGCACCAGCTCAGGGTACCCAGAGTGAGCATCAGCTGTGGCAGGAAAGAAGCGAGCATTTATTTGGCTTAAGAGGGCCAAGCAGCCCCTGGACTTGATCTCGGAAGAAGTCTAGAGTTTCAGCAAAGGTGCAGAGGTGTGGGTGTCCCAGGCAGAGAGAACTGCCTGGCACAATGCCAGGGCTGTGTGGTAATTGACACTGCAGAGGTGGGATGTGCAGTGAACTTGAGCAGGATACAGGGGTGCCCAGGGCACTTTGACACCCAAGATGGCATGTGGAAACCAAGTCTCCATGGAAAAAAGTGTAAAGTGGAAGTGCCATTAGTCACACGGCTGTGTCCGACTCTGTGTGACCCCATGGACTGTAGTCTACCTGTCTCCTCTGTCCATGGGATTCTCCAGGCAAGAATACTAGAGTCAGTAACCACTCCCTTCTCTAGGGGATCTTTCCGACTTAGGGATCAAACCCAGGTCTCCCGCATTGCAGGCAAAGACTTTACCATCTGAGCCACCAGGGATGCCCTGGGAATTCCGAGTAAGTACGTGAGGGGTGAGTTCTGCCACTGCTCTGCCCCGCTCTGCACCCACTCCTTTCTGCTCTGCCACTGTATAGGTGTTCAGACAGCAGGACCAGCTTTGCGGGGAGTGTGTGTCCTGTCCACAGTCCACTTCCAGTAGCCCATCTACACAAGGGGATTAGGCTCGCTCAAGGAAGCGCCTCAGATCCTTTGTATCGAAGGAAGAGACAGTTTTGCATACCACTTTGCTTCCAGCAAGGATTGTTTTCATGCTGAGAATTCAATAAAAAACCAAATTCCACTGTAACAGCCTAAGGAAATCAACAAACCAGCCTGAGCTGAGAAGAGACTGGGGAACAAGTAGCAGAGGAGAGGGGGTCTATGGAGATGGAAAAGAGGAAACGCGACCGCAGAGTGACTGCGTCCTCTTCATGCCTCACTTTCTGATTTTCTCCTCTTCTATTCTTATTTCTTGGTTGTTATTTTCCCCCAATTTATCCCCATATTCCAGGTTACTAGGAAAAGAAGAGTCCCAGGCCCAGGGCTCCTGCCCTCTTCTCCACGGTTATGAACCGTGAGGGAGTATGTGAGCATTCCCAGGAGAACCTGCTTCTGCAAGGAGCTGGCTCTTAAGCCACAGCCGAGACCAGAGGTTCCAAATCTTGTTAGATTCATGGACCCCTTAGGGACTTGGTGGGCTTCCCTGGAGGCTCAGACAGTAAAGAATCTGCCTGTAATGCAGGAGACCGTGGTTCCATTCCTGTGTCCTGACGATCCTCTGGAGAAGGGCGTGGCAAGAAGACTATAGTATTCTTGCCTGGAGAACCCCATGGACAGAGGAGCCTGGAGGAGCTACAGTCCATGGCTTCGCAGAGTCGGACACGACTAAGCAACTAGCATTAGTGTCTTGGTAACTTCTGCATGGAATCTCTAGGCTCAGAAGTAGATCTAACAAAATGAAACGTATTCTTACCATACATAGGACCCAGCAATCACACTCCTAGGCATTTACTCAAAGGAGCCAAAAGCTTAATGAGAAAACTTGCACACAGTTGTTGACTTCAGCTTTATTTGTGAGTGCTCAAACTTGGAAACAACCAAGATTTCCTGTAGTTGGTGAATGGAAGAACTGTGGTCCATCCAAAGGATGAGTATTATTCAGAAATAAAAAGAAATGAGCCATCAAGTCATGAAAAGATTTGGAGGAAACTCAAGTGCACAAAGTGAAAGAAGTCCATATAAAGAGGCTCCATACTGTATGATTCCAACTCTGTGACGTTCCGGAGTAGGCAAATATGGAGACAGTAAATAGATCAGTGGTTGCCAGAGGCGGTGTCTGGAAGGGAAAGGGATGAATTGGTGGAGCACAGAAAACTTTTATTGAAACCATTCTGTATGATATTATAATGATGGACACATGTTATTAGGTATTTGTTCAAACTCATAGACTGTATAACACCAAGAGCGAAATGTAAGGTAAACTATGGACTTTGATTCTGGTGTGCCATTGCAGGTTCATCTCTGGTAAAAAAAAACCACGCCATCTGTGAACGATGCTGATGGGGAGGCTGTATGTGCGTAGGGCTGTGGGCATACAAGGTTCTTGTGCTTCTCTTACAACTTTTCTGTAGGCTGGTCACTTCTCTAAATAAAACNATCTCTGGTAAAAAAAACCACGCCATCTGTGAACGATGCTGATGGGGAGGCTGTATGTGCGTAGGGCTGTGGGCATACAAGGTTCTTGTGCTTCTCTTACAACTTTTCTGTAGGCTGGTCACTTCTCTAAATAAAACATTGAAAAAGGGAGATATCAGGAATTCTACTTCTATGAATTTATCCTAAGGAAATAATTATAAAGTTGTATGAAGATATGTGTGTAAGTATATTTATCATAGCCTGTGTATAAAAATGGAACCCTTATGAATAATTAAATTTTTTTTAGCAATAGAGGATTGGTTAAGTAAATTATTGGTACTATTTTTCTAAATTTTTCTAAATATGTGGAAGAGAATAGTATGCATTCATTTAAATTATTTTAAAGGGTACTATTTCTTGACATGAAAAAATATTACAGATGTATTATTAAGTAAAGAAAGCAATTACCGGAGATTCAGGGAAGATGGCGGAGGGATAGGACGGGGAGAACACTCTCTCCCTCGCTACTTCATCAAAAGAACATTTCAAGCTGAATAAACTCCACAAAACAACTTCTGAATGCTGGCAGAGGACATCAGGCATCCAGCAAAGCAGATCATCGGCTACAAAAACAGGTAGGAATAAATATAAGGGACGAGAAAAAAGACAACGGAGGTAGGGAGGGAGCCCCGTCCCGGGAAGGGAAGCCTGTCCCAGGAAGAGACTGTTAAGAAGAGAGAGCTCCAATCTCCAGGAAACTCTCACACAGCCGTGTCTAGGTCGAACCTGGGAAGCACGGACGGCAACANGCTTTAAGGCTGACGTTATATGTAATTTTGAGAGGGAAGGATTTATTATTTTTTAACATCAAGCATATATGCTATTCAATTTAGGAGAAAAAGCTCTCTAAATATAATTTAAAATCTTCTTTGCAGATAATCTGTAATATCTCTTGATTGTCAACAGTTGGGTTTTCTTTGCTGTTTGGAAACATCCTTATTTTAGGTCAAACCTCCTGAGATTTGTATGAAGCGCTATACAGTTTACTGACTTCCTCCCGTGACTGTGGACCTTTTTCTTGAGGCCTCTGTTTGGCACCTCAGACTAGTGAAGGCACATTTAATGCTGTGGTTTATTAGGGCTGGCACTCAGGGAAAATAGAAATATAAAGTGGACTTTAATACTTGACTCTCTAACACTTATCTTCTCTGGGAATTTGTACCAAAAAGGGAAGATGTGATATATCCAGGTGAAACGGTTTAAGTAACAAGACAGACCTTACTTGCTAAAAAGATTGTTTCCCAGAAGAGAGGTAATTCCCAGCCCTTGAGATGGTACTTCAGGAGGTCCTTCTGAATCCCCAGATTCACAAATGTGTTGTTTAGTTGCTAAGCTGTGTCCGACTCTTTGCTATTCCATGGACTGTAGCCCACCAGGTTCCTCTGTCAATGGGATATTCCTGGCAAGAATACTGGAGAGGGTTGCCATTTCCTTCTCCAGGGAATCTTCCTGAGCCAGGAACAGAACAATGTCTCCTGCATTTGCAGGCAGATTGTTTACGCTGCATCACCAGGGAAGCTCCAGTTGACAAATATGGCACCATCATAGCAAGAACTCTGCTATGGTGCTCAAGCCGAGATGAGTAGATTACAGTGATTTCTTATGATGTACCAAGAGATGGTAGAACGGATTAGAATGAAATTCTAGGAAAGTACTTCTCCTGGACCATATATGATATTAGTGATGCTAATATAAAATCAAAGATGAGAACAAGAACTCTATACTCATTTTCAACTTTGTTTTGTCCTCTGTGAAAAGAAAGCCTAAACTCAAGGAAAACAGGCTCCTCGCTATACCCACACCTCACCCTCAGAGGGGCACTGACAAAGAAAAGTCCTCATCATCTTCAAAAGAGCAGCCGCTGCTGTGAGCTAAATGCCCTTTCGGGGTCACTAACACGCATCTTGCAAAAAAGCCAACTAACTAACTGCTAATGAGATTCTTTACCGGTGGCTTAAGGGAGAAAAGATTTTGCATATTTCTTTTGCAGGAAACACCAAGCTCATATATCTTATGAAAGACTCAGATTTCAAGCAAGTGTCTCATCTACACACGGAAGCTTGAAAGTGTTGCTGTGTCTCTTGGTGGGTACACCCACCACGCCCCGCCCCACCCCCACCCCTTGTCTGCTTTCTTCTGCAGGTCTGGTTCATGGTGCTGATCACACAAGGCAGGAACAATTGTCAGTGGGTGGTGGGCAGATTCTCTTAATCATCTTCAGCGTGCTCTTTCTCCTTATCCACCCCCCACCCCTATGGCACTTATCACTCTTCATTACAGTAGCTGTTGTACTGGCTTGTCCTCCAAGTGGACAGTCAAGCACCCAACAGAGTATAGGGTGCCAACTGGGCATTTGAACCACAGCTATTGAATGAATGAGACATGTGTTCCCCAATCTTGCTTCAAAATGGTCTTTCCCTCTGTCAGTCTTGAGCCAAAACACAGTCACTCATCACTGAAGTACTGACATTTTTTTCAAATTTTGGTAAAATACACATAAAATAAAGCTTACCCTTTGACCGTTTTTCAGTGAACAGTACAATGGCCCTAAATACCTTCGCATTGTTAGGCACCACCATCCATCTCCGGGGCTTAGCTTCCCAAATTGAAATTCTATATCCATTAGACACCAGCTCCCCATTCTTCCCTACCCTAAACCCTACCTTCTGTCTTTGTGAAATTGCCTGCTCTAGGAGCAAATCTACAACTTTGTACAGTGACTGAATTTCACACATCTCCATGTGGACAGTCCATAGTGATGGCACCATTTGTAGGAAATGTACTTTAATGTATTGATTATTTATTTATTGACATGGGCTTCTCAGGTGGCACAGTGGTAGAGAATCTGCCTGCCAATGTGGGAGATGCAAGAGACTGGGGTTCGATCCCTGGGACAGAAAGATCCCCTGGAGAAGGGAATGGCTACCCATGCCAGTATTCTTGCCTGGAAAATTCCATGGACAGAGGAGCCTGGGGGCTATAGAGTCCATGGGGTCACAGAGAGTCAGATAAAACTGCTCACATGCACACATTTATTGCCACATGGCATGTGGGACCTTGATTCCCTAAAAGTGAAAGTGAAAGCTGCTCAGTCATGTCCGTCTCTGCGACTGTATAGTCCATGGAATTCTCCAGACCAGAATATTGGAGTAGGTAGCCTTTCCCTTCTCCAGGGGATCTTCTCACTCCAGGGATCAAACCCAGATCTCCCACATTGCAGGCGGATTCTTTACCAGCTGAGCCACAAGGGAAGCCCAAGAATACTGGAGTGGGTAGCCTATCCCTTCTCCAGGGGATCTTCCTGACCCAGAAATTGAACTGGCGTCTCGTACATTGCAGGTGGATTCTTTACCAACTGAGCTATCAGGGAATTCCCTAACCAGGGATCAAACTCACATCCCCTGCATTGGAAACATGTAGTCTTAATCACTGCACTACCAGGGAAGTCCCTGATGTATTACTTATTGATAACATATAACAAGGCCTAACAGATGGGCACTTATCGAGTTGATGGATCATGATCCTTAAAAAGGAAACATTTTCTATTTTGGGGGTAGAGAACCTAAGGTATAGAAATAAGATATACCTTATTCATTATGCCATGAATTTTCTATACACATTGTCATTGTTTTGGGGGTATGTGATTTACCATGGGCTGAAAAAGGTAAATTTAAAGGATTTCACAGTGAGGGGAGGACTTCCTGTCCCTAGGCCAGCTGATGAGATGATAAGCCTCCACCCCATCCTAACAAATAGTGAAATAAATGCTGAACAAAATGTAATACCAACAACACTTCTTAGCTTTGTGAGAGAAGTGAGGTCACAGTGAACCACTGTCCCCAGATTTGGAGGGCTGTTGTTGTTCAGTTGCTCAGTTGTGTCCAGCTCTTCGATCTCATGGACTGTAGCATGCCAGGCTTCCCTGTCCATCACCAACTCCCGGAGCTTGCTCCAACTCATGTCCATCGAGTCAGTGATGCCATCCAACCATCTCATCCTCTGTCATTCCCTTCTCCTCCTTTC
>SJYW01043703.1:716613-746697 GCA_006410735.1 Raphicerus campestris
CAATATATATTGATATACTATATATATATATATATGTATATATACACATACTTAGAAAGAGAGAGAGGAGGTAGAGAGAGAGTCTTCCCAGGTGGTGCAGTCTTAAAGAATCTGCTTGCCAGTGTAGGAGATGCAAGAGACATGGGTTTGATTTCGAGGTCAGGAAGCTCCCCTGGAGAAGGAAATGGCAACCCACTCCAGTATTCTTGCCTGGAGAATTGTCCTCCTCCATGGACAGAGGAGCCTGGTGGGCTACAGTCTATGGGGTCACAAAGAGTCGGACACGATTGCGTGAGTGAACACACACCTATATACAGAGAGGAAGGGGTTTAGTATAAGGTGCTGACTGAAAGGTGCAAACCAGGCCCAGAAGGAGCCTGTGTCCCTTCTGGTCTGACTTCTGTCTGAAGAAGAAAAAGTCTCTCTTATTCAGTGGAAGGTTGGTACTGTGTTCAGGTCAGGCCTTCAGTTGATTGGATGATGCCCACCCCTGGGATGGAGGGGCCTTCTGATTTACCCCAAGTCCACTGATCAATCTTTCCAACTATTTATTTATTTAAATTTTAATCAGTGGAGTATAATTGACTTAAATGTTGTGTTAGTTTCCGGTGTACAGCAAAGTGAACCAGTTGTCCATTTCCACGTATCCACTCTTTTTTAGATTCTTTTTCTATATTGCATCATTACAGGGTACTGAGTAGAGTTCCCTGTGCTAAAAGTCCACTGATTTAAATGTTGATCCCATCCAAAGCACTTTCACAGACACACCTAAAATACTTTGGCAAACTACCTGGGCGCTGAGACCCAGCCAGTTAATATAAATGAACCATTCTGTGGGTCCAGATAGTTTGTGTTTGGCAGAGGGAGCCCTTCCTCCCTGGGTTTGCTCCATCTGGCCCCAAAGCCAGAGCGAAGCAAATCTGCTTTCAGACAGGCTCACCTCCCTGCCGCCGCTGCTGGGTATTGCTCTAGGAAGGCGAATGTCTAGGGAGGTGGAGAAAGGCGGTCACTTTCTCTGACAGCGGGGAAGCAGAGGCTCTTTCTAGGTCGGCTGCCGTAAAACTGGAGGCGGGGGGTAGTTCGATGGGGCACACAGACCCCACCCCTCTTCATTGAAAGGGAGGACCTGAGAGAGAGACTCTCTGATCTTTTTCATCTGCAGAGTGGGCTTTGCAATGTAGGAAAGAAATAGGAGAGTGAAAAGCTTTAGTGATCGATATCAAGAATGCAAATGTCTACCTGGGACGTGGAATTTGATGAGGATCTCGACCCAGATTGCCTCTTAGGCTGCTGTGAGCACAGCGCTGTGTTGTTGAGACACCCTCTGTCCCTGGGCTGGGCATCTCCTATGCACGAGACCCTCTGGCTCTGTGGGTGAGAGAACAAACAGAGCTCCCCTGTGCCTCTGCGGCTGACTGGGCGCAGGGGCTACTCACGTCAAAGTGAAGGCAGCTGGCAGGGATGTGGGTGGAGGAAGATCAGACGCCCAGCGCTTAGCCCTTGCCCGTCCTCCTACCTGCAGACCTGCCTGCAGGGGTTCAACTTCTTGCCTTTTGGAGGCCCTCGTCTTTGCACAGGACAGAGGCAAATAGAAATGGCTGTTAACATTTTGATAGGCATAACCTATCAAAATATCTGATAACCTATCAGATATCTTTTTATAATCGCTGAATTTTCTGGCTCCAAAGGAAATCATGTTCTTGGAAAAATGCATGGAAGAAGCAGAAAGTAAAGGAAAAACAATAAAACCCACCCAACACAAAACAGTCGCACCGATTTTGATTATCATGTGCTGGTTCTGATGGGTGTGAGTCCTCCCCAGGGAGGCCTGGGGACCAGCTAGTGCAGAGCCCCCAGCTAGTGCACCCCCCGCCCCCCGCCCCGCCCCGGTGGTGTCAGCACTCTTCATACCTGTGGCATTTCCAGCCATTGGGTGAAATTTGATCACCCCAAGATCCAATAGTTTGGCCACCTGATGTGAAGAGCCGGCTCACTGAAAAAGAGCCTGATGCTGGGGAAGATTGAGGGCAGGAGGAGAGGGGGCCAGCAGAGGAGGAGATGGTTGGATGGCATCATCGACTCAATGGACATGAGTTTGAGCAAGCTTCAGGAGATGGTGAAGGACAGGGGAGCCTGGTGTGCCGCAGTGCGTGAGTCTGCAGCATCAGTCACGACTTAGTGACTGAAGAGCAAAGCATTTTCTGAAGATCTTCTGCCAGCCCAACTTCCCTGGACCCTCAAATGCTGTATTAATTTCCTACTGTTGTTGTAAGAAATAACCACAAACTTAGGGACTTAAAATAACACAGATTTTATTATCTTACAGTCCTGGAAGTCAGAGGCCAAAACAGGTTTCACTGGGCTCAAATATCAAGCTGCTGGCAGGATTGCACTCCTGGGGTTTCAGAGGAGAAAGCGCTTCCTGCCTTTCCGGCTTCGAGAGGAGCCCACGTTGCTGGTCTTGCGTCCCCTTCCTTGCATCATTGCCACGCCTGCCCTGTTATCAAGTCTTCTCTGACTCTGACCCTCCTGCCTCCCTTTTAGGAAGACCCCTGTGGTTATGCTGGGCCCACCCAGGTGATCTTTCCATCTCAAAGTCCTAAATGGAATCCCATCTGCCAAGTCCCTTTATCCTTGTAAAGCAATATATTCCCACGTTCTGGGGGTTAGGACTTTGCTGTCTTGGTGATGCTAGATGTAAAGAACCTGCCTGCCAAGGCCAGAGAGGTAAGAGACTCAGGTTCGATGCCTGAGTCCGGAAGGTCCCCTGGAGGAGGGCATGGTAACCTTCTCCAGTATTCTTCCCTGGAGAATCCCAGTGGCGGGGCGGGGGAGCCTGGAGGGCTAGAGTCCATCGGGTCACACACAGTCAGACACGACTGAAGCGACCTAGCAGGCGTGCACATCTTTGGAAGGATCATGGTTCTATCTATCACAGATGCTACGGTCACTTCTTTGGTTTCCAGGCCTCCAAACAGACTCGGAACTGCCCAACGGAAGCTGTGCCCATGGCTGGGGTCTGTGCTAGTCTGAGCTCAGGCCGGTCAGTAACCTGATCCACAGTGTACATCATTCCTGACAGTATCTGCCATCGACAGCACCCTTGCTGCAGGGGTTTCTGTTCTGAGTGGGATTTTACTATTTTTCATCCTCTGATTCCTGCTGCCTAGAACAATAAGGAAATGGAATCTGAAAAATCAGTTGTGATCATCCTGAGGGAAGAAATGGAGGAAAACTGAGGAGAAAGTGAGGGATGGTGTGCAGTTCATCATTAGTATATTTTAATTATTGTCAAGATGATGGAAGATCTTGTTAGGCCACTTTGTGCCACAATATTTAAAAATATATATTTGGCACATTATTTTTATTTTTTTCTTAGCATTTTTATATTTCGATCCTGCAGCATTTTTGCCTAGACATGCAATGGATATTAATTGCAAAAGCAAAGAGCATTCAACAGAGAAGATATGTCTAAATAATAGCATTTTGAAATTCACGCTGCTGTGGACTGAATGTTGTATTCCCACAGGTTTGTGTGTCGTAGCTTAATCCCTGAAGTGAAGGTATTGGGAGGTGGGGTCTTTGGGAGGTGAGTAGGTCCTCTGTCCATGGCGTTCTCCAGGCAAGAATACTGGAATGGGTTGCCNCCAAGATCCAATAGTTTGGCCACCTGATGTGAAGAGCCGGCTCACTGAAAAAGAGCCTGATGCTGGGGAAGATTGAGGGCAGGAGGAGAGGGGGCCAGCAGAGGAGGAGATGGTTGGATGGCATCATCGACTCAATGGACATGAGTTTGAGCAAGCTTCAGGAGATGGTGAAGGACAGGGGAGCCTGGTGTGCCGCAGTGCGTGAGTCTGCAGCATCAGTCACGACTTAGTGACTGAAGAGCAAAGCATTTTCTGAAGATCTTCTGCCAGCCCAACTTCCCTGGACCCTCAAATGCTGTATTAATTTCCTACTGTTGTTGTAAGAAATAACCACAAACTTAGGGACTTAAAATAACACAGATTTTATTATCTTACAGTCCTGGAAGTCAGAGGCCAAAACAGGTTTCACTGGGCTCAAATATCAAGCTGCTGGCAGGATTGCACTCCTGGGGTTTCAGAGGAGAAAGCGCTTCCTGCCTTTCCGGCTTCGAGAGGAGCCCACGTTGCTGGTCTTGCGTCCCCTTCCTTGCATCATTGCCACGCCTGCCCTGTTATCAAGTCTTCTCTGACTCTGACCCTCCTGCCTCCCTTTTAGGAAGACCCCTGTGGTTATGCTGGGCCCACCCAGGTGATCTTTCCATCTCAAAGTCCTAAATGGAATCCCATCTGCCAAGTCCCTTTATCCTTGTAAAGCAATATATTCCCACGTTCTGGGGGTTAGGACTTTGCTGTCTTGGTGATGCTAGATGTAAAGAACCTGCCTGCCAAGGCCAGAGAGGTAAGAGACTCAGGTTCGATGCCTGAGTCCGGAAGGTCCCCTGGAGGAGGGCATGGTAACCTTCTCCAGTATTCTTCCCTGGAGAATCCCAGTGGCGGGGCGGGGGAGCCTGGAGGGCTAGAGTCCATCGGGTCACACACAGTCAGACACGACTGAAGCGACCTAGCAGGCGTGCACATCTTTGGAAGGATCATGGTTCTATCTATCACAGATGCTACGGTCACTTCTTTGGTTTCCAGGCCTCCAAACAGACTCGGAACTGCCCAACGGAAGCTGTGCCCATGGCTGGGGTCTGTGCTAGTCTGAGCTCAGGCCGGTCAGTAACCTGATCCACAGTGTACATCATTCCTGACAGTATCTGCCATCGACAGCACCCTTGCTGCAGGGGTTTCTGTTCTGAGTGGGATTTTACTATTTTTCATCCTCTGATTCCTGCTGCCTAGAACAATAAGGAAATGGAATCTGAAAAATCAGTTGTGATCATCCTGAGGGAAGAAATGGAGGAAAACTGAGGAGAAAGTGAGGGATGGTGTGCAGTTCATCATTAGTATATTTTAATTATTGTCAAGATGATGGAAGATCTTGTTAGGCCACTTTGTGCCACAATATTTAAAAATATATATTTGGCACATTATTTTTATTTTTTTCTTAGCATTTTTATATTTCGATCCTGCAGCATTTTTGCCTAGACATGCAATGGATATTAATTGCAAAAGCAAAGAGCATTCAACAGAGAAGATATGTCTAAATAATAGCATTTTGAAATTCACGCTGCTGTGGACTGAATGTTGTATTCCCACAGGTTTGTGTGTCGTAGCTTAATCCCTGAAGTGAAGGTATTGGGAGGTGGGGTCTTTGGGAGGTGAGTAGGTCCTCTGTCCATGGCGTTCTCCAGGCAAGAATACTGGAATGGGTTGCCATGACCTCCTCCAGGGCATCTTCCTGATCCAGGGACTGAAGCTACGTCTCCTGCATTGGCAGGCAGATTCTTTACTACTGAGCCACCTGGGATTCCCCATGAGACTACTGAGCCACCTGGGATTCCCCTTGAGAGGAGAAGCCTCACAAATGGGATTCGAGCCCTTCTGAGAAGAGACCTCGGAGAGCTCCCTCACCTTCTCTGCCACGTAAGGGCGGGCATAGTGAAAGGAGAGCATCTATCACCCTGGAATCAGGACCAGCCTCCAAATCTGCCTCTTCTTGATCTTGGACTTCCAGCCTCCAGAGCTGTAAGAAATAGATGTTTGTTGTTTAAGCTACTCTGTCTGTGGGTATTTGGTCATAGCAGCCTAAGCTGACTGAGACACACACACAAATCCGTTTCAAGGTGGTTCTCTCTCTCTCTCTCTTTTTCTTCTGCTTTTCCTTGTTCTTGATGTTCAGTCACTAAGTCATGTCTGACTCTTTGCGACCCCATGGACCGCGGCATACAAGGCTTCCCGTCCTTCATTATCTCCCAGTTTGTTCAGATTCATGTCTGCTGAATTGGTGATGCCATCCAACCATCTCATTCTCTGCCCCCTTTTACGTCTGCTCTCAGTTTTTCCCAGCATCAGGGTCTTTTCCAATGAGTTGACTCTTTGCACCAGGTGGACAAAGTAGTGGAGTTTCAGCTTCAGCATCTGTCCTTCCAATGAACATTCACAGTCGGTTTCTTTTCCTTATTTTTTTCTGGTTGTAATTTGGAACAATAAGATCTGTCCTGTGTGTCTGGACACTCATCCTCTACCAAAAGGGGATGTTTCTTTGTATTTGAACAATGAACTATTTGAGAAGTAAAGTATCAAGTTGTTTATTGAATGACTAGGTTTTGTCTGTATCATAAGGCAAATTGGTGACACTCTCCTTGGTAGTTACCCCCGTAACTAAGATTTTTCTCTTGTGACACCAGCTGTCAATAACCTATTTATCAGCATTTCCCACCCTGAAGCTAGACAGCATAGGAAATATTATACACATGTTAACTTAGGAAGTTTGATGGTTGTCCCATTCACAGTTTCATGGAGCTGAATGGTACGTTTGCAGGGAATCAGCTGAGTGAAGGAGAGAACAAGTTTGCATAATCCTGAGATCATAAATAACATTCTATTTCAATTTTATTTTACAAAAAATATAAAAAGAGGATCATGTTTGCTTTTCCTTGTATTTGTGGTCTAAGAAAGACTTTCAAGTCAAGGTGAAAAAGTGAGAGTGTTAGTCCCTCAGTCATGTCTGACTCTTTGTGACCCCATCATGGTGTGACCCCCACCAGGCTCCGCTGTCCAAGGAGAAGAAAGTAAACAAAAAGAAAAACATGCTAACTATAGTAAATATGCTCAGTGTCTTAACAAAAATTTTGATTTCATTACTGTTTAGAAGTGAAACTTATACTCAGTATGGATTTAATGCCTGTAAATTAAAAATTAATTTGTAATATAAAATTTAATACAGATTATTCAGTTTAAATAGATAATATATATTACAAAGCAGAGGCAGTATTCTGATGGAGACTAGGAAGCACAGGCTCTATTTTTAGAAATCATCAGAGATTATTTTTCAATCCTTTGTAGTTTCTTTAACCTTGAGAATTATGTTGTTCTGAAGAATGTATTTTCTCTCTGTTGGATTATATAGCAAAGTTGTTGTCTAAAACAATTTCACCTATCTTCTCTACAGATGGAAGATACCTGTAGAAATGTTGGCATTTAATAATTTCTGACTTCAGAAAACAATGACTTTTAGCTTCTAAGCTAGGTGGACTGGATTTTCTATCAGTGTAGTCTTTAGTTTAAGATAATGTAGGGTCTAAAAAGTTGCTTGTACATTGGTTGTGCTGAGCTTTGAGTTTTTGCTTGTGAGCCGTGGTTGGCTTTTGTAGGGCAGCCTCTGAAGGTAGCCTGAGTCCCCTTCAGATGTACCTCTAAGGGGGCACCTCTTTGCTTCAGAGAGCTGCAGCAAACAGGCCAGCCTGACACCCAGTGAGCCGATCATCTGAGAACTGCTCCTTGCTCCTCTTGCTGAGTCCCTGACCCCAGCTCTTCTGTCCTCACTTCTACCTGGACGCCTCTTCCTGGCAAGGTCCTGCCTCAACTGTTCCGTGTGCTCTGTTGCGTCTGACTCTGTGACCCCATGGCCTGTAGCCTCTGTCCATGGGATTCTCCAGGCAAGGATACTGGAGTGGGTTGCCATGTCCTTCTCCAGGGGATCTTCCTGACCTAGGAATGGAACCTACATCTCTTATGCCTCCCGCATTGGCAGATNTTGTCTGTATCATAAGGCAAATTGGTGACACTCTCCTTGGTAGTTACCCCCGTAACTAAGATTTTTCTCTTGTGACACCAGCTGTCAATAACCTATTTATCAGCATTTCCCACCCTGAAGCTAGACAGCATAGGAAATATTATACACATGTTAACTTAGGAAGTTTGATGGTTGTCCCATTCACAGTTTCATGGAGCTGAATGGTACGTTTGCAGGGAATCAGCTGAGTGAAGGAGAGAACAAGTTTGCATAATCCTGAGATCATAAATAACATTCTATTTCAATTTTATTTTACAAAAAATATAAAAAGAGGATCATGTTTGCTTTTCCTTGTATTTGTGGTCTAAGAAAGACTTTCAAGTCAAGGTGAAAAAGTGAGAGTGTTAGTCCCTCAGTCATGTCTGACTCTTTGTGACCCCATCATGGTGTGACCCCCACCAGGCTCCGCTGTCCAAGGAGAAGAAAGTAAACAAAAAGAAAAACATGCTAACTATAGTAAATATGCTCAGTGTCTTAACAAAAATTTTGATTTCATTACTGTTTAGAAGTGAAACTTATACTCAGTATGGATTTAATGCCTGTAAATTAAAAATTAATTTGTAATATAAAATTTAATACAGATTATTCAGTTTAAATAGATAATATATATTACAAAGCAGAGGCAGTATTCTGATGGAGACTAGGAAGCACAGGCTCTATTTTTAGAAATCATCAGAGATTATTTTTCAATCCTTTGTAGTTTCTTTAACCTTGAGAATTATGTTGTTCTGAAGAATGTATTTTCTCTCTGTTGGATTATATAGCAAAGTTGTTGTCTAAAACAATTTCACCTATCTTCTCTACAGATGGAAGATACCTGTAGAAATGTTGGCATTTAATAATTTCTGACTTCAGAAAACAATGACTTTTAGCTTCTAAGCTAGGTGGACTGGATTTTCTATCAGTGTAGTCTTTAGTTTAAGATAATGTAGGGTCTAAAAAGTTGCTTGTACATTGGTTGTGCTGAGCTTTGAGTTTTTGCTTGTGAGCCGTGGTTGGCTTTTGTAGGGCAGCCTCTGAAGGTAGCCTGAGTCCCCTTCAGATGTACCTCTAAGGGGGCACCTCTTTGCTTCAGAGAGCTGCAGCAAACAGGCCAGCCTGACACCCAGTGAGCCGATCATCTGAGAACTGCTCCTTGCTCCTCTTGCTGAGTCCCTGACCCCAGCTCTTCTGTCCTCACTTCTACCTGGACGCCTCTTCCTGGCAAGGTCCTGCCTCAACTGTTCCGTGTGCTCTGTTGCGTCTGACTCTGTGACCCCATGGCCTGTAGCCTCTGTCCATGGGATTCTCCAGGCAAGGATACTGGAGTGGGTTGCCATGTCCTTCTCCAGGGGATCTTCCTGACCTAGGAATGGAACCTACATCTCTTATGCCTCCCGCATTGGCAGACGGGTTCTTTACCCCTAGCGCCACCTGGGAAGCCCGTTCAGCTGGCTTCAGGCTTTGTGTCCTGGGCCACCGACTGAAGCTAACGTCGTCTCAGGGCCCCGGCTGACATCCTCCCAGCTCTGCTTTGCATCCTGCATTTCCCCTTGCTGCGGGTAGAGTAACAATGCATATTTCTACATGATCTACCTGAATTAGAGGAGAAAGCAGAATCATGGAAGCAGATAGACATGGGAAAAAATTAAATACACATCTTCTCCCGCTGATGAGGAAGTTCCCAGTGTACCAGGAACTGTACTCAGGAGTGTACACTCACCACTTCAGTGTCACCCTCCCCACATGACAGCTGGAGAGATGGAGGCTTAAAGAGATAAGTAACTTGCTCAGGGCCAAGTGGTGAAGTGGCTTCCCTGGTGGCTCAGAGGTTAAAGCGTCTGCCTCCAATGCGGGAGACCTGGGTTTGATCTCTGGGTTGGGAAGATCTCCTGGAGAAGGAAATGGCAATCCACTCCAGTATTCTTGCCTAGAGAATCCCATGGACGGAGAAGCCTAGTAGGTTACAGTCCACGGGGTCGCAAAGAGTCGGACACGACTGAGCAACTTCGCCTTCACCTTCAAGTGGTGAAGCTGGGACTCTAACCCATGTTCTTACCATGCCTGCCCCTGCTCTTAACAGTAGCAGCCAGTACTGACCTAGGACTTTCTGTGCTACAGCTGTTAGTTTAAATGCTCTACATATATTAGCTGATTTTGTTCTTCCAATAAAGCCTGTAAAGTGGATGTGACTATTATCATCACATGTAGCCCCGTTACACACATAAGAAAATGAGGCAAATCAGTGCTAAAAGCAATGAGCTATAAGCCATGAAATGATGTGGAGGAACCGTGAATACATGTGGCCAAGTGAGAGAGACCAGTCTGAAAAGGCTTTATACCATGTGACTTCAACTCTGTGACATTCTGGAAAAGGCAGAACTCTCTCTGGTGGCTCAGACAGTAAAGAATCTGCCTGTAATATGGGAGACCGAGGTTCAACCCATGGGTCAGGAAGATCTCCTAGAGAAGGGCATGGCAACCCACTCCAGTATTCTTGCCTGGAAAATCCCATGGACAGAGAAGCCTGGTGGGCTGCAGTCCATTGGGCCGCAAAGAGTCGGATATGACTGAAGTGACTTAGCACACGTGAATGGACATAATCAAAAGATCAGTGGTTTCCAGGGGTTGGTGGGGAAAGAATGAATAGGCGCATCACAGGGATGTTTAGGGCAGTGAAACTGTTAGGTGGGATACCACAGTGGTGGGCACACATGATTAAACATTTGTTCAACCAGTGGAATATACAAGCTAAGAATGAAGCCAGGGGACACGGTGGGCTCTGGGTGGTGGTGGCGTGTCAACGTAGGTTCATGAGTTGTAGGTTCATGAGTTGTAACAAGTGTATCATCTGGCGGGGATGTTAATAATGGGGGAGGTGGTACCTGTGGAGAGGGAGGGGCTAAATGGGAAATGTCTGTACCTTCTCCATTTTTCTGTGAACGTAAAACTAGTGCTCTAAAAATAAAGCAAAAAAAAAAAAAGTATGAGGAAAAAGGGGAAAACAATGAGGCACAGAGAGGCAAAATCGTAGCCCAAGATCCCACAGGTAGCAAGTGGCAGGGGCAGGATGCTCAGAGAGTGTGCTCTTCACCCCACAGCACATGGTTCCTCAGCATCTTCTACCCACTGAGCACTTTCCCCAACGCTTTACTTGTTGCTGTTGTTCAGCCACTAAGTCGCTTGCGACTCTTTGCAACCCCATAAACTGTAGCTCACCAGGCTTCCCTGTCCTTCACCATCTCCCTGAGTTTGCTCAACTCATGTCTATTGAGTCAGTGATGCCATCCAACCATCTCATCCCTTGTCTTCTTCTCCTCCCGCTTTTAATCTTTCCCAGCATCAGGGTCTTTTCCAACGAGTCAGCTCTTTGCATCAGGTGGCCAAAGTATTGGAGCTTCAGCATCAGTCCTTCCAATGAATTTTCAGGGTTGATTTCCTTTAGGATGGACTGGTTGGATCTCCTTGCAGTCCAAGGGACTCTCAAGAGTCTTCTCCAGCACCACAATTCAAAAGCATCAATTCTTCAGTGCTCAGCTTTCTTGATGGTCCAACTCTCACATTGTACATGACTTCTGGAAAAACCCTAGCTTTAAAAGCTTTCCTTCTATAGATTGGCAAATACTCTGTGCTTCAGGGTCTAACTGTCTTAGATCATCCAGGCTGCTATAACGGCATTACCACAGACTGGAGTGTGGGGTGAGGTTAAGACAGGTCTGGAGGCTGGAAATCTGAGACAAGGGCACTGGCCTGGTGGGACTCACATGGGGAGGAGGTGGAACATGGAACATGGTCACTCGTGTCCTTTGATCAGGGCACTCATCCCATCAGGAGGGATTCCTTCCCAAAGGCCCCACCTCCAAACACCATCACCTCAACCTACAGATCTGTGGGAACATGAACATTTTGTCCATGGTGCTAACCAACCACATCACATGCTGGGGTCGGGGAGCAGCTGATACTGGTCCTGGACTGATGGCGCTGCCAGGATGGGAACTCTCACAGCAGAACCAGGAAAGCCGCAGGCAACTCAGGGAAGGATGGTCACCCCAGCCAAGCAGGCACTACCCCTCCCGCCTCTCATCCATCTAGTGGCATTTTCCCCACAAGTACAGCTTCCATGTCATATGACTCTCTTCCTGGTTCTGTGAGTGAGTTGTGCTCACTGCCACATGATGTGTCTCAACAGGCCCAGTGTACCTCCTGTCTCCCTGCCCCACCCCCATTCTCCAGCGCTGACACAGGCCGCATCCTCTCAGCATCATGATGACAGGTGGAAGCCTTAACAAAGGCTAGTGTCAGGGACCCAACAGCACTCCTGAGGTTTCAGTGCCTCACCAGGAATCTGGGGGCTGCAAACGCCATTGCATGCGTGTGTGCATGCTGTCACTTCAGTCACGTTCAACCTGTGAAACCCCTTGGACCGTAGCCCACCAGCCTCCTATGTCCATGTCTTCCCAGGCAAGAATAGTGGAGTGGGTTCCCATGCCCTCCTCCAGGAGATCTTCCCAGCTCAGGGATTGAACCCATGTGTCTCATGTCTCCTGCATTGGCAGGTGGGTTCTTTATCACTAGTGACACCTGGGAAGCCACAGATGACATTGCTTCTTGCCAGAATGCATCTCTTAGAGCTCTGCCTGAGTGGGGTACCATGGGAACACGTCTCTGCCTCTTCCCAGACCTTCTAGCTCTGAGCCACAGTCCCAGGAGAAAAGGGCTGTAAAGCATCGAAGGTGCCCTTTTTTGAGTTCTGCAAATCTCTCTGTGGGTGCTCGCCCTCAGGCTGAGTGGGGAGGAGACCTGGGATTTGCATACACGTGTCCTGCTCTTTCCAAGGAATCCCCTTTCCAAGGCCAGTAGCAGCCTTGCATGTGTCCACATGCTGTGTGGACCCAGTTCAGCTCAGTTGTGTCCGACTCTTTGTGACCCCATGGACTACAGCATGCCAGGCCTACCTGTCTGTCACCAACTCCTGGAGTTTACTCAAACTCATGTCCATTGAGTCAGTGATGCCATCCAGCCATCTCATCCTCTGTTGTCCCCTTCTCCTTCTGCCTTCAGTCTTTCCCAGCATTAGGGTCTTTTCAAACGAGTCAGTTCTTTGCATCAGGTGGCCAAAGTATTGGAGTTTCAGCAACAGAGTTCCAGAAAAACATCTACTGCTTTATTGACTATGCCAAAGCCTTTGACTGTGTGGATCACAACAAGCTGTGGACCCAGTGCTGGGGCACAGACTCCCTTCAATCTTCCTGCAACCCTTGGGAGCTGGAAAAGAAAGACAGTTGTGCCAGCCACTGTCCTGAAGATAGAAGGCAACCAGTAACTCACTCATGAGGACTGATCACAGCTCTTGGTGGGGATGAGGCTGGCAGACTTGTGGAAACAGAGGCTGAGTTGTATATATATATATATATATATGCGTATTTCCTGTTGGTTCTTTTCCTCTGAAGAACCCTGCCTAATACATATACACTATTACTGTTACTTGTAAATATTTAACTGAAGGTAATCTAAGGAACACTGTAGTAAAGAATTTGAATATAAAAAGATGGCTTTAGAATGACCAGTGTTTTTGTTTTTGTTTTAATTGGCATATAGTTGAACTGACATTCCTTTTTATGGCCAAATAATATTCCATTGTATATAGGTACCACAGTTTCTTTATCCATTCATCCGCTGATGGACATCTAGGTTGCTTCCATGTTCTAGCTATTGTAAATAGTGCTGCAATTAATATTGGAGTGCAGGCGCCTTTTTCAGTTTTGGTTTCCTCAGAGTATATGCCTAGTAGTGGGGTTGCTGGGTCATATGGTGGTTTTATTCCTAGTTTTTTAAGGAATCTCCACATTGTCTTCCATAGTGGCTATGATTTACAGTATTGTGTTAGTTTCTGGTGTACAGCAAGATGATTCAGTTATACATACATTTACATTCTTGTTTCTATTCTTTTCCATGATGGTTTATTATAGGATACTAAATATAGGTCCCTATGCTATACAGTAGGGCTTTGCTCTGTACCTATTTTGCATATAGTAGTTTGTATCTGCTAATTCCAAACTCTTAATTTTATCCTTCCCCCTCTCCCTTTCCCTCTTTGGTAACAATAAGTTTGTTCTCTATATCTGTGTGTCTGTTTATGAGTTGCAAATAAGTTCATTTGTGCCATAAGTTCCACTATAAGTGGTATCATATGGCACTTCTCTTTCTGACTTCACTTAGTATAATAATCTCAAGGTCTCCATGTTGCTGAAAATAGCATTACTCCATTCTTTTTTTGTGGCTGAGTAGTATTCCACTGTATACGTGTACCCTGTCTTTACCCATTCATCTGTTGATGGACATTTAGGTTGCCTCCACATCTTAGTTATTGTGAATGTGCTACCATGAGCATTGGACTCGGGTGTGTGTGTCTTTTCAAATTAGAGTTTTCTTCAGATATATACCCAGGTGTGGGCTTGCTGGCTCATCAGTTCAGTCGCTCAGTCATGTCCGACTCTTTGCAACTCCATGAATCGCAGCACATCAGGCCTGCCTGTCCATCACCAACTCCCAGAGTTCACTCAGATTCACGTTCATCAAGTCAGTGATGCCATCCAGCCATCTCATCCTCTGTTGTCCCCTTCTCCTCCTGCCCCCAATCCCTCCCAGCATCAAAGTCTTTTCCAATGAGTCAACTCTTTGCATGAGGTGGCCAAAGTACTGGAGTTTCAGCTTTAGCATCATTCCTTCCAAAGAAATCCCCGGGCTGATCTCCTTCAGAATGGACTGGTTGGGTCTCCTTGCAGTCCAAGGGACTCTCAAGAGTCCTCTCCAACACTACAGTTCAGAAGCATCAATTCTTCGGTGCTCAGCTTTCTTCACAGTCCAGCTCTCACATCCATAGAGCAATTCTATTTTTAGTTTTTTAAGGAAACTCCATACTGTTTTCCATAGTGGCTGCTCCAATTTACACAGAATGATCAGTTTTAGATATGTCTGTATATGCTAAGGCTTGTTTGCTTACATTTTTATCACTAAATTGTTGACTATTAATTACTTTGTGTTTTAGGAGTTTGACTGATCTGATATAGAAACATTTAAACCAGCCTTTATCATGTTAGTCTGACATTTCTGTGAGATCTGCTCACTCCCAGGTGAACCGATGCTTCCTGACCTTACACTCCACACTGACAAATAAGGGGGAATATTCTCTCCTATGGTATGAAACTGTCGACTGTCTCAGAGAACTTTCTTCTGGAAATAGAACTGCTGCTGATCAATGTGATATTTGAACAACAGAGGAACAGGTTTTCCCTTATAGTAAAGGTTTCATTGAATTTCCCATTAATCTTACACTTCCCTGTGTTATCTCTTAGTTCCTAAATATAAAATCATCTTGGGACCTGCCTGAACTGATAAAGTTAGGCATAGAAAGTCTCAGACAATGAAAAAATAAAAGCAATTTAGAGCTGGCAAGAGCTAAATGGGACCAGCTGGTTTTATTATCTTTATATGCTCACTTGGCCAAGCGTTTTCCTGGGTTCTTTTGGTGACAGAGCAGACCGTGCCAGTTTGATTCACAAACGCTGAAAATGGAATTACTTTAAACATCCCTTTGGGGGAGATGATTAGAATGATTGCAACGCAGGATGGATGGCTATGGGAAGGGAGACACTGATTTTAGGGCTCAGACGATGGCTTCCTCCTCTGAAGAGAACCAGGATACACAAACTACACGCTTTCACAGTGATGCATGGGAGTATCTTGGGCACAGTGACCATCCTTCCTGAACCCCAGCATTAGAATAACCAAACACAGGCATAATCCCTCTTTATTGTACATATAGGAATAAAGATACTGTACAAATATGTAAAGAATACACAATGCATGCATGCTAAGTTGCTTAAGTCGTGTCTGACTCTTTGCGACCCCATGGACTGTAGCCTGCCAGGCTCCTCTGTCCATGGGATTCTCCAGGCAGGACTACTGGAGTGGGGTTCCATGCCCTTCTCCAGGGGATCTTCCCAAGCCAAGGACTGAATCCATGTTTCCTATAGCTTCTGCATTACAGGTAGGTTCTTTACCACTGAGCCCCCTGGGATGCCAGTACAAATTGGGATCATCTTAATCCAATGGGAAGGGAGAGAGAGAAGCCTAATTATACACCGTAAACATAGTTACTAATGTAGCGCTTCTAATCCTGGCTGTCAGTAACCTTTCCTTTTCTGCTGTATTCAGTTCTATGAGAGGGACATTGGCATGGAGGAGGATGGTTCTCTCTATGATTTAGTAGAAAGACGCACCTTTATAGGAACAGTGATCCATCCGGCTGTTTGACCTCTGCCAAAATTCAGTGTCTCTCTCCGGATTCATAAATGATGCTCTTCAATCAGGAGATGTAGCTGAGGCTGTGGTTATCTGTGCAAGTTAAAAATACAGAACAAGAAGCACTTTACGAAAAAAAAAATAAGACAATTTCTGTTCTCAGATTTGCTAGACAAATAGCAGCTACTGACTGAAAATAACCAGGCAAGCTTGGCTGATGAAGGAGCCCAAGAGTAAGCAAAAATGAAACTCGTTTCATTGCAGACTCAGCTAGAAAGTATTTACGGATCCTATTTCGGTCCTGGAGCAGTTGTGGTGATGTCATACATAACCAGCATGGTTCGTGCATTCGTCAGAAGCTCCTTGTCATCTGGGAAGCCATTTTTGCCTTCCACTCTGTTTTCTCAAAGTGACGCACCAGCTATTGTCTTTGATGTGGGAAGGAAAGAAGTTAAAATTCTTTTGGCAGTAGATGATGCATAGACAATCCATCTGTAGTAACCTCTGAAGTCTCTTTCTCAATTCCATACTGCAGTCAGCAGGTGGGGCCATCAATAGAAAAAAATGNAATTCTATTTTTAGTTTTTTAAGGAAACTCCATACTGTTTTCCATAGTGGCTGCTCCAATTTACACAGAATGATCAGTTTTAGATATGTCTGTATATGCTAAGGCTTGTTTGCTTACATTTTTATCACTAAATTGTTGACTATTAATTACTTTGTGTTTTAGGAGTTTGACTGATCTGATATAGAAACATTTAAACCAGCCTTTATCATGTTAGTCTGACATTTCTGTGAGATCTGCTCACTCCCAGGTGAACCGATGCTTCCTGACCTTACACTCCACACTGACAAATAAGGGGGAATATTCTCTCCTATGGTATGAAACTGTCGACTGTCTCAGAGAACTTTCTTCTGGAAATAGAACTGCTGCTGATCAATGTGATATTTGAACAACAGAGGAACAGGTTTTCCCTTATAGTAAAGGTTTCATTGAATTTCCCATTAATCTTACACTTCCCTGTGTTATCTCTTAGTTCCTAAATATAAAATCATCTTGGGACCTGCCTGAACTGATAAAGTTAGGCATAGAAAGTCTCAGACAATGAAAAAATAAAAGCAATTTAGAGCTGGCAAGAGCTAAATGGGACCAGCTGGTTTTATTATCTTTATATGCTCACTTGGCCAAGCGTTTTCCTGGGTTCTTTTGGTGACAGAGCAGACCGTGCCAGTTTGATTCACAAACGCTGAAAATGGAATTACTTTAAACATCCCTTTGGGGGAGATGATTAGAATGATTGCAACGCAGGATGGATGGCTATGGGAAGGGAGACACTGATTTTAGGGCTCAGACGATGGCTTCCTCCTCTGAAGAGAACCAGGATACACAAACTACACGCTTTCACAGTGATGCATGGGAGTATCTTGGGCACAGTGACCATCCTTCCTGAACCCCAGCATTAGAATAACCAAACACAGGCATAATCCCTCTTTATTGTACATATAGGAATAAAGATACTGTACAAATATGTAAAGAATACACAATGCATGCATGCTAAGTTGCTTAAGTCGTGTCTGACTCTTTGCGACCCCATGGACTGTAGCCTGCCAGGCTCCTCTGTCCATGGGATTCTCCAGGCAGGACTACTGGAGTGGGGTTCCATGCCCTTCTCCAGGGGATCTTCCCAAGCCAAGGACTGAATCCATGTTTCCTATAGCTTCTGCATTACAGGTAGGTTCTTTACCACTGAGCCCCCTGGGATGCCAGTACAAATTGGGATCATCTTAATCCAATGGGAAGGGAGAGAGAGAAGCCTAATTATACACCGTAAACATAGTTACTAATGTAGCGCTTCTAATCCTGGCTGTCAGTAACCTTTCCTTTTCTGCTGTATTCAGTTCTATGAGAGGGACATTGGCATGGAGGAGGATGGTTCTCTCTATGATTTAGTAGAAAGACGCACCTTTATAGGAACAGTGATCCATCCGGCTGTTTGACCTCTGCCAAAATTCAGTGTCTCTCTCCGGATTCATAAATGATGCTCTTCAATCAGGAGATGTAGCTGAGGCTGTGGTTATCTGTGCAAGTTAAAAATACAGAACAAGAAGCACTTTACGAAAAAAAAAATAAGACAATTTCTGTTCTCAGATTTGCTAGACAAATAGCAGCTACTGACTGAAAATAACCAGGCAAGCTTGGCTGATGAAGGAGCCCAAGAGTAAGCAAAAATGAAACTCGTTTCATTGCAGACTCAGCTAGAAAGTATTTACGGATCCTATTTCGGTCCTGGAGCAGTTGTGGTGATGTCATACATAACCAGCATGGTTCGTGCATTCGTCAGAAGCTCCTTGTCATCTGGGAAGCCATTTTTGCCTTCCACTCTGTTTTCTCAAAGTGACGCACCAGCTATTGTCTTTGATGTGGGAAGGAAAGAAGTTAAAATTCTTTTGGCAGTAGATGATGCATAGACAATCCATCTGTAGTAACCTCTGAAGTCTCTTTCTCAATTCCATACTGCAGTCAGCAGGTGGGGCCATCAATAGAAAAAAATGGTCCACTAAGACCTTTTCATTTTGAGAGCACAGTTTAGCAAAAACTGACGATGAACCTGTCTTGGTATTTGTGGTGTTGAGACATATTTCGTGATGTGTTACATTGACATCTGTGTAACGTACACTGAGATCTGCATGCCTGGATGAATGGACATTGCATTACGGAAACAGACGAAGGTGTTGATATTCCTGTGCTCAGGGTTGGGAAAGAGGCTCGGGGCTCCCTTTCTTGTTCAGACATGTGTACCTGTCATAGATCAGACATTGGAGCCTCTGTCTGGTGCACCCGCTTGGTTTTACACGGGCTGTGCGAAGGGAGATAAAACTGAACGGGGTTGATCTCGAGCGGTGAGTGAGGTGCGGTGATCTTTGTGTATGTCTCTTCCTTGCATATGCAGTAGCGCTCAGACTCCTGTTTTCCTGGGATGCGTTCAAGCGCACAGTAAGTGACATTCCGATGAGCTGGAACCTCTTCCTTCAGCAGATGTTTCAGCAAATTGTTTCCCTGCTGCCACCACTTCAGCAGGTTTTTCTAACTGAATAGATGGTTTGATTGCCGTGAGACTCACGTGCTCCCTGAACTTATCTTGCGTTTTCCTGCCATCATTCCAGACACAGTTTGGGTCACCATTCCAGCAGCAGAGACAGTCCCACTGAACTATGCTTTTCTTCCTTTCCTATTAGATCTCGGGCACCAAGGTCAGTGATGCTCTTGAGACTTTATTACAAACACTCAACTGACACTGCAGGTTGTTTTCCCCCTAGAGATTAACTAAATGATAATCTCCTTCCTAATTCTAAACAGAACACATGTCACTGTCACAGGAAACCATCCTCAGAGACCCTGCTGCTGCTAAGTTGTTTCAGTCGTGTCTGACTCTGTGCGATCCCACCAGGCTCCCCAATCCCTGGGATTCTCCAGGCAAGAACACTGGAGTGGGTTGCCATTTCTTTCTCCAATGCATGAGAGTGAAAAGTGAAAGTGAAATTGCTCAGTTGTATCTGACTCTTTGCGACCCCATTAACTGGAGTCTACCAGGCTCCTCTGTCCATGGGATTCTCCAGGCAAGAGTACTGGAGTGGGTGCCATCGCCTTCTCTGCAGAGACCCTGCAAAGCTGCTTAATTCTGATACCGCCCTATACTCATTTTTGGGGATAGGATTCTTAGCTACTGTTACATAGATTTTGTTGCTGTGGTACTGAGTTTTGCTCTGCTTTCCAGACTTCTTTTATGTTTGCAAAATCAGAGGTACCTTCCAAACGGAATTTTTCTGCTGTGTTTGACCAGCATCTGTGCTACTAAATTAAAGAAATGATGCTTTAAGGAAATTGAGCATAATCCAGTGGTTATCACAGCTTCCCAGGTGGTGCTAGTGGTAAAGAACCTTCCTGCCCATGCAGAAGATGTAAGAGACGTGGGATTGATCCCTGGGTCTGGAAGATGCCCTGGAGAAGGGAATGGCGACCCACTCCAGTATTCTTCCCTGGAGAACTCCATGGACCGAGGAGCCTGGCAGGCTATAGTCCACAGGGTCACAGAGTTGGACATGACTGACACGACTTAGCACACACACACCAGTGGTTATCACAGGGGAACAGGGATAAAATGACGATGGGGAGAGTTTTAGTTTCTATTTCATCAGCTTCAGTGTGGTTCATTTATTTTTGCCACAAGCAGATGTTGCATTTCTGATCATGAATAAAGGAGAGATTTTCATGATGTGCACAAACAGTTGCAAAGCTGGTTCCATTGGCAAATCCAGATCAGTAATTCATCTCAGGCACCGAGTCTCCTCTGAGCTATAACTTAATTGAATCAAAGTCTAATTCAGTTTTTCAACTTGCTTTCTGGGAGTCCTAATTTCTCTGTAACAGAATGGTTGTGAGATACCACTGAGAATTTCTTTCTTTTTTGTTTTTTTTGAGGAAAGTTCAGGGAGCAAGAAGGAGCCATTGCTGCCTCTGAATGCATTTTCAGAAATGAATTTGAAGACTTGTTGAAAACATGATATTCAAGTGATTTTTAAATTACAGTTCCCTTGAAATTTTAAACTCTGCTGTTGCTGTTTGACATTTATGTGGTTCTCTAGTGTTATCCTTTATGCACAATTAAAAAAAAATCTCTCTACAAGGAAATCCAAAGTTAAGGCACCATCAAGATGACTGAGAAGGGGACAATCCTACAAACTCTGGCTGACTTGGTCCACAACTTTGTGTAGATCTTCTTCCAAGCATCTTGGTCAAAATGTTTTTGGGGGACAACTATATACGCTAAGAGTTGGGCACGACTGAGCGACTTCACTTTCGCTTTTCACTTCATGCATTGGAGAAGGAAATGGCAACCCACTCCAGTGTTCTTACCTGGAGAATCCCAGGGACGGAGGAACCTGGTGGGCTGCCGTCTATGGGGTCGCACAGAGTCGGACACGACTGAAGTGACTTAGCAGCAGCAGCGGCAGCAGCAGCAGCAGCATATAGGTGGAAGAACATAACTCCTGAGTGGTGACCGCAATTCTGGAAAATGTTTGATATCATGAGTGTATCCATTATGCTCTTTTGGTTAGAGATGATAGAAGCTGAAGCAGCTTAAGTAGAAAGGATTAGTATGTTTGCTTGTAAAACCATCTATGGGGTTGGAGATACATGCGATCAGTTTTAGGTGTGACTTGTTCTGGGGATTCAGACAATGTCCTTGGACCCCTGACTCTGTCTTTTTTTACCTTGGCTCTGTTTCTTTCTGCATTTGCTTCATCTTCAGGCACGTTCTGTGTGCATAATGGCAAAGAGGACTGTGGGCTTGTTCCGAAAAGAAGAGAAAGCCACTCTTTTTCTGAGTCCACATAGCAAATCTCAAGAGTCTGATGGACTCTTAATCATCCCTGCCAGGGAGATGGAGTTCACTGACTGGCCAGTATCATGGTCCTACTGTTGAGGAGTGGGGTGGGCCTGATACAACCTCCCCACTCCCACCTCCATCCCAGGACCTTGTGGAGTGGAGGATTGTTCTCCAAGAGAAGAGTCATCAGATGGACAGGCTGCAATGCCCGCCTTGGAAGGCCACTTCTGTAGGACCTGGTAGGTTCCTCAGCCCCTAGGGAGACTGCCCAAAGGTAATTATGTTTGGGCATTTGAGAATTAAGTGGACATTGTATTTCCTTAACTTTCAGTTCTAGCCAAGCAAGTGTAAAAAAAAAATCCCTTAGTTATAATTCACTTAGAAAACCTAGGAAAAAAGATGGCTCAAATCTGTTTGTACCAAGGCTTTATTGGAAATGCATAAAATACGTTTGGGTCCTCTTGGTGAGCACTCCCTCAAGAATGTTTTTGTGATTTTTTCAATTCAGTAAAATCTCCCTTAACTAAATTACCCAATTTATCTCATAAAAATCTGGGTCTGCTATGAAACAGTTATACTTGTGATGATGATGATGATGATAAATTATAAAGTGATTGTTTGGCAGTCATCATGCAAGGCTTCTCATATGTTTTGTCTTAGAATAATTTTTACAGAAATTCTGTGTGATAAGTATCAAAATCCTCACCTTGATAAATAGGGTTGAAATAAATAGCATTGAAGTAACCATACTTAGGAGAAGGCAATAGCAACCTGCTCCAGTACTCTTGCCTGGAAAATCCCATGGATGGAGAAGCCTGGTAGGCTGCAGTCCATGGGGTTGCGAAGAGTTGGACATGACTGAGTGACTTCACTTTCACTTTTCACTTTCATGCATTAGAGAAGGAAATGGCAACCCACTCCAGTGTTCTTGCCTGGAGAATCCCAGGGACGGGGCAGCCTGGTGGGCTGCCGTCTATGGTGTCGCACAGAGATGGATACGACTGACATGACTTAGCAGCAGCAGCAGCAGCAACCATACTTACCGAGGTCACACTGTGTAGTGGAGCGGGCGTTCAGATGGATTTGTCTGGTTCTGATGCCTAACCTCTTAACTGCTATCAACCCTGCCTCTCTGTACAGAGCTTGCCTGCATGAATAAAGTAAGGGGGGTGAAGGGAACTGCACAGCTGAGCCTGGAGGTGGGGTAGAGAGTGACTTTCTATGGGAGGGAGGTGATTCTGGGTCTTAAATGACTGAGGCATCATTACTTGGTTCATTTCATTGTTTGGATTTATTCCATCCAGATTCACCTACTTTTCAATCTAGGACCATAACCCCTTTTAATCTCCATATTTGAAATAGATAGAAATAATCTTTATTGAGGAGGTTGTATCCTAGATGAAACTCAGTCTCTTTGACTGCTAATTGCTTTATTTACATTTTGGAAGGGTAAAATGATAATGGTTAGTATTTGAACCATGCTTCATAATTAGTCAAGAGTTACCAATTCATTGCTTGTAATGTAACAGGTCAGATGCTGGCATCTCCCTTGTAGTGGTGAGGCATCTTTAATTTGGAGAAGTTGTGTGACTTCCCTCCAAGTCTGCTGTCTCCAGATATCATGCTCTATCAATTAAACTCTTTAAAATGGAACTGAATGATGATAAGATGGGTAGAGCTGTTCTGTAGTCAGATAGAGGTTATCATTTCCACTGGAGGTAAAACTGCCGAGGGAAGGGACTGTCATGGGGTCATGTCACAGTTCTTAATTATTTCTGTAGCACAGTGCTTCTCCAATTTATTTTTAGCCCTGGAGTATGAGTCACCACCACTATAACCTGCATACTCTCATGCCGATGACTGTTCCAGTTTCCCTTTATTCTACTGAATTTGTTAGGGGATGGTTTGTGGCCCAGAATGTGCTCTCTCTTGGAGAATGTTCTATGTGAGCATGAGAAGAATGTGGATTCTGTTGCTGGGTGAAGTAGTCAATAGATGCCTCTTACCTCCTATTGACGGACAGAGCTGTTGAGCCAACTGTGCTCCTACTGATTTTCCGTCTGCTGGATCTTACAGATTTCTATATCTCCCTTTCTGATAGAAGGTGGTGAAAGCTCCAGCTAAAATCCTGGATTCACGCTTTATTCTGTCAGAATTCCATCCATCATTTTCTTATCTTAATCTTGCATTCCTGGAATAAATCCAACTTCACTGTTACATATTAACATTATTGTATATTGTTGGATTCAATCCGTTATGGCTTTATTTACTATTTTGCACCTGTGTTCATGACTATTCTGTTCTGTTCAGTTGCCAAGTAGTGTCCAACTCTTTGTGACCCTATGGACTGCAGCATGCCAGTCTTCCTGTCCTTGACTATCTCCCAGTTTGCTCAAATTCATGACTATTTCTGGCCTAGAATTGTTCTCTCTTGCAATGTCCTTATTAGATTTTAGAATCCAGGTTATATTGGCCTCAGTAAATGAGTTAGCTTCTCAACTTTTTCCTTTTTAAAAAATCCTCTGTAAGATAAGATTGATATTATTTTTTCCTAAACAGTAAAAACAGTAAACTGGGGAAGCCATCTGGGTCTGCAGTTTTCTTTTGGGGGAGATTTAAAATTATAACTTAAATTCTTTTAATACATGTAATGCTTTTAATACATGAGATTTAAAATTATAACTTAAATTCTTTTAATACATGTACTACATCTTTTAATACATGATGTTATAGTTGGCTTTTCTATTTCTTTTGTGTCAATCTTGGTAATTAGTGTTTGTCAAGGAATTAATTTATTTAAAATTTCTAATTTAATGGTATGAAGTTGTTTATAATATCATCTTATTATCTTTTTAATATCTCTAAAACCCTAAGTGATGTCTTTATTTTTATTCCTGATATTTATAATTACTTATTTATTTCTATATTTTGAAAAAAGTTGCCAGGGTTTATCAGTTTATTGGTCTTTTCAAAAAGTCAACTCTTGGCTTTTGAGATTTTTCTATTATGAAATTATTTTATTTCATTATTTATATTAGTTAGCAATGATAAGCTTCTTCTTAGTCCATTTCCTGTCTCAATTAGCTTGTTTTTTTTTATAAGCTTTTATATCTTTCTAGTGATTATTTTAGAATTTAAAGTATGCATGCTTGACCTTTCAGTACCTGTTACAAATTATGCCCTTGTTTGTATTTTTCATATTTTAACTTTTGTCTATTCAGTAAGGGTATTTCATTTAACTCTACCGAAGCATGTTGTATTTCCTTCCTGACCACTTGCTCAGTCCCATCTCTTCAACCAAGACAAACTTCATCTAAATTATCTCATCTGATTGATAATTGTCATTTATAAGTATATTGCTACATCTGTCTTGGGTATTCCTTTGGAAAAGGTATATGGATTCATTACATATTCTAATGTCTATAGATTATAAAATAAAGTCAAACATGAATCTGCTGATGCTTTTTAAGTTGACCTGTGTTTATACTTAGAAATGTCTCTTAATAGTAGGCTTCCATAGTGGCTCGGATGGTAAAGAACATGCCTGCAATACAGGAGACGTGTGTTTGATTGCTGGGTCGGGAAGGTCCCCTGGAGAAGAAAATGGCAACCCACTCCAGTATTCTTGTCTGGAGAATCCCATGGACAGAGGAGCCTAGTGGGCTACAGTCCATAGGGTTGCAGAGAGTTGTACACGACTGGATGACTATCACTCATCACTTTAATTTTACTAGTATTTTCCTTCTATAAGAAAGATCTGTTCTGCTCTTAAACTTTTTTACTTAATTATTTATTTCAGTTATATTTTTAGTACTAGAATTTTTATTTGATTTTTAAAAAAAAATTCTGTTCTCTGACAAAACTCTTCTTGTCATCTATTTCACTGAACACATTAATCATGGGTATTTTTAAAATCCATATCTAATAACTGTGTGTCTGCCTCCCTTATTTACTTTGTTTGGTTTTTAATAATTTTTACAGAGTACAGGTATTGGGTATAAAAAAAATGTAAGAACCTCTCCAAAAAGGATGTGATTTCCTCCTGGCTGGCAGTTACAGGAGTGTAGCTGGCTCTGATCTAACCAGCCAGCGTGGAGGATGTTGTGGTCCTTGTGGAATCAAATCGAATTCCTCTTTGCCCTTGCTTTGAGGGCATTGCCTGGGCTTACCTTGAGCTCTGATTTTTGTTTGCCCAGCATGCAAGGCTGCTGACACCCGATTTTGATTTTCAGCCCTTTGGCTGCTATTTTCTGCTTAGTCATGCAGTCTAGGCGACTACTGGAGGAAGTGTGCCTTCCTCACTAAAATCCTGGGTACCTCTGAGCTCCAGCCTTTGTTTCCCATCTCTGTGAGCATTTCAGACCCCAGGCTGAGCCCCTCTGCCGCGTTTCTCAGCCTCTCCTGCAATGCTCCTGAAGAATCTAAGCTACTCCATTTTGTTAACAGAAAAATTCCATTTTGTAAAAATTCCCAGGAAAGAGCTTCTCGGAAATCCCTTGACCCCACCCCATCACCCGTGGACCAATCAGAACCCGTGGCCAGCCCGGGGAAATGAAAACCAATCAGAACCCAACACGTAACCCTTCCACAGAAGGTAACCAATTAGACATTTCCCAACCCAGAAACTCCTGTTTTTCAAATTTTTCGCGGGAGAATACCCTATATAGGCAACGTAACCCAGAGCTCAGGGCTCTTCCCTATAGCCACTGCCTTGGTATCGGTGGGAACCCCAGCTCGAGCTTGGTAATAAAAACTCTCTTGCTTTTGCATCGGATATTGGCTCCCTGGTGGTCACTGGGAGATTTCGCGACTTGGGCATAACACTCCTGAATTGACAGGCGTTTCAGAGGAGGAGTGTTTGTCTCAAGTTCCCTCTTTTCGCTCACCTTTGGTCCCTTGAGATATTAGTTACTCTCAATGTCATTAAGCAGCTTTTATGAAAATTATGCTGCTTTTACCATTGTTTATACCAGCTACCTACCAGATGTGAGTGATGCTGTAATAGAACCAGGCCTCCTGTTTCGATTTCATGGTTGAGACTTCTGAGCAGTATTTTCCCTCTTTTGTGTTAAAGATTTTCTCCTCCGTGGTGATCTGCTGAGAGTGAGGTGCTGAGAAGCTGACTGAAAGGTATGAGTGTGGCAGGTTTTACACCTGAAGGTGCTCCTAGGTGGTTATAGTGAACAGCTTCTCTGGACCCTCCTAATTGCAGTATCTGTAGGTATCTTCTCTTAAGCTCCTACTTTCTGGGGGGTGGTGTCCTCTAGCTTGGTGCAGGGGGCGTGAGCTTGGAAGTCAGTCCCGTGAGGGCAGGAGGGGTCCTCAGGGGTCAACACGCAGGTTTCACGACCCCCTCTGTTTCTAGCATGGCGACCGTGTCAGGACACGTGGCTGTTGCATAGCCTGAGTGTGACAGCTTTCTAGTCTTCTGGGTCATGGAGGAGAGCAGGGTGTCTCAGCTCCTCGGGCTGACTTTCAGCAGTCCTGACTTCAGCACACCCTCACCTCCACTTCAGAGCAACGAATAACCCCCACTGGTAGCATCATTTCAGTGGTGCAGTCTCCCTGTGCAGGTGGACTGCTGAACATTCCTGATATCTGTCTTCCTATTGTCCTATTAACGGGATTTCAGGAGGAAACTACGTCAGAGCATGTGTTCAACCTACTAGGCTTTGCTGGTGGTTCACAGTACTCTCAGTAACTAAAAATAAATCTTCCAGAATAAATATCTTTCTTCCAGAATTGATTCATTAAGAAATCAGATGTGATAGCCACGTGATCTAAAAATACGTATCCAAATTGTCAACGAGAGAACTTTTCCTAGAGCGAATGATCACTGACGACTTAGTTGTTGTTCGGTTGTCAAGTCGCATCTGACTCTTTGTGATGCCATGAACTGCAGAACGCCAGGCCTCTGTGTCCCTCACCATCTCCTGGAGTTTGCCCAAGTTCATGTCCATTGAATCGGTGATGCCATCCAGTCATCTCATCATCTGTTGCCCTCTTCCCCTTCTGCCTTCAATTTTCCCCAGCATCAGGGTCTTTTCCAATGAGTTGGCTGTTCATGTCAGGTGGCCAAAATACTGGAGCATCAGCTTCAGCATCAGTCCTTCCAGTGAATATTCAGGATTTATTTCCTTTAGGGTTGACTGGTTTGATATCCTTCCAGTCCAAGGGACTCTCAAGAGTCTTCTCCAGCACCACAATTTGAAAACATCAATTCTTCGGTGCTCTGCATTCTTTATGGTCCAGCTCTTGCATTTGTACGTGATTACTGGGAAGACCATAGCTTTGGCTATATGGATGACTTAGTACCAGAAAGCTCAATGTAATATATATTTGCTTATTTGACTATAAGTGTATAATTTCATGTAGTCAAGTTGGGATCATTTTATGGGGCTAGGGAGTGGGGCCTAGGATGTAGAGTAAAAATGATTTTACTGGAATATTACAGGTAAAACATTATTGTGTGCAATCTAGGACAAGAATATGTTTTACTTCAGCTTATTTAGTAAAAGTAAAGCGACAGAGAACACTTCTGAATGTATACATGGTGTGAGTTTATTACACAAGGAACTGATCATCACTCAAACAGGGACATACTGTGTTAGACCTGGCAGAGAATGTCATTGGTGTTTAAAGCAAAGGAGTGTATATACATAGAGAATGTGTTGGGGAAGTGAAAGCCAGTGAGCATCTTCTATTTGAAGTTATTCAGTATCTCTGGAAGTTCAGACCAAAAGTAGCAACATGGATAATGTGTTTGCTGTCATGAAGGAGAAGATTGGGTTCTTATCTGGACTTGAACATCATGGAAAGACTTACGATGCCTCTATTAGAAAAGGGCGGCAGAGAATCAGCTCAGGGACACACAGGAACTTGGAAAATGGTTGATGTTATTTATCTCAGAAAGGAAAGGAAGGTTCTGCTGACACAGATAGTAACTGAGCTAAACAGTGGAGGTAAGGATGACCAGGACCCAGGCCAAGGCCTTAAGAAACTCATCATCTCCTCTGACATTCTTCCACATTATATCCCAGAGATCGATCATGGACTAATTTGATTGACTATAGATTGATTTCTAAGGAATTTCTTCTTTCTCCCTTCGAATCTGGAACGGAGTTTTCCCATCTCCATTTTGAAATCTTACGGCTCTCTAATCCCCTCTCCTAAATTTGTTGTGTTCTGTAAGCATCTAACTAAGAATTTTTAATGTGTGTGCAGCAATGGCTTAGGTGGTTTTCCTTCTAGAATTCTTCCACTCATGGACTTAACTTGTCTTACAGCTGTTCTTTTAATTATGGATACCTGCAATGTGAATGTCCTTATATTAGTAGGAAAGTTTTACTTAAATAAAAGAATCCCGATTAAAACAATCACAAGCTGCAAAGAGAACTTATTTCCATCCGTGATTAGGAAGTTAGGGGTACAGCCGTATTGAGCTAGGCACACCTGGATCTCCTGGAGCAAATGTAATCAGGGTTATATTTCTATCAGCTCCTCTTTCCTCCGCATTACCTTTATATTCAAGGCAGTCTTTCTTCACATGGTTTCTAAGTAGTGTGCCTTTACAGTATCCCCAAATTGACCTTGGCAGGTAGAGGATGCATCTTCAAGATGACTGCAGAAATGTCTCAAGATGCTTCCCCAAGGCAGAGCTGGGGCCACTTGCCCAATCCTGGACCAGTCCTTAAGGCCCAAGAGATGGCGTATTCTGATTGGCTAGGCCTGAGCCACGTGCTCAGGAGCCAAGGTGAGGTTAGCCCTGCTAGAACAGTATAAACCAAGAATGGAGAAAGGCTTCTTCCTATGGAATTTCGGGGAAAGGACATAAATGAAAGAAATCACGGTTCACAGATCTCCTGGAAGTTAAACATTTTCCTCCCCAAATCTTCCTGAGGCTAGAGGCTGGTCCAGGCGCCTTATCCATCTCTGTATCCAAATGGTAGCCAGTTCACCTACCTGCTGGCTGGTACAGGGTAAGTTGTTTGCTCATCTTTCCTTCTCTCCAGGATTATATCCAAATGCCCCCCTCTCTCTGAGAACTCAGAGCACAGCTGATGCTGGCTCAACCACTTCCATTCACACTGATGTCTTTTATCTGCTTCCTCCCTCAAGTTCTCTTCCAGCTCTTCTCCACTTTTCCTGAAACTTCTCTCTCTCTCTTCATCCCACATTTGAGTAAACTGTGCCTGTATGGGGGCTGATAGTTTGAAGAGTGTGCAGTGTGATATTCTTATACAAAGGAAAGTGAAGTCAGGTTTCATAGAGGGGACATTAGATATAATAGAGTCTTTTTAAGATTCAGAACCTTCATGAAAGTCATCTTTCAGCCAAATCATTTTCTAGTCCGAGCGTTGTTATTCAATGGTTGGCATTTAAAATCAATTCTTTCATGGTAAATTATCCTTTAGTTTGGCTAATTGTGAGTATTTGAAAGGCATTGCGAAACTGTTGCAGCCACCGTATAGGCTCAATAGTTCATGGACCGAACTGGACAGCTAATGATGGTTTAGAATAATTTGTCTATACAAAAGTGCACTTTCTTTGTGCTAAGCCTGCCATACCTCACAAAATAAACTCGTGACTGCAATTTTTAGCATTTGAGACAAGTCAAATAGCATGTACTTATTAAGACTCATAAAAGGCCTGTGTTACATGCTGGGTTGGGGGTGGGGAGTGGGTAGGTCATAGTGCTGGAGGTGGG